>WWET01000470.1:327764-382076 GCA_011038615.1 Limnodynastes dumerilii | reverse complement strand
GGGCACACATTGGAGCTTTCCCCCCCCCAAACATTTATTATTTACGTTTATTTATAGGGCGCTACACGGTATCTGCAGCACCGTACAGACAATAGCAAAGCCAATAGTTACATATACAATACATTAACAGAGGGTATAAAAAACATGAATAAGGAATACAATACATGTGCAATCAATGCAGAAATAAAATACAATACAAAATTAGCGGAACAATATGTAAGGAAAAAAAGATGCTGGAAATGTGTGTAGGAGCAGATGAATAAGGAGAGAGATAGACAGTAGAGAGAAAAAGGTGGGAAATGATGATGACAGGAGGGAGAAAGACCCTGCTTATAAGAGCTAATATGCTAAGTGGGAGGGGGTGAACAGACAGGAGACACAGAGATGAAGATGGGGAGGGCAGGTAAGCTTAGGTGGAGGAAGGGTAGGCTAGCCTGAATAACTGGGTTTTGAGGGAGCGTTTGAAGGATTGGAGGGTGCTGGATTGCCTGATAGGATGTGTTACATTGTTACAAACATATGATAGATGAGTGTTTGGAACATTATCATGAAAGTTTATACTTTATCATTGCAGAGAACAAGACATAGTTTGAAGCATCTTATAAACGTTCTAATTTTAGTGATCAAATGATGATCCAATCTCAGCAAAACAAATGGAGGGACGCACCGAGCAGATGACATTTTATGTAGCTTGTCAGATTGCTGACGTCGTGTTGCTCCAAAAGTGTCAGCGCGTACCCAGCATTACTCCTAGGTATAATCAGCCCCGTTACTGGACAATACCAGGGGACATGAAAATTAATGGTGCAACGAGACAAAGCATGCACATTTTTTCCCCCTGTAGAATCATGGGTCAACATAGCCTAGTTCCTAAAATGGCCCTTGGAGAGCTACACCCGTCCTGACATCCTGAGTCTGCAGGTCACCTATAGCTAATGTTATACTACATGGCGTTATGTCAGTTTGTGATGGGGAGAGTCTGCCTGCAGCCAGTCCAGCATACATACATTGTGTTTTCCCCAGGAGTAGGAATTACTACAGGTTAGCAGGCAAAAATAAACAGAACTCTGTGCACTTCAATCAGCATTTCCTTGACAGATCACTCAAGGCCCATCCAAATGGGTGTGATCATCATGTAGTGTAGGCCATAGGACTTGAAACATTACAGGTAGAAACTATTAACACCAGAAATGGTTACAAATACAGTGGACTCCAAGACTAAAATGTTTTATGACCATCAGATAATGGCAAGCATGTAGCCAAGTCTGAAAACAACAAAAGATATTCCGGTAGGGCAGAACGGTGGTTTAGCGATCAGTAACTTGACTCATGAGGTTGATTCCTGTTGATCTACTATCTGTGTTCTTCCCTTGCCTGTGTGGGTTTCCTCCAGATGCTCCGGTTTCCCCCTACTGCAAAAACATGCTAACACTCAAAAAATATTAACCCTAGTCTTTGTGTCTGCTAAATGGGGCAGTGTGCTCTCTGTACAGCATTATTACATTAATAATAAAAAAGTAATTGATGTGTGATCAAGGCAGGGTCTGCCCAGTGAACATCTTCACTATCTTAGGAAATGGCTTGTGTTTGTATAAGTGTTAACTCCATTCACTGTCATTTACAATAAATAAATCCAGCCGATTACAAGTAGAAGATCCTCTGTATTACAAAATTAACTTTAGTTTGCAATGATTACAAAAGCAATATAAATATTTGACAACATTGTATTCACTACACAATGTATGTTTAAAGAGAAGCCAAGGCTTTATCTAGAACAGTGTGGGTGAGAAAAGGTAAATCAAGTTATTACATGCATTTATACTTGCAGTCTTTCCCATGAAAAGTAAACGATGCTCTAGAATAACAATGACTAATCTGTTTAAATGCAAAGACAATCATCTAGTGAAGTGCAAGTTGCAACAAACGCAGAATTAGGGGCAACAAACATTGGGGCAGATCCTGAACTACGCATTTCCGCGAATTTACGTGTGGCGGACACGTAAATTCGCAGATTTGTACGCACTGCGCATGCGCACCGCAGAAAATACGCACATTCACGTAGCGTATTTTCAAACGTATGGAGAATTCACGTATTGCTAACGTAAGTACTTACGTGTGGGCGTGCCAAATTTACGTTAGTGACCAATATGTGCGTTTTACGTGAAGTAGGCGGGGGGTGGTATTTAAAGTGTACAGTATGGGCGTGCTAAGCTGCGTACGTTCGCGTAGTCTGTACGCCCGTTAGCGGACGTATTCTGTTACGTTAGGAAAAGTTAAGGTAGGGTTTGGGTCGCGTAAATTGAGAAAATACGTCCGTGCAAGGGGTGTGCCGTGGGGAGTGTATTGACCTTACGTGTACGAAAATACGCACCGCTAAAATACGTACGCACACACGTAGTTCAGGATCTACCCCATTGTTCCTAAATATAAAGTAAAGCAGGGCACACAATGGACTTTTCCTTAATGATATGACATCTTGAACAAGCCTCTGTCCGCAATCTAAAGCCACAACCTGCATCACGATGCACTTGTCCCACAATGTGAATCTGTTTAAGTGTTCCCACATCACTCTGCTTCAATGATACGCAAGCCCACATCATGTCCACGAATAAGATCAGGGGCAAGTACCCACTGAAGATTTCTCCCAACATTGTGAGATCGTTGACTGCAAAATTTAGGAGCTCCCAAAAATCCAATCAATTAGACGCTGGTTCAGATCATTCTGCAGCATACAGGGTAGTATTTTGGAGCTAACAGATGATTATCGTGCGATTGGCAAAATAATCATCAGAAAATATTCCAGTGTGCACCCAACTCAAGGTTATAGTGGAAAAGGGGAAGGAGTCTTATCTGGCTTTTGTGAAGTCTATATTATTCCTTACCCATAGAATTTGACGGCAGATAAGAACTATTTGGCCCATCTTGTCTGCCCGTTCCACTAACCCACCCCTCTTGCTGTGAAGAAACCCTTCCTCAAACCCACCACCCTCCAGTTATTAATATGCATATAACAATTGTACTTCATATAATCTTTCTATGCAATGACACCAGCACCCTAATGTTTCTTGGTGGATACACATTGTGCAAACATTTAGTCTCTTTAATTTTCTACACCCATTCTAACAGGATCAGCCCAACAAGGGTTGGAAAATTATTAGGTCAGCACCAGTGGCGTATGTTCCGCCCAGACGCAAGGGGGAGGGAATGACGTGACATCATGACGGAGCGCAGTGCATTCCTGGGAAGAGGTCAAGTTAATCCTTTTAACTGATCCCACAAAAGCCAAATCCAGGACCAGTCACTGCAGAGGGGCACAATGGAAGCGGTCACACTCTCCGCAACGAAACCCTGAATTTCGAAAAAGGGACATCCGAAAGTACCTTTTCGGATGGCCCTTTTTCCTATACTTACCGCTTTATACTTTTTTTTTTAATGAACGTGTCACTATGCCGTTCGGCATACCTCACCCATTCACTTTCGCAATGAGCGATATTCCTCCGCCGCTGCTATCACCGGACCTGGAACAGGTAAGTAAATTATCTCTGCGGGGTTAGGGTTAGGCTGCAGGGGAGGGGGAGGGTTAGGTCTGGAATTAGGGGAAGGGTTGGGGTAATTTTTAGGTGTTCGGTGTTCCGGGGATCGATTACTATGCCTCATTGAGGCATAAGCAATCGAAATCGGGACGTTCTTTGTGGGAGGGTTAGGGTCAGGCTGCCAGGAAGGGAGGGTTAGGGTAGTGAGAGGGGAGGGTTATGGCTAGGGTTAGGGAAAGGAGCGGGGGACAATTTTTTTTATTTATTTTTTTTACAACTTTTAGTACCACAGAGCTTCGAGGCATATGCAATCGAAACTGGCTGGGAGGAATCGGGTTTTTCGAAATTGGAAGTTTGCAGGGACCCACACCACAATGGAAGTGCCCATCGCCGAGCTAGTGCCCAGAGCTCAGCGCTTCCATTGCCCCGGGTACTTCGGCTACTGGTCAGCACGCTTTTGGATCTATGCTGGGTCCTGACAAACCTGTCCATGCTAAAGGAGTACCAGTTACCCACTATGGAATCAGGTCAATTACCACTTTGCTGATCATGGGCCATATGCAGACTACCGGACGTATAACATATATGTCTGGTGTTTAGCGTTTTTTTCCTACTGTGCGTGCGTAGTACATTTTTTACGTTATCTACAGATCTTTTACTTACGTAGATTGCGTAAATGCGGTCTGAAAGTACCAGAGTACCATCAAACTGTGGCCCAAGTACAACAGCAGAGATAGTAACAGTGGTTGAGAACCCCTGGTCTGTGTGATCAGTCCTATAGAAACATAGAAAGTGACGGCAGATAAGAGCCACATGGCCCATCTAGTCTGCCCATTTGTTTATTCAAAACTATACTGACCATAGGCCCTATTTACCCTCAATTTGGTTTACAATTTAGAATACCCTTATATTTATCCCAAGCATGTTTAAATTGTTCTACTGTATTGGCCTCAACCACCTCAGATGGGAGAATATTCCACTTATCTATCATCCTTTCAGTGAAGTCATTTTTCCGCACATTTCCTTTGAATCTACCACCCTCCAGTTTATATCCATGCCCTCGTGTTCTATTACACCTTTTCTTTTGAAAAATGGTACCCTCCTCTTGCCGGTCACAACCCTTGATATATGTGAAAGCTGCTATCATGTCCCCCCTCTCCCTTCTCTGCTCCAAGCTATACATGTTTAGTTCCTCTAGCCTTTCTTGGTATCATTTGTTACAAAGGCCATGGACCATTTTAGTTGCTCTTCTTTGCAGTCTCTAATGTATTTATGTCTTTTTGGAGATATGGCCTCCAGAACTGAACGCAGTATTCTAGGTGAGGACGATGCTTAAATAGTGTACGTTCAGCTAGAATTACTGGTATTATTGTCACTAGGAACCTCATTACATAACCTATCATAAAGGATGCACGGGTGCTAAGCACTGGGTTTGCAAACATGGATGGCTGCATTGACAAAAGCTATTTGATTTTTTAAAAAACCCGGTATGTGACATTAGAAAAATACCTTAGTCTGCCTTCAACAGAAAATCACATGGGGGGTGGGAGAGTGTTCAAGTATTTTATTATAGGAAATTTTAATTAGTGCTCTTACTTAAAGTAATGTTTCAGAGCAAGCATAGATAACCTTTGGCAAGTCAGATGTTGGAATACTACAACTCTCTGCATGCTCCAACAGCACAGGCAAAGCATAATGGGCCTTGTAATTTCTCAACACCTGGAGAGCCACACGCTGCTTATTTTGTCTGTTAAAAAAGATTTGGTAGAATATTCTCTTATTAGCTTATGCCTCAGTCCAACATCATCCCAGTTGGGTATCAACTATGGACAGTTCACCCCTGTTCTGCACTACAAGCCGCGTCCCAGTAACCATGTTCAATTAATGCCTGCTCAGTAATGCCTCAAACTTTAAGTTTGGACATCTGTTACCCAGATGTTACACCAGTCCAAACATCTGGTCAGCCCTGATCACATGGACCAGGGTTCCCAATCGCTTTGTGCCAGCACATGTACCTCTTTCTGATTGACCAAACCATAGCACTGTATATAGCTGCATGTGTAGTTTGAATTAGAGACTAGGGGCCAGATATACTAAGCTGTGGGAAAGGAAAAGTGGAGATGTTGCCCATAGCAACCAATCAGATTCTAGCTCTAACTTTCCTATTACATACTAGAAATGGTTAGCTAGAATCTGATCGGTTGCTATGGGCAACATCTCCACACTTTTCAATTCCCACAGCTTAATAAATCTGGCCCTAGTTGTCGATAGATAGATAGATAGATAGATAGATAGATAGATAGATAGATAGATAGATAGATAGATAGAGCTGAAGGGGAAAATGGACCATAGTATTGCTTGCAAAAAAAAAAAAGGAAAAGACTTTCAGGACTTGGAAATCAACCTTCCCTTAGCAACCAGCATAAACACAGCTGTAATTAAGAAAATGAGCATGACAAAATGTGACAGTTTGTCAAGGAAGGCAAGCTGTGATCATAAAAAAAGCAGAACCAACAGGTCACCTGATTATAGGATACAGCCAACAATGCAGCCATGCAGCCTACAGTTATGAATGCTTTCAGAACAAAAGAGCTAATCGTTTAATCGTCTTTATTGAGATATCTAAAAGGCACAGGGAATCTGTCAGCATGTCTGCATCTTGATATTAGCTCAAACACTCACACTGCAACATTTAAAGCAAAGAGAACTCAGGCCTGCTGGAAGAACACTCACTCAACATTTGAGAAAATATTGTTGGAATTTCATGCAACAAAACAAAATGTGTATTTATATAAGTATATAATGTCACCAGATCAGGACTGTGATAAAAGCATACAGAAGTGGTTTCAAGGTGCACATAACTGTCTATTAATATATTTAATGTAGAAAAATAAACACATGAAGCTATATTTGTTATATTAAGTAAGAATATTCAGACTTTAGATATAGAAGAGCAAATAACCACATATTACCCTAAACATGTTGGTAACTTAGTTGGCTGCATATTAAATGGACCCTAGTTTGTGTGTGTGTGTGTGTGTGTGTGTGTGTGTGTATGTATGTGCGTGTTAAGAACTTAGCACGTACCCCCATTAGGGCAGGGAATAATGTGAACATGAAATATTGTCTGTAATGGACTACGCAATCTAATGGCACTACATAAAAAACATTTAATAAATAAACAAGTGAGTCACTGCAAGTAACACTGCTAGGCCGTAAAGAGAAGGCTTAAAAGGGAAAGTGTGAAACTACACAAGAAATATATTTTGTTTAGTATATTCAGGATTTACACTCACGATAACCCTTTATTTAGAAAACCTCAAGTCTCGATCATTCCATAGAAGAAATCAAAAATCAGAGTGTACATAGCATTGACTCTCACCAGTGAATAGTATATCAAAGAGGTTTGTTTTTTTATATACATAAAAATACAGGACATATTCAAAGCTAGCAATATAAAAAAAACATAAAATAATGGCACAATTGGAGGAAACAAGTAAATTCCTTCAGTTGAGCCAAAGGCTGGAACACTAGGTCTTGTGCTGTAAAAAAACAAAAGCATTAAAATGCTTGAGTGCTTATTGTCTGAAGCAGATAAACACTACAACATAATAGGTTCTATCAGGGATTATTGGCTGATTGGACTGATTAACATGAAGTATTCATTCTTTTGTTTAAATGGGGATCAGATAATCACATTACAAATACTAGTTCAGACATTTGGCACAACAGATTTGTCAAACTACGCATGCTCCAACAGCATAAGCATTGCAGATACCTGGCAATGCTTGATGGGATATGCCGGCTCACGTGTAGTACCACAGACTGCCTACGTCTGTCCTTGGTGGGAGTTGCCGTTGTGAAATAGTTTTTTCTTTAGAGGTAGAGACAGCCGAAACCTAATATTCAGCCGTCTCTATTTTAAAAATCCTGCCATTTAAAAAATAAACAAATTTGAATGGGTAAGTATGCCAAACGTCATACTTACCCATTTATTCTTCGAATGTGCCCGTCACACCTACCACAGAGGTGAGTTTTAGGGTTAGGGTGTTGGGAGGGGAGTTTTAGAGTTAAGCTGCAGGAAAGGGAGGGTCAGGGTAATGAAAGTGGAGTTAGAGCAATGGAAGGAGTCTTAGGGCCCGATGCACTTCTTACCATCTATTACGGTAGACAAAATTTGTGGATTTTTATACTTCTATGGGGTGCACATAACAAATTTGTGGGATTAGCTTTGCAGCACAAATAACGTGGATGCAAAGCTAAATAAATTGGGCCCTTAGGGTCAGGGTGGGGGAGTCTTAGGGTTAGTGTGCAAGGATGGGAGTCTTAGGGACAAGCTGCAGGGAAGGGAAGGTTAAGAGTCTTCTGTGGATCAATTTCTTTGCTTCTGTGAAGCAAAAGCAATCGATTTACCAACTGGCTGGGGAGAATGGCACTTTCGACCCACACCAGTATGTCCTAGGCGGTGGTGTCCACAATGTGATGCCCCTGGAGACGGGAGTGTTGTGTTGCTGGAGTAATCACAGTCTTTAGCTTTAAATCGTGTTTAAAATATTAGACATAACCTACCATATGCAGTGGTATGCTGGACTGCAAGTTACAATACAACTGCTGGCAATCAATTGTGTAATGTTTGTACTTTCTAAAAACGTTCAATATATAGTAAAACTGTACATGGCCACAATATTTCCTTGTCTTAAACAAAAACAAACAAAACAGAAGAACCAAGAACAAGTTTACATACTTAAGGGCACTCATAAACAGATAAATAGCTTGTAGTTGTCATTTAATCCTTTACCTTGCTTAAAGCAACTAACAACCTATTTTAGAAAGCGTCTATACTGGTTTCTGACAAAATGTTGATAATGTTAAACTTCAGACATGCAGAGAAATATACAAAGCACGTTATAACGTGGACTGTCTATCATTTAACAGATGCAATGTGAATGACTTTAAATCATCTTTCCATTACTGATAAAAAATAAATCATATTTCAAATATATCCAAGTGCATATATTGGTACAGATGAGTAATGCCACATTGTTTGCCATCCAAAAACTACAACATTTATATTTTCTATACATCGGTAAACGAAAGAGATGGAACTTTCGGCTTCTCAAGGTCCAGTCTAAAGCCAATGATTACTTCATGGTGAACAAGTCATGACATGTTAACAGACACTTTCTATTGCCAATTCCTAAATCTAATGCCATGTGCTCAATGGCATCATCCCCACATACAAACAGGGCAGAGAGGCACCAGCACAGTGCATTACAGACACTCTTCCCCCCAGGGAAAGTGCAGCAGCAGTCCCAAACACTCACACATGGGGAAGACTGGCACCAGAAACACACACACCCAGGCAAGCTGCTAGACCCATTGACATGCAGGGGCATATTGGCAAACCAAGCACCCCAGGGGCACCTGGAGACAAGGGGGCAGGCTACCAGGGACAGGGTGGCAAACCACCAGCCACACAGAGAAAGAGAGCACCAAGCCACCAGACAGACAGACACACAGGACAATGTCAGGACACCAGTGAGATAGAATGTGTGTGTGTGTGTGTGTGTGTGTGTGTGTGTGTGTGTGTGTGTGTGTATACATATATATACATTTATATATTTATATATACACACATACACACACAAGCCTCAGCATGAGTTGACAATAGGATGGTGTAAGTGGGCAATGCTGTGTTCTGTCACTGTGTGTACATAATAATAAAGGGATGTGTGGGAGTATTATGGAGGTGGGCGATTTATCAGGAGACCCCACAAAGACTATAGGTGTCCAGGGACTCAGAGGTCCCCCCCGCTCACCATATCTGCCGTGAATGAAGCCCCCGCATCACTTCCTGCTCTCCCGCATTGTGTCAGGGGGTGCCGGGGGCCGGGGCTCCCAGCCAGCTGTCTTTCTGCGACGTCCAAACCTCTCCCTCCCTCCTCTTCTCCGCCCGTGGTGACGTCGCCAGCGCGACACGCGCACTTCGGGTGACATCATGCACACAGCACGGGGAGGGGAGGGAGGCAGACCTGACATCATCCTCAACGAAACCCCTCCCCCTTAGCGCCCGTTGTCACATGACAGAGCTTGCGGGACGCGGAGGTGACGTCATGGGGACATTGAGGTAGGAGATGTAGGAGCTGACTTCTTGTCATGTGACACTGGGATGGCGTGCACGGTGCTGAGTGCACACAGAGCGTACTCCTCGTTACTTCTATTGCAGGCCTTGACCGAGCTGTGTCTGCAGATGCTATGGAACTACAAGTATCTGTATACTCCTACAGCAAGGGCATAGCTGACAGAGCATGTCACAATGGTTGGAGAGATGCTTGGTGTACAACGTGACCAGAGACTTTATCAGAGTCTTTAATGCTGACTCTACTATTATTATTATCATTGTTATTAAATTAATGTTTCTTTAGAGCAGGGGTGAGGAACCTTTTTTTCTGCCAAGGGTCATTTGGATATTTGTGACATCATTCATGGGCCATACAAAATTATCATTTAAAAAATGAGCCTGCTATATTTGGTCAAAAATGTAATTAACTCAACCCCAAAGTGAGCTTTGGAAGAAAATGGCAGCAGCGTTCTGGTGATCAAGTTGCTATCACATACAGGCTGCGCCAATCCTGATCAGCATCAAGAAATATGCAGAGTTTCAGGGACCCAGGAGCAGATAGGGTTCTGGACCCTGCTGTGCGATGCAGCCCTCACCTCAGGAACACTGGAAGCAGTGAAAATTATTTTTTTGTCCCGGTGCATCGGAGGCCAAGCCACATCCCCTGCAAATTATTTTGCGGGCCTTATGTGGCTAATGGTCAGAGGTTCCCCACTCCTGCTTTAGAGGGTGCCACAATGTACCTGCAGTGCTGTACAGAGAAGCACTGGCTAAACAATAGACAGTGTACATGTAGAAAAACAAACCGTGTAAAATAACATACAGGGTAAAATATAAAATAGTAATTTTAAAAATTGCATTTCTTTAACTGCTAAAAGCCCGGATTGTCTCCAACGGCTGATAGCAAGCTGCAGACACAGCCATTGTATTCATTTTATAAGATTTGGACAATGACTATTATTTGCCCTAATAAGTTTATTAAACAGCCTTTTCATATTTTTGTACAGTGGTGGTTGTAGTGACTGAATTCATGAAATATTTGGAAAGTTGCTCTGCAATTTCAATTAAGATGTAGAATTTAGTTGTAAGTTGATTTTCATACAGAGCATGGATGAAGAAGCAGTCGCTCTTCATGTTATCCATTTCTTCCAGATATGCATATTAAGATGACCCCTGTGACACGACAAGAAATTCTTGGGCTTTATCGGCAAATATTCCGGATTGCAAGAAATTGGAAGTCTCTATCAGGACTGGAGGAGGAGACCATAAAGGAGAAACAGTACATAGTGGACGAAGCCAGAAAGTTGTTTCATAAAAATAGAGATGTATGTACCAGGCAGGCCTGTAAGGAATGTGTGCTTGGCTTCTGTATTCATTGTCTTCACTAAAATGCCATCATTAATACTTACACCAGGGGCTAGGCACATGTAAATAAATAAACCAGTAGTGCAATTACCACGCAACTGAACATAAGACATAGATCGTGCAAACACACCCTGCACCAGAACAGCACAACTTGTTTCTTTACAAGGTGATTTCCTTCAGTATTTGTGAGCAGAAAGCTATTTTTTTAAATGTTTTTTTTATTTATTATTACTTTTTACACCTGACATTGTACATAGTTTGTGCAGTTACTAATTTGTACCTTTGTGCAGTTACTCCCAACTCTGGATGAGCCCCACTAACATATATTTGACATAGCAATTGGGAAGGTGTCTGTAAGAAGGTTTGTTCTGTGTGGATGTATATCTTTGGTGATTGGACATTACGGTTTAGGATATTTAGAATTAGAATGAGCATTAATGAGAGATGGAGAGTAACAGACAAACTATGCTGCAATGTAAAGGAGGTGCAGGAAAAATACTCAGCCTTAACTTATTGCCTTTAAATAGTGAATAGCTTTTATATTTAAATGTAATGCAGAGTTCAGCTAGGAAATTCCCTGTTTGCTCCTCCGCTGCAGTTTAAGGTGGTTTCACCTTGGTGCAGAAGTTTTTTTCTTTTACCCTTTTAAGATTAACATGAATAAGTAGAGATACCAAAAAAGCAGTGTACAGACAGATTGTAAAGACCTAAAATGACCATACTCTACCAAGATTATCAATCCCAGCAGTAGGTGGCCTGATAAAAAGGACGATTTTCCACAAGGGAAAGGTCCTGATATCTGCATGACTTAAATCTCTTACTGGGACCAACAATCCTGGCAGAAGACAGAGGTGCTGCGAGATTGACAGAAGGTCCTTACAGCTGATTGGCTGCAGCTGGATGTGTCTGGTGTTCCTTTGTCCGTTTGTAATGCAGTATTATATGTTAATGAAAGCTCTATCTCTTGCTATGATTGGTCCAGTCACCCAATAATTGGGTGATCAGACCAATAATCTCTCTAGTGTATGGCCAGCTTTACTGTAGCACAGAGAACTTTCAAATAGAAGTTGTTCATTTCAACAACAGAATGCATATTATGTGGGCAAAGTCCTATGTTTCATTGACTATGTGAACTCAACATCCCAGTCATAGTTATGGTGCATGGTACGTTTAAGAAAAAAACTCCTTATTACATATAGAATACAGAAGCAGAGAATGTTGATGTAGAGTGGCTTCTGCCTGGAAATCACCTTATAGTACATGCAGGATTATGTGGTGGGGATAAAGTAGTGTACATCTGCATTGCTGAGTAAGCAATCATCCCAGTCAGAGGGGATTCCAGCATGGGAGTGGAATTTTATAAACAACAATTATGCTAAGTGCAGACTGTTCCTTTAGTGTGTTCAGCTGGGTGCACACTACATCATTTCACATGAGGAAACTATTTTTATAAACATCTGAGAGTCCTGATGATTTATGCATATACTTTACATGCTATTTACTGGGAGCATCTGTTTTTATGAAGTTTTTCATAATTTGCTTGGTGAAATTATACAATTTAGGATCATCGTGGACCTGCAGTGTCATACCCTTTGAGTCAGATAATGGTGGAACTGAGGAAATAATTTGAGAATAATAAAAATTCTGTTATGTGCTTTACTTTCATGTTTGTGTTTATCTAATGCATTGTTTGGATCCATAGGGGGAAATCTATACATAAATGTATGGTAAAAACTTTCCTAATAGGGTAATGAAATAGATCCTTTAAAACATTTATTACAGTATTAGTATTGGAGCAGCAAAATAATAGTAGGAAGATTTGTACACTATATTATTACAATAAGCACCTTTTGCTTTGATCTGTGTCCGGCCGGCATATTGATCTTTTTTACTGGGCTGAATTTTTAATACATGTTTTCATCTTCATTTTTATCTTATTTATATATCTTTATTCTTTATAATTGATTATATTTGTTTATTGCTAATAAATTTATTTGTTCCTCAATATACTCACCTGTATTACCATCTAGCGCTTTTCTTACTATATACCTAATACCTATAGGGTTGAATACCTGTAATCTAACCTCTGGCTTACAGTGTTCAGTTCCTCACAGAACTGGGACCATCTGTTTTGACTATAGTGCATGTCATGGAGTTTGTATCTTTCTCAAATGTCCTGATGTGGACAGGACAACCAAGTGCCGGGTTAGCCCCAAGAGGTGTGGCCACGTCGCCATGACCCCATCCATGTATTATGATATACTGATATAGTTAATGCTTTCGGTTTAGCTAGATGAAAAATTTAGGCCAACCCATGCTTTTGATTTTGGTTTGACAGTCCAAATGGGCCGGTATGTGCTTATATAAATACATTTACTTATTTGAAATGTGTATATTTTTTTCTTGTGCCAGGTAACGCATACTGAAAGCATCCATCAGTGTATAGAAGAATGCAAAGCACGGATTGAACTTGGTTTACATTATGGAATCCCTTACCCCAGACCTGTGAGTAATGAATCTGCTGTGGCAGATGCGTAATGGTACTTAGTGTCAGAGACACACAGTTGACTATAGGAAGGTAGAATGACAGCTCAGTCTAGCAAGTGTTGACAGGTCTGACATGTTGTAGGTGATACTGAACTGACCATGTGTGAGATCAGTATCGCTCTGTCTGACTGCAATATCTGCCTGTGTTTGGTCATCATGTTGCTGTATAATGGATATAGGTTGAGCCTTATTGGCTGCTTCTTCCTAATGACTATCTTTTATTATTTGGGGAAAATTAAATTGACCACAAAGCTTGGCCATGAATTTACATTGCTTATTTTAATTTTCACCTCACAGAGGTGTGTATTAAAATCCTGTAATTTTGGCTACAGTGATAGACCCACTTTGCGTTTATTCCCGTCTTCGAGGTCAGTTGTATTTAGCAAAAAACTGTCTAATAGATACAACAGTAACTTTAGCGCTGCAACTCTAAGATAAAACTATAGAGAGTTCCTGGAGGGGATTCCTAGTTTCCCCAAAAGATAACTGTGACAAATTCCAGGTGAAAATCTTCAAAGAAGACGATACCTATATAAAAGAAAAAAGGAATATGGTGCAGCATCCAGGGGTAGTACTAGCCGACGTACACACTGTAAGAATGCAACTCACCAAATTCTGGAGCTCCCAGGCTCCACTGATATGCACAGAATAGTGATCCCACAAACGATCCACGGTTAGGGTAACAGAAGAAATCTTTATTCATTCAAATAAAATCATATAATATTAGTTGCGGAGCTGTAGCAAATAGCCGGACAAAGGTTAGAGCTGGAAACCGAAGGTGCCGGCACGAGTTCCCGTGCTAAATCCAATGTTTAGTCGGCTAAAAGTCCTTATGAGATGTCTCCGCAATTTGCAGTATAAAAACCTCAACGCGTTTCACGGTCAGCTGACCGCTTCATCAGGAGTTTCTATAGTTTCCTTTTATATAGGTATCGTCTTCTTTGAAGATTTTCACCTGGAATTTGTCACAAAAAAACTGTCTAATGCCATGTGTGTGGTATGCATTGTAACAGTCCTAAAACCAACAGTTAAACCACTGAAGTGATGACAGGGACAATGAATGGCTTTCCTCTTTATGAGACACCTGTCAGATAGACTAGAAGAAAAGTAGGAAAGGTGAGAGACAGAGGGAAAACAGGCAACATCATCTGTAGCATCATCCGATTTGTTGGGGAATGCCACAATACCTAGAAATCCAATGGCACTTATGACAGCTCATCGCTACCATGGTGTCGCTGTACTTGTGAGTACAGGTTTTATGTTTATTTTTGTTTCATACCACATTTGAGTCTTGCGGTATGTGGAATGAGCAGATATACCGTATATGTATGTATATGTGGGATAATAATATGACCTTTATTGCATCCTTAGACTTACCTGCCTCCTATGGGACTTGCCATACCGCACAGTAAAAACATGCGTACACAGGAGAAGCTGAGGAAACAGGCCAAGCCCCTCTACTTGAAGTCATACGAGGAAATTTCATAGTCACCTGTGCAGTGCACTAAGAAAGAGAATGTTATTTCTGGGATTCAGAAATGTAGGTTATGGCTTCAACGCTCCAAAGGCCCAGTCTGGATCAGCCTGATGTACTGTTCCACGCTCTGCATAGTTACATGCACAAAATACTACTCCAATTTTTATAAAAATCTGGATTTAGCACAGCTTTACTGCGATTATTCTCACCATCTTTGCTGTGTGATATGCAAAAGCTGTTAAGATCTCACTATACATAATATCTCTGCATGTAGAATGTATAGACTTCATTTTATGCTGAGATTGTCATATCTTTAATTGTCCTGTTATTCCAGATATCATTTGAGGACACTGGATTTTGTTGAGTTACTTGGTGTTTTGGTTGAATGATACATCTCACATTTGGTCTTTGCCTTTTATGTATGCACTGTCCTGGACATATGTGATAATTGCCAAGTTGCAATTGCTGCTGATATTAATTGTTGGTGCCTACAAGAATGGGACAACTTTACTGTGCCTACAGACCAGGGAAGTCCAACTGGTGTCCCACCTGCAGGAGAAAGCCTGGCAAAGGGTCTTCATTTGTTGTTTCTGATTTCAAATTCCCTGAAAGTTGCCTAAACTGTGTGAATAAATAAGCGCCTGTCTAAAAAATGTTTGGACACCATTTGTTTTCTTTTTGTAATGTTTGTTTCAAAAATAGAGAAGGATGCACTGTTGCTAAGGGCTTTGGATCGGATCTTGATTTAGTAGGGTCCTTCTAGCTTACCTCTGCTGGTGGACCTCTATCGTGTGATCCTATTTTGCATAAGCTGCTAGCTCCTTGCATGCGCACATGGGGTATTGGGGTTGTTATCCTCATGTATTGTGTGGAAAACAGCCCCAATGATTCATTTGGAAATTAGCCATTTTTTTTCTAATGACAATGTAATTGTCAGCATAAGCAAATAAGCTATTTTATTGACAGGCTCGTTCATCATTCATTCATGTTTATTACATTTTTTAAAGATATTTTGTCCTTTACTTGAGGAGATGTAAAGCTTACATTGGAAAAGGAAGATGAAGATGTTGCCCATAGCAACCAGTCAGATTGTAGTTGAGATCTTCTAGCATGTTATAGGAAAGTAAGAGCTAGAATCTCATTGACTGCTATGGGCAACATCTCCACTTTCCCTTTTCCACAGTTTAGTAAATCTAGCCCTTAGACTGTGGCATATTTACCCCCCCCCCCAAGGGCATCTCTTCATTAAATTAATTAACAGGGCTTTATATAGTGCTATTATAACATAGCGCTTTACAGAGAATATTTAACATTCACATCAGTCTCTGCCCCATTGGAGCTATATTCTAGGTTCCCTAACACACACACACACTAGGGCTAATTTATTCAGCAGTCAGTTAACCTACAAGCATGTTTTTGGAGTGTGGGAGGAAAATAGAGCATCCGGAGGAAACCCAGGCAGACAAGGGGAGAACATATAAACTCCATGCAGATAAGGCCTAGTCTGGGAATGAAACTCATGACCTCAGCAGTGACATCACAAGTGCTACTCACTGAGCAACTGTTCAGCAGCTGATCATTAAAGTGAAAGTAGGAGCAGGGACAGTGCTGTCTGATAACAAGGGGCCAGATCCGGAACTCTGCTGCCACTGTGCTGATATCAGATCCCCATGGTATCATAACACCCATATGGGCAAAAGGAGTTACACGCAGGACCCTACCTTCATATTTTTTTTGCTGTCCTCATGCAAAAATGGGGACTGTGCAAATATCAGGATTGTACATAAGGGCTTAACTCACCCCTTAAGCAAGACACACACACTAGAGGTTTTAAGTAATGATCCAACATATGGTCAGATCTGTAGTAACGATTCTAGCCACGATATACCCCATATACACTGCTCTGTAGTTTCCTCTGGTTCATTTTACAAGATCTTTGCTGCAATAATATGGTTGCCCACAAGGTGGTGCTATTCAGAAATATAATTGGGAATACCTGTAGTGAAGATGGGTTTTTTTTACAGACATTGGGCCATTGTTGATTGCAGAAATTATGAGCTTCCAAAATATCAAGTCAAACGATCAGATTCTGTGTCCGACGATTCTGCAGCATCGTGGGACAGTTCATCCCGGTAAGATATCTGATGTTTATCAAGTGATCTGCACGATTATCGTCAGAAAAATCCCCAGTGTGTACCCAGCCTTACCGTACAATTTAAATCTTTCCCGCTTCACATACTTGCTGTATGCAACCCATCCCCTCCCTCCCTGTCCACGGAAAGACTTTCAGCGTGGAAGTTGGGATCTTGAGGATCCAGATCTGTGCTATGAGGCCTTTTGTGTGTGTGTGCATGCGTGCTTCCGAAATGTGAGCACAGTACTAATAATGTAGGTCCGGATTCACAGTTACGTAGTTTTCGTCTTACGTACGTTGTTTTAAGAATTGAGCTCCTACGCATGCATAGTAGCTTATTTATGCTGTCTACGTACCATTTCTGCATGTAAATTGCGTAAGCACAGTCTAAAAACAAGGTCTGGATCCAGCCCATTGTTTTAAGAATTGGGCTACTGTACTACACATGTGTGGTAGCTTATTTATGCTATCTACGTACCATTTCTGTACGTAGATTGCGTAAGCACAGTCTAAAGACCACGCTTACGCAATCTACGTACAGAAATAGTACGTAGATAGCGTAAATAGGCTACTATGCATGCGTAGGAGCTCAATTCTTAACACAACATACGTAACTGTGAACCTGGACCTTAAAGTCCATATTGAACTTGGCCAGAACATCTAAAAAAGTGTTTTAGATTCACAGCATTCAATAAAGATCATGTTGAGGAAGACCAGTCCTTTGCAGACTGTAATGTGCAGCATTAGACGTACATGGTTACAGTCACATGGCCTGTCCCCCAGGAATAATGTGATACAAGGATCTACGTGTCCACTTTTCCAAGGGTCTCTATGGCGAATAAACTACAAATCGTTTCCTATAATGTGAAAGGCCTTAATGTCCCGGAAAAAAGATCTACACTTCTCCAATTTCTCCGTACCCAAAAGATTGATGTTGCTCTCTTACAGGAGACGCATTTTAAGGCCCAGGATAATACATCCCGTCTTACTAACTCTTGGTTCCCTACAGGGTTTTATAGTAGTAATGTGCAGCATTTTGTTACATCAGGAATCCTCCAGTGGATGTAAATAGAATGTCCAGGGATCACATGTGACAATAGGTCATGCTGCCTTTATATGAGAGGTTTTCTGGCACAGGCTTCTGTCATCTACATATCTAATGACAGCAGCTTGGACACTATTATTCTATCATTTTATTTGTGTGATGTATGTATTACAATATTCCATGAGTGGTATCTTTATTCTTTTCTTTATAATCTTCTATATAAAATATAGTAGAATGTATACAGCAAATAATAACTTAGATATGTCATGGGAAGACATAGCATTTATTTCTTGCACAAGCTAATCATCTAGCTGGCATAAGGCAGCTACTCCGCGGTTTATCCAGTGTTTCTGGGGCTTGTTGGTGGGAAGCTCTATGGAGAGGACGTAATTGGTGGAATGTCCAGTCGTTGACAGTGTTCCTCGTCTTGCGCTGGTTTTATAGACTGGGCACAAGTACGAGCTCTCTTGCACAAATTTTGAAGTTTCTCCTGGTTTCAGCCAAATGATAGGCAAAGAATCATACAGTATTTTGGAAAGCGATTCTCCGAGTTGCATCTCTTGCCTATCCCATCGTGCTCCTTCTAGAAAAAGACCTTTAATGTAAGCACCATCTTCTGGAGACTTGTCAATGGTGTTCTCATGAATCGTTACCTGAAAATATAAATGAGTATAAAGGAATGAATATGACAACACAAGGAAAGGTCATCTGCATCCAGCAAAATAAATCCAGAGATTCAGTGCTTTGCTTTAACTGGAATGTGGCTATTTATCTTACAAACCTATTAAATAGGGTACTAGAAAGACGACCTACTTCTTCCACCTTTCCCCAACTTGGGACAAGGTAGAAGAAACCCCATAAATGCCTGGATGAGTCTATCTGTCTCAGAGATAGGGGTTTAAAGGTAAGTGCAAAAACCCTGTTCCTTTGGGGACAAAGATGCCTCAAATCTACCCATAACAAAAGAGGCAGAAGAGGCTGCACCAGTGAGTTAGGTGCGGTTCAGTCCTCATAGTGGAAAAATAGTACTGATCTCTGAACATAACCTTCAGCTATAGAAAAATAAAACCTGATTTGTTTTGTCTTCAATATTCCAGAAGGTCTGCCTGTCATTAGCTGTGGACTATAGTGTCACATCACTTAGAAGATGACCCTAATTTGCTCAAAGCTTCCAGTTGTGCAGGTGAAAGGGAATTGGTATCCGGCACATCAAGATATGACCAGCTGTTTACATTAAGGAGAATAATCAATTCTCCAGAAGGATAAGGTAGCCTAACATGCTGTAGGATTGACTTATGGTTTTTGCACTTGGCAGCTACCGCAATAGACAGCAATCAGCACGCTTCATATTTATGCGCTGAATTAAATATCTAATAACAATACGCTAATTCCTGCAAAAAATCAATCTGACATTAAAATGAGTAGTTCTATAGTAGTTCTATTGTACTTTAGAGCTCATATATTATACCTTACTCACCATAAACAAACGGCAAGACGTGAGGAAAGGATATATCTGCTAGTTGCCATAAAAAAAATAATGTGTGTTTTTGAAGTGTTACAGTCCAGATTTCATACTTCTGAGACAAACAGGATGGATTTTTCTTGAATAAGAGAGTTTAGGGCTCCCTCTAGTGAGATTTTTCAGCCATGGTCTTTTTTAGACTAAATTACTTAACATTGGAGCTAATGATCAATGGCCCGTATTCAGAGTACCGGACGTGTAATATATACGTCTGGTGTTTAGCGTTTTTTACTACTGTAAACACCAGATGTATATGTTATACGTCCGGTGCTCTGAATACAGGCCAATGTGCCATGCATCCACAGGTTGTAGCTTCATATTTACTCTAAATAATATTTTTTTGTCACTCTGGACCTGATTCACACTTAAGAACGCGTTAGGTGCCTAAATATAAGCACCTAATAGCACTGAAACTCCCTCGGCACGCCCCCGGTTTTCAGGTTCTTATGTGACTTGCGAGTGCCATAGGGTTTCCTTAACTGTAGGCTCGCATTTGAATGCGTAGGGGTAACACTTAGGAACTTAACTGCATAACCGCGCCTTCATTTGCTCATTTAAATACCTCTCTCCACCCAAATCTGCGTATCTGCCTAGGTATTTATTCATGGAACGCCCATTTTTGCGTATGTTACTAGGAACCTAGAGATTTTAAGTTCTTAGGGCCTGATCCAGACCTACACCGATGTTCTGTGCTTACTAAAGCCCAGCGTATCGGCGTTTACTTACCCTGACACTCCCCCTGTGCGGGCGTATGGCCCCTTCCTTACGCCGGCTGAAGGCTACCCTAACTTCAGCCGGTGTAAGGAAGGGGCCATACGCTCACACAGGAGCGTATGGACGCCTAGCCCGCCCTCCCACCCTCATTTAACTAACTCCCCCCACCCACCTACACTAACCTGAACATAGGGACGCTTGGGGACGTACCCTCCAGCGTCCCTACGTCGCTGCTACAGACGCCCGTTCCACGATCGGTTGTTGCCGTAGCGACGCCGGGCAACATCTGCCCGGCGCATCCCCTCCACGCTGGAGGACGTCCCCTCCAGCGTCCCTACGGCGCTGCTACAGACGCCCGATCCACGATCTGCCCGGCGCATGCGCAGATTGGCTGAAAAGCCGATCTTACTCTTACGCCCGCCGTCCTAGCGACAGCGGGCATTGTTCTGGATCAGGCCCTTAGTGTATAAGAACGGAATTTGTGTACTTAAGTCCTGCGTTAATAGTGTAGAAAAGTTACTAAGCATGCTAGTATGGTCCTATATGAGTTTTCTTCCTTAGTAAACCTGTTTCTTATGCAAATAAATGATATGCTATAATCACCTACTCCCCCTCCCCCTCCCCAGCTAACATTTAATATTTGATCAAATTTATGAGGTTGGATTAAATAGTTCTAATGAAGGTCGTGTGGACAGACTCTATTTATAGAGCACAAACAGGAGAATTTGGAGCTAAGCAGTTTGTGGCTGGCATTATGTCAGTTAGTGATTTCTCATCACAATAGTTCTAAGTGGCTATATTCTGCTTTTCTAGACCATAATGTGCTAAGATGTTATAGGCACTAATGCAGAGCAAGAAAAAGAGCAAATCTGCACCTGAGTAAACCCATGCTGGGGAAGTTACGTTTAAATTGTACAAATTGAGTTGTGAGGGATATTTTGTGGCTCAACTCTACATCTGAATAAAAGAGTAAGCTGTGCAGTACTGTATTTGTAAGCAGTAAGCACATTCTAAGCGTTTCCTCCTTGTCTGCAAATTTTTTAATTCATTTGTCCCATTCACATTGCAACATGATTTGTCAAGGTGCCAGTTTTCACTTGTTGGTGCAGCTACTCTTAACTGTAGATCAGTCCCAAGGTGTCTGAATAACAGGGAAGACTTTGTGTTCCTTTCATTCCTAAACAATATGTATAGATACACGTCAGACTTCTAGCCACCTTTTAAGTGCTTCCTACATATTTCTCCCCACTCCTAGCAGCAGTATAGTCCCCCACAGCTTCCATTGTCCTATAAGAACGATGCAGCATACGCACCACTGTATTTGTCAGATACACGGCTGGGTCCTCTGTTTCAATGTATTTCCCCTATCCGGGCAGAGGGTGCCACAGATTAAGGACACCTCGTAAACAAGAGCTGTGGAGGGCTAACAATACAAACTATAGACATGGCAGTAGTAGTTTGTGCCCTCTTATCCTGATCCTGCTTTTGTTGTTCAAGTTATGTCAATTTTAAAGTTAAGATAGAAAATGAGATTTTTCTTACCTCAAACTTAAAACCAATGTGATCAATGGGAATGGTGTATTTTCTAGCATAATTCTGAGAGACGCCTGTCAGGAACGACTGAGTAAAATAAAAGCCTGAGATCCAGAACACTTTGGGTGGGCCGTGGTCTATCCAGTCCTGTAAGATAAAACCCGTTAGTACGTTTATTTATTTATATTTATTACCACAGTACCCCTTATATAGAAGTGAAAGATAACCATTACCGATGCATCTCGGGACAAACCCAAAGTTTAAATTGAGTTTATTTGTCCATTTTCAAACATTTTATACATACAGTTACATACACAAAACAAATTGTGTATATAAGACACACATAATACAACCCACTAAACCCTTACCCACCCCCCTCCCTAAACCCCTTACAGGTATCATGTCTCGAAACAGCGGAAAATACTTAATAACAATCAGTACATCTTCCATAGGCACAATGCACATAATTAAAGATAAAAAATTAGCAAGGAAAGCTGCAGCTCCATGGGGGTCTAGTAACATCATCAAGGATTATTTAATATACATAGGGACCACATAGAGTAATATGATCTGGCCTTCGCACTCCCGTTATCCAAACTTAAGTTACATATATTCTCCCACCAGCCGCATCGTCCTCCTGATTCTCCCCTCCACCTGCTGCATAGGGAGACTCCCTCCAGGGTGACCAAATTTTATGAAAAGCAGAGAGTGCCTTCCTTTTGGTATAGATACATTTCTCACGCATCATAGTTTTATTTACAAGACCTACCCAGCTATGAAAAGATGGGGACTCATTGGACATCCACATCCGTGCTAGAGTAACCAAAGCCAGACTAGTAAGGATAAGAACATATCTGTAGATAACCTTGGAGCACTCTTCCTCTACATTCACTCCAAATAAAAATGTTCTTGGGTTTAGAGATGACACACCCGGGGCCGTTTCTAATATACATTCCCAAATCCTACCAAAAAATGCCTGTGTCACCGAACACTCCCAAAAATTGGCACATCTAACACACCTAGCATCCACCCGTGAACCCATATTATACAGTCTCTGATGCGACAAATATGCCCTATGTAAGACAAAAAAGTGTATCTGTCTAAACCGCAGACATGAGGTGCGCAACCGAACGCAGTCGCCAGCACTGGAGGGTGGTGGGATTAGCTGTTTATGAAAAAGAATGGTTAATATACTGCTGCTCTTCCCTATGTGTCAAAATTAGTTGTGATTTTCTAAATAGGTGAAGAAACGATTGTGCCGGATCCAGACCTATGCGTTTTTATACGTTTTATAGCGTAGCGTATTTACGCTAGTGTACTTTGTAAGCGCTTCTCTCGCATGTACGTACTTTGGCCATTTTACGCCGCCCAAACCCTACCTTAATTTTACACAGCGTAACGACTGTCCTATATAGTGGCCACGCCTACTTACAAGCCTCAGCACGCCCATACTGTACGATTTAAATGCCTCACCCCGCCTCCGAAGCATAATTACGGGTGTCATGTGGCTGGCACGCCCCGTCGTGCGTTGTTACGCTGCTGATACGTGCTCGGCCTGTACGCTCTGATCTGCCGCGCACATGCACAGGAAGTACTAATGAGCGATTTTACACTAGCGGCTAGCGTAAAATCACTGGCGGACGTAGGTCTGGATCTGGCCCATTGTCTCTATATCTTTGATTATCTAAGTCGCATTACATTCACAATGAAAAGTCTTCTATCATTATACATTACCATCTGCATAAAACATATATCCGCCACAGACTATTCTGCTAGACAGTTGGTAAGTTAATAGTATGAGACCTTGGGACCGGATTCAGAGATGTGTGTGTCTAAAGTACGCAAATACACGTGCACACATAGCGAGGAAACTCCCATGACACTCCCCCAGCATGGACGGGTCTTCGGTGACTTACGCTTCCACAGGGCACCCTTAACTGTACGTGTGTACTTACATGCATATTCTACTTACGTACATGTGTACATGACTAACCACGCCCTCAAAAGCTCATTGGCCCCCCCGCCCAACATCACACATATGGAAGACAACCCCACCCTTCCATACGTACGTCCCTAAGTGCGATTCAGGGGCCTGATTCAGAGGCTGAAAATAAGAACTTAATGTTACACCTGGGCAAAACCATGTTGATTTCAGGGTGAGTCAAGGTAATTTTATTCTATGCAGGGAGAATGCTTTGCTGTTACTTATTGCACACAGATACCTGATCAGCTTCACTTTTAAACGGCTAATTAGACTTGAGCTGGGAAACATCACCTTTTAACTATAATACTGTTGCAACAAATGAAATTTGACTCCCCTGAAATCAACATGGTTTAGCCCAGGTGTAACTTTAAGTTCTTATTTTCAATCTCTGAATCAGGGCCCAGAAGTCTGTGTTTAATGGACTTCTGCACCTAAATCCTACGTAACTTGCATGGAAAAAGTTACTACGCATGTGCAGCTAATCCACCCCTAAATATACGCACAGAAAACCACGAAAAATCATATCTGTGAATACGGTCCTTGATGTACAAATTTGACTTGTAGCTCAGCTAAGATTATAGATTGATAAATACAGCAACCTTTCCACACAACATTCAATTAGTTCTAAAACATCAGGGAATGATCTCTACAGAGGAAATTAATAGAACAGCAAGAGCCAGTTACATAGAAGGTAAAAACTTACATGACGCCATGATTAGCGTGAAGACATGTAATAAAAACAATACAGATTGCTGTTAGATGGCACTTAGACGTTTTAGAACTTATTGAATGTTGTGTGGAAAGGTTGCTGTATTTATCAGTCTAATCTCAGCTGAACTGTAAGTAAAAATTGTACATCAAGGTCTTATAACTTACCAGCTGTAAAGTAGACTATATCGCGGCGGATATATGTTTTATGCAGATGGGTAGTGAATAATGATAAAAGACTTTTCATTGTGAATGTAAGGAGAATTAGATAATCAAAGATATGGAGACAATCATGTCTTTTCCTATTTAGAAAATCACAACTGACTGATACATGGGCGTGAACAGTATATTAACCATTCTTTTTCACAGTATATCAACGGAACCATTTAATCTTGTTTATTAATAAGGAAGAGGGGGATAGACTTCCTAAATATAGACAGCAGCATACCCTATTTTGAGGGCACAGATTGGGTTTAAGTATTAGGTATTTAGATTGTAGAGTAAGGGCTTAGCTAAGCTATTACTAGGGGAACATTGGGACGTTAAAGTGGCCCTGGAAAAAAATCTGGAAAAGGCGAGATTACTACTGGCGGAGTCTAAAAATTAGTACAGAATAAAGAAATATGTGATAAAAGCAGTGCAAAGTACATGATATGGGGGCAGGGTTATGTATTGCTCATTAAGTGTGTTATGTAAAAGAGTTACAAGCAAAGACAACATCTACTGACTAATATTTCACATCCAATAAAGAGATTTATAGTGACCTCTATGCAATGCAGGTAGTCACTACAACCCAAGTGACCATCACCCGAAACATACAGCATCCTAGTTACCACCATCCAATATATACAGCTTCCTAGTAACTACCACCCAATAATACAGCATCCTAGTGACCACCACCCAACACATACAACATTCAAATGATCTCTGTTCTATACAGACATTATTTTAGCAACCACCTCCCATGACAGTCAATATGATAGACCTCTTCAAATAAAATAGGAGCTGCTGATTGGCCTCTAGAAGCCTCCAGCCTACCGGGGAAATTCCCTGTAAGTCCTATGGCCAATCCGCCCCTGGCCCTTAGGTACGATGCAATATTCTGCATGCACAGATGCGTGACGAATACTTAAGGTAGGGTCATGTCTAAGTCCAGGGGGTGACACTCTAGGACCTATTTTGGACCCGTGTGCTGGATTTTACCTTTACAAACAATACTAATGTTATGAAATTGCTGTTAAAAATGGTTTACCGCCCTAATATGCTGCCACTATATAATACCTGATGTGACTGTGTTATGTTACACTATGAGCCAGATCCTGAATAACGTACGACAGTGGAATTCCTGATATGGTAATTCCCATCGGCTAGGTTGTGCGCATGCTCCCTTACTACGATTGCATACTGGCTGGCGTACATAACACAGTTACGTGTGCCAGCCCCAATTTACAATGGCCATGGCGGAGATAGCCATGTAACTTAGGGTTCGGGGTGGGGGAAGGCCCGTTATGACCATATCTGTGGCCTAGTCGAAAATTTTGAGCAGGGCGTGCAGGGGGCGTCCGTAATGACCTCAGGATTCAACCCTATATGAGGAAGAAGCTGCAATGAATAAATATTTGCTAAGACTATTCATTTTATGCTTTTGCATGTGTGTATGTGGATATGTGTGGATATGTGTGTATGTGGATATGTGTGTATGTGGATATGTGTGTATGTGGATATGTAGGTATGTGGATATGTGTGTATGTTGGTATGTATGTATGTGGATATGTGTGTATGTTGGTATGTATGTATGTGGATATGTGTGTATGTTGGTATGTATGTATGTGGATATGTGTGTATGTTGGTATGTATGTATGTGGATATGTGTGTATGTTGGTATGTATGTATGTGGATATGTGTGTATGTTGGTATGTATGTATGTGGATATGTGTGTATGTTGGTATGTATGTATGTGGATATGTGTGTATGTTGGTATGTATGTATGTGGATATGTGTGTATGTTGGTATGTATGTATGTGGATATGTGTGTATGTTGGTATGTATGTATGTGGATATGTGTGTATGTTGGTATGTATGTATGTGGATATGTGTGTATGTTGGTATGTATGTATGTGGATATGTGTGTATGTTGGTATGTATGTATGTGGATATGTGTGTATGTTGGTATGTATGTATGTGGATATGTGTGTATGTTGGTATGTATGTATGTGGATATGTGTGTATGTTGGTATGTATGTATGTGGATATGTGTGTATGTTGGTATGTATGTATGTGGATATGTGTGTATGTTGGTATGTATGTATGTGGATATGTGTGTATGTTGGTATGTATGTATGTGGATATGTGTGTATGTTGGTATGTATGTATGTGGATATGTGTGTATGTTGGTATGTATGTATGTGGATATGTGTGTATGTTGGTATGTATGTATGTGGATATGTGTGTATGTTGGTATGTATGTATGTGGATATGTGTGTATGTTGGTATGTATGTATGTGGATATGTGTGTATGTTGGTATGTATGTATGTGGATATGTGTGTATGTTGGTATGTATGTATGTGGATATGTGTGTATGTTGGTATGTATGTATGTGGATATGTGTGTATGTTGGTATGTATGTATGTGGATATGTGTGTATGTTGGTATGTATGTATGTGGATATGTGTGTATGTTGGTATGTATGTATGTGGATATGTGTGTATGTTGGTATGTATGTATGTGGATATGTGTGTATGTTGGTATGTATGTATGTGGATATGTGTGTATGTTGGTATGTATGTATGTGGATATGTGTGTATGTTGGTATGTATGTATGTGGATATGTGTGTATGTTGGTATGTATGTATGTGGATATGTGTGTATGTTGGTATGTATGTATGTGGATATGTGTGTATGTTGGTATGTATGTATGTGGATATGTGTGTATGTTGGTATGTATGTATGTGGATATGTGTGTATGTTGGTATGTATGTATGTGGATATGTGTGTATGTTGGTATGTATGTATGTGGATATGTGTGTATGTTGGTATGTATGTATGTGGATATGTGTGTATGTTGGTATGTATGTATGTGGATATGTGTGTATGTTGGTATGTATGTATGTGGATATGTGTGTATGTTGGTATGTATGTATGTGGATATGTGTGTATGTTGGTATGTATGTATGTGGATATGTGTGTATGTTGGTATGTATGTATGTGGATATGTGTGTATGTTGGTATGTATGTATGTGGATATGTGTGTATGTTGGTATGTATGTATGTGGATATGTGTGTATGTTGGTATGTATGTATGTGGATATGTGTGTATGTTGGTATGTATGTATGTGGATATGTGTGTATGTTGGTATGTATGTATGTGGATATGTGTGTATGTTGGTATGTATGTATGTGGATATGTGTGTATGTTGGTATGTATGTATGTGGATATGTGTGTATGTTGGTATGTATGTATGTGGATATGTGTGTATGTTGGTATGTATGTATGTGGATATGTGTGTATGTTGGTATGTATGTATGTGGATATGTGTGTATGTTGGTATGTATGTATGTGGATATGTGTGTATGTTGGTATGTATGTATGTGGATATGTGTGTATGTTGGTATGTATGTATGTGGATATGTGTGTATGTTGGTATGTATGTATGTGGATATGTGTGTATGTTGGTATGTATGTATGTGGATATGTGTGTATGTTGGTATGTATGTATGTGGATATGTGTGTATGTTGGTATGTATGTATGTGGATATGTGTGTATGTTGGTATGTATGTATGTGGATATGTGTGTATGTTGGTATGTATGTATGTGGATATGTGTGTATGTTGGTATGTATGTATGTGGATATGTGTGTATGTTGGTATGTATGTATGTGGATATGTGTGTATGTTGGTATGTATGTATGTGGATATGTGTGTATGTTGGTATGTATGTATGTGGATATGTGTGTATGTTGGTATGTATGTATGTGGATATGTGTGTATGTTGGTATGTATGTATGTGGATATGTGTGTATGTTGGTATGTATGTATGTGGATATGTGTGTATGTTGGTATGTATGTATGTGGATATGTGTGTATGTTGGTATGTATGTATGTGGATATGTGTGTATGTTGGTATGTATGTATGTGGATATGTGTGTATGTTGGTATGTATGTATGTGGATATGTGTGTATGTTGGTATGTATGTATGTGGATATGTGTGTATGTTGGTATGTATGTATGTGGATATGTGTGTATGTTGGTATGTATGTATGTGGATATGTGTGTATGTTGGTATGTATGTATGTGGATATGTGTGTATGTTGGTGTATGTGTGTATGTGTGTATGTGTGTATGTGTATATGTGTGTATGTGTGTATGTGTGTATGTGTGTATGTTTGTATGTGTGTATGTGGATATGTGTGTATGTTGGTATGTGTGTATGTGGATATGTGTGTATGTTGGTATGTGTGTATGTGGATATGTGTGTATGTTAGTATGTGTGTATGTGTCAACATTTTGATAATTTAAACCCCTTTTAGCATGTTTAAACATTTCAATTTATGAACTGGAACAAAAATGTTTTGTTAGTACCAAATAGTTCTACAGGGAAATGTTTATACTGCAGCAAGTCAGTAGGGGGCAGCATCTGCCTATAATATACTTCGGTCAGTGTTAAGAGAACACTTAAATCTGAATTGTAGAGCAGGATTAGTATGTTTAATCATTTATGATTTACATTCAAATACATGCAGATCTTTAGGATGTTAAAGGGTTTGGAAAAGGACCAAAAGTCTCTTTTGGCATAAGACAGTCACATGGTGTAATGGCTAATCCTTCATTTTAACTAACTCTAATCCATGAACTCCAATAATTCATGAGGATGTGCAGCTTTTACAGAATGTGCCCAGATTAATCTATTATATAATGTTTCTTACTACACGTCCATTTCTGACAGGTGTGGGTCCAGCTAAAAACGGCACTATTTCGATAGGGCCGTTCTCTGAAACTGGCTGGGATATCGATTGCTCATGCCTCAATGAGGAATAGCAATCCATCCCCAGGGCACCGAACACGGAGCCTGACCCTAACCCCCCCATCCCCATCCCCATAGCCTGACCCTAACCCTCCCTTCTCCCTAGCCTGACCCTAATACTCCCTTCAGTATAACCTAACCCGAAGACCCCCACCAACACTAAACGTCCCCAATAAATATCCCTGGAGAGGTTACTCACCCAGAGAGGGTCTGGGTGAGTACATTTTAAAATTCTAAAATGGCTCCCTATTCAAAATAGAGACAGACGAAAAGGAACTTTCATCTGTCTCTATTTCTGAGAGCAGCCCATCAGAGCGGGGACTGCAACTGATTTTGGACAGACTCTATCTGATAAAGGTCTAAATTGTACCAAAACTGACATAAACAGCACAGATTTAAGAAATAGAATATAAAAAAATATAGGTTTTACTATGATCTTGAACTATGTGGATTTTTTTTTACCTGGAAACATAAACAGAACACTACCCGTGTGTGTGTGTGTGTGTGTGTGTGTACAGGAGGAAGGGGGGGTAGATGTTCACTGGTTCTGAGGCCAAACAATTGCTACTTCTAGCAGTAAACCTTGGAGTAGCCTTTTGGCAGTGACCATCCACACCAACATCTCTGCATGTGCAACTTACTTTCACCACCACCTGCAGTTTGTGGGACTTCATGTGGAGCGAGAATGCTATTCAGATACTTTTGTAAGCCAGTGTATAGCCAAGTCTGTGTGTGGACATGTTACAGATGCTTAGATCTATTCATTTGATCTTTCAGGATGTTTGGTCTGTCAGATCCCTTTCAGTAGATCTCTAGACCCAGCACTGTAAAATCCTTGAAATCATGCAGATAAATCTGTCAGTGTGTGGAGTCTGAATCTGTCAGACCATGTATTGATAGGAAAAATAATCTGTCAGTGTTTAGTCAGCATTAGAGACTGATGCATAATGAAAGATTGTCTAACAACATCCCTGGACTCATTGGTACCATCAGGGCCAAGACGTACACATAAGCCTTCACCATCTGGGCATACAGCCTGAGCTGTGCACGTGTAGTAAGAAGGATCCTGCTGCATCCTGTTTGTTCACAGATCTTACCTGTAGAAACTGCAGTCTGGCGAGTAAGTCAGACACATAACTGCCCAGAGGTTTTAGGGAGGGGTAGGATTTGGCTGCCCACATAGCAGGCACTCTTCCCACCAGCATGCTGTTAAACACGTTTTCTAGCTCTGATGACATCAACACCTGGCCTTTGATGGCTTTGCCTAAATTTATCAGACTGTTCCGTACAACTTCTGTGAGCCTGTGGCCAGAAAACAAACAAGAGATTTGCAACATGATGAATGTCATTGATGGCTTCTGCTAGTGTGAAATTAGCTCAGACATTTGCAGCCTGTTAAATGTGATAAGTCAAACAACCTCTGGATATATAAAACACATGTCCCAGAACCTAGTGGGATTTAGCATGTGCAATCAGCAGGAGGACATGCAGAGGAAATGCTTTAATCTTCTAGTAGGATGATAAGATTATGCTCTCCTGCATATCAAGGGTACTCTGCATAGACAGGGACAGTGCTGTACAGGTGAGCCTCATGTATAATATATTCAGTATTTTAGTATGCATTCTTTATTTTTCCAGTCAAGATGCAGACACAACACTGCTCAGTGCAGACATCCTATTACACAAAATCCTGACTATATGATTGGCATCGCTACAATAACAAATATAACAGTGTGGATAAAAGTATCAGCCTGGAAAAGGTGATTATGGTAGCAAGTAAAAGGAGGAATGGAGAAATAGGGAGAGACAGAGGTAGAAGGGAGCGTACAGTGATGTATTAATTTACCACTGTCTGTGGAATTACTAATGTGAATTACTAACAGAGGTAAGTCCAGAAATGAAGTCAGACGACCCATGTGACAATAGGGTATGATTTCATCCATAGATCTATAGACTTCCATCTGCTTACACTAACTCTGAGGATGTGCATTCTTTCCAGTGGTTCAGGATAACCTCTCTCCTGGCATTGAGGTGTATCATAAGCAAGTGTTTCAGGGCTGCTGGTACTCTGAGTGAAAGGGTCCAAAATTTGGATCCCTGGGTACACATTGGCCCATGACTTTTTAGGCAGGACCATTCCCTCCAGATGTGAGTTGTTGATCCTGGGGCAAGATTTCAATAGCTAGGAGGAACAAGTCAGAGGAAATAGTTCTCTGGTGAGGCTAAGGAAAATTTGGTTTGGAGATCTAGGAAAGAATGGAAACTCCGTTGTATAGTAACTGAAGAAGTGCAGTCTGTAGCTTTGAGGCAGAAGAGGATGTCACATCGACAGGGCTTCCCTCACTACAGACAAAGTTGATGAATTGAAAACACTATCCAATAAGAGCCTTGATCAACTCCCCATAGCAACAGACATGGAACAGTTCATTGTAAGTTTTGAGAGCACACTAAATCAGGACCACCCCTGCATTAGCACAGGGAAGGCTGTGAGCGTCAGAACATCAGTGACGAAGAGGATCCCCTAGCAAGATTCCTTTATTGTCCTGGTGCACTCATATTGTCCTGGTCTGGGCTATAATATAGAGAATGATCACCAAATGGAAGAGGGGGTGTCGGAGAGTGTGTGTCATTCATCATGAGTCTCAACGTGTGGACAGTGTAGAGAGTGTGGACCCAGACCTAGGCCTTGTATATTTGAAACACTTGCACAGGGCTTCTCCCACTTTCTTTCTTACTGATTTTTTGAGTTTTTTGCAGGTGCAGAGGGAGCAGAGACAATCAAAAGGGGAAGACCGAATCCCAAAACCTTAAAATGATGCCAGCGTATACACAACCAATGCCCATAATAAGGAGATTTCCCCCGTAACTGCTGCTTCATTAGCTGTGTGATGAGTAATATCTCTCACCTGTTAAAGCGGATTAATTCCTGTCTAAGCACCGTATTCATTGACTCTTCATAGACAACAGGGTATTTCTCCATTACATGCTCCAGATTAAAATCATTTGGTAATTTGTTGAGTATATCTCTTGCCAAATCTTCAACAATTTCCTGTTAACACACATTAATCATTATAAATGCATAAGTTATAATAGAGCAAAAGTGAATTAGAAAAGTATTAGAAGTCATGGTCTGATTGCAGTGAATAATGTACATGAATGACAATGAATAAGATATTTACAAATACCAGACCGAATTCACACTTAAGAATGATTTAACTTCTTAATTATACACAAAAAGTAGCAAGGCGACTCCCCTGACACGCCCCCCGGCTTTCAGCTTCTTAACCGACTTACGAATGCCATAGGGCTCCCTTATCTTTGTGTGTGTAGGGCAGCTAATTAAGAATGTTCTTATCTAACCACGGCCAGATTTCCTCATTTAAATGGATCCCTCCACGCAATCTTCTTATCTTCGTTCTTAAGTTTTCCCGGCATGCCCCTTCATTCGTAAGTCATTATGAACCTTGAGGAAATAGGTTTGTAATTCAGAGCCGTTCTTAAGTCCTGCGTATATTAAGTTACTACGCATGCGCAGTATGTCCCTTTTTAAATATAGACCTAAAAAGTCGCTTTTTCTTAACTGTAAATCAGGTAATGTCATATCCGGTGAGCACTGATACTCAAAATAAGTCTGCCATACAGAATAATGCACCTCCAGCAAGTAATATTATAGATAGTACATGTAATGCTTGAAATAGTAATAGCTGTGCATTAAAATGGAGCTACCTGGTAATTTACAATAAGGACTTCACTTTGCTATGTCAGTGAGATCTGTGTATTATTATTATACTACAACAATGACCTTGACCTGGTTCTGTGTTAGGTGCAAGAAAACCAAAAGACAAATACACACGAGCTAGATTTACTAAACTGCAGAAAAGGAGAAATGGTAATGTTGCCCATAGCAATCAGATTGTAGATGGCATTCTCAAGTACGTAATAGGAAAGTGAGCACTAGAATCTGATTGGTTGCTATGGGTAACATCTTCACTTTACCTTTCCACAGTTTAGTAAATCTAGCCCATGGAGTAGGAATAGGGTTCAGTGTTAACCATGTTCCCACCATGGGTGAAAGTTAGTCTCTTATTTTGCATACAGGGAAGTACTGGATGCTTTTGCATGTAACACAATAAACTGGACAACTGTATGTTTGTAGTGCAATTAAAAGTAGATCAAGCAGACATTGCCTTCGAAAGTCATATGTGTGCATACATTCAAAATATATAGTTTGTTCTGATACTCTACGTTAATGTGCGTATTTTCTATGGTGCGCATGCGCAGTGCGTACAAAACAGCGATTTTACGTCTCAGCCACGCGTAAATTCGCTCCGACGCGTAGTTCTGGATCAGACCCATAGTTTGTTCTGATTTAAATCTCCTTTTAAGCTTGGATAGAATAACCCACTGATCATATATCACGATCAACAACATCTGTTTTTATTATCTTTATTGTCTCACAGACCAGACCTGGACAACATGTGACTCTCTAGGTGTTGTGAGTCCCAACAATTCATTTGTAGCCTGCTGGGACTTTTCACCAGCTATCCAGTAAGAGATATGGGAAATTCCAGATATGGGAGTGAGAGGTGGATTGATGTTGGAGTCATGAGGAGAGATGAATTGGATATAAATGAAGAAGTGAATGATACATTCACATGCTGACAGAACAGAAGAGTAATAACGGGAATGTCATTTATGCGGCTTCCCAAACATCAATAATTGTCCACAAATCATAACAATCTGCAGAGGAATGGGCACATACTGATGATTGACAGGTGTGTATGATACATATGCTCTGTCCAACATAGGGAGTTCTCTGTATACTGTATAAAGCACTGTAATCAGCATACTATATTCAGACAGGTCAGGACTGGACGTGGCCAAACACAAACTGGACATGAGGAGGACACACGTGGACATGACATGACATGGAAAGACATGAGCAGAAAGTCTGCTCAGTCTGACAGGTAATGAAATGGTAAGGTAATGAAATGTAAATGTGTGTCTACAAAGAATAAATGTAAGTGGCTCCATCACAGCAAAGTTATTGGAATAAATCCAATGGAATATTCTCTCACCTGGGAGGATCTGCCGCTACCAGACATTTGTCTAGGCAGAGTCAGCAGAATCCCATCAAATAACTGATTAGTCTCTTGGTTATCTTTGGTGATGTCAGCGTTCTCGTGAAGACCAAACACCTCTGGATGGGTGATTAATGGTAAACGTCTAATATAATCAACACATGACTAAGAGAAAATAGAGAAACATAGATAAACACAAGAGAGTTCATTAATGGGAACAAAATCAGGAAATGTGTCCCCTTTGTTGTAAAAAGTCAAATGATAAGCATGTTGAGCTCTCTGTGAGGCAAGGTTATATCTTGACTACCTGACACCTCTTAGCGGTCTACAATTGGAACTCACTGATATCTGGACCTGTACATAGGACAAGTTATTCTAGACACCAGAAGGGTTCATTTTATTTGTTTTTTATGGGCCAAATTCAGACCTCTGTGTGTTTTCCGTATGCCTGGAGGTCTGGTAGTCCGGACAGAAGAGGGCATTGAACCCCACCCGTCACTCCCCTCTCTTGTGCTGGGTTACCCTAACTTAATTTCACCGTGACTCAGCGTCTGTTCATAATATCAGGGGTGCAAATTCATTATATATTAAATAATTATATAATGATATATAATATAATTTTGTCGTATGCCTGGAGGTCTGGTAGTCCGGACAGAAGAGGGCATTGAACCCCACCCGTCACTCCCCTCTCTTGTGCTGGGTTACCCTAACTTAATTTCACCGTGACTCAGCGTCTGTTCATAATATCAGGGGTACAAATTAATTATATATTAGATCATTATATAATGATATATAATATAATTTTGTGCATCATAGTATTGCCAAGGTTGCTATTTTATTCTCTGTTAATCTGATTCAGCCCTATTGCCCGCTTAGTTGTTATAGCTCTCTACCAATCAGTTTTAGCAGCGCCCCATTTACTACAATATAAATACACAAACACTCTGTACCTGGTATGCGCCATATGGAGGAACATAATAAGCATCTCCCGGGGAAAGTCTGTAGTTGTCCTGCTGGATCTCCTCACAGTAGAATATTGAAAGTAGGGACAGAAGGAGGCGCCTGTCTTTGTCATCTGTCACCCGTCCCCCGTAGTTACATTCACCTGTGCAGCAGATGACATCATGTTATGACATTGATTTGGAATGTCTGTGTTTAGCTGCTGTTTCTCTATGAAACCAATTCAGTCTCACACACTCTGATGAGCTCTGATGGCCACACACTAGATGATGTTTCCAGCAACTAACATAGCGCTGTGACAACTCTCAGTGACCACACACTGGTCATAATGGGGGCTATATGACTGCTGCCACCTTGTACTGATCCCAAAATGATCAGCTCAGCGGTGACTGGATAGTTATTGCAGCACAAATGTTCCCATTACAATCCCAGTAATGATTAATTGTCTTCCTACACTATAAAATAACCAGCCCGATTATCGTCTGGTGAGTGGACAGCTTTAATAGGCATGTGTCCACGTGTATTACCTGTCAGATATGTCAGTGCCTCAAATGGAACCACCTCATACTCATTGAGAAACATCTGTGTCTGTCTCATGCTGATTCTCAGGTCAGACTCATTGAACTCGTATGGAATATTCCAGCCTGTTACAGTATGGAGAAAGGAAAATGGAAATCACATTGAAAATGATATTAAATATATGTTTGTAAGTTCATATTCTTAAAATATCTCTATACTGTAGTTTATAGCGTTACCTAGCCCCTACATTAAATGTATGTATTTTTTTTAAAATAATTTTTATATAACACCTGATCCATCCAATAAATAAAATGTTATCACTATGGACCAGAGCCAGAATTATAACACATACAGAAACCACCTGTCTGTATGTACTGCACATGTGCAGTAGAAGAAATTCGGTATTGGGCGGCTTCTGTCTGAAGCAGAATTCCATGCATAGGTATTTAAATTGCACAGTTAGGGCTTGGCTTAGCCCTTACATACAATCCAGTATTCTGTAAGGTAGGGTGCAATCTCCTCCGTGCGGAATATAGGATAGCAAAGTGTGTACGTTTATAGCCACAGGGCAGGGAATGTATGCACGTTGCACGTACATCTGGATCCGATCCTATATTGTGAAACAATATAGGATCCTTAACATCACCATAAATCAATGAAAATCAGGCATAGGCAACTCCATGTCCCATCATGCTTTGCCATCTGTCAGCTATGCCTATGCTGTTAGAGTATGCTAGGACTTTCACCACACCTGAGTGGTTATTGAAATGTGGTGAATATGTTAAATACCCTAATATATAATATGAACATTTGGTTAATTCATTACTAAGGGTGAATCAAGATTTGTTGTTAGTGTCTCATTAATATTACTGAGCCAGATCCAGACTTATGCTGGTATTATGCTGGACACAGCACCAGCAGAGATTCAATATCAGATCCCTGCTGGATCCCACCTTCCAGATTAGATGAGATCCAGATGTTATTTTCTGTTAATTCCGATAGCACTTTTCCTCTGCGCATGCGCACACATCTGAACGCTGCTGTACAATATTAGTCTAGCAACAAATATATTTGGGGTATTTTCTTTGTTATTCTTTGCAGTGGTATTACAATAATAAAAAAAAAGTGATCACCCAATTAAGCACCAATTAATGATGCCGTCCTCATCGAGTGTTGATTAATGTCTTATTACACATATTATTGAGAGGTATGTATTAAGTCATCTTGGCCCTGATTCAGAGATTGAAAATAAGAACTTAAAGTTACACCTGGGCTAAACCATGTTGATTTCAGGGGAGTCAAATTTCATTTGTTGCAACAGTATTATAGTTAAAAGGTGATGTTTCCCAGCTCAAGTCTAATTAGCAGTTTAAAAGTGAAGCTGATCAGGTATCTGTGTGCAATAAGTAAAAGCAAAGCATTCTCCCTGCATGCATAGAATGAAATTAACTTGACTCCCCCTGAAATCAACATGGTTTTGCCCAGGCCCCTTATTATTATGTATTATCTTATGTATTAAGTCCCGCTTATTAAACAGCAAAATACCAGTGGTCATGCCCTAGTATGCTGAATATCCATCCAGTTGTCTTTGGTCATCTAAACTTAACAATGTTTTGATGACACAAGTTCAAGTTTCCAATCCAACCAGCTGACTTTCTACATCTTTACTATCAGATTACAAAATTCACAAGTACTGACACTGAGTAAATGCCTATATGTTCATCATTAGAGAGAACTGTAGGTAATAGTTTTATCCAATTGCACAATACATTTTTTATTAATTATTATTATTAATATTATTATTATTAGGGCGTATTCAGAGATTGGTGACTTACGAGTCCATAGACCACTCTGTTCTTTCCGTGTACTTACGTGCGTATATGTGCTCCGTCCGTGCGATTCTTGATAGCCGCGCCTCTATGCCTTCATTTAAATGCCTCCCCCCACCCACTTTTATGTAAATTTTCCCGTGTGTATGTCCCCAAATGTGATTCACATGTGCGTCCATTAGGCACTTCCGTGCGTATAGTCTAACGTAAACTACGTACATAAAGTTACTACGTATGCGCAGTTGATCCGATCCTAAAAATACGCACGTAACTAGCCTCAAAAACAGATCTCTGAATCTGGCCCATTTTTATTATTATTATTTATTCGTTATTAATACTATTCTGCATTGTAAAAAGATCTAGAGACATAATGGAAGGATTCATATAGAAAATATTTGCATTATAAGAACACTTACCATGGCCTAGTATTATTAGACACAATATCCACATTTGAACTTGGATTTTTGCACACAATGCACGGTAATGTTAATAAAGAAGTACTAATAATCATGTCTATAATAATTTGCAGAAATGACTATGAAAAATGCATTTAATGATAAAATAATATGGACAAGCCTATGATTATAATGAAACGGTTACATGCACACAATGGAAGCAGCTATTGTGTGTGGGCTACACTAAGATGAGAGTTCAATTTGTTTATTTAATAGAAGCTAGTTATCACCGGGGAACAGATGGGCTGAAAATGGGTCACAACTGTGTAAATTATGGCCATTATGCAAAGAATAAGAAGAATAGTAATAATGGACAAAACGCTGTCTCCAGTTTGTGTGTGTATATATGTATATAATGTGTATCCTACCTAATGGACCAAAGTTCCTCCTTTCTTGAACAAGAGCATGGAAAAAACAGAGACCAAACAGCAGTTTCTGCCACATCTCAGCCTTCTGGCAGCCATTGAAGAAACTGGGGTCTGATATCGGGTCGTTCAGGTAGGAGCGCAGCAGATTTGCCCGCAGGCCCTTTGGGGGTTCATTGGTCATTTTGATGCCATTTTGGAGAATGCTCACAGGAAACTTGTCTGAAGGATAACTAGTCAGCCACAGCCTGAAAGAACAGTTGTTACAATATATCAGGTCATCATAGCCATAATAAAACGCATTCGCATTGCCATTGTCCCAGATATCTCCTGAGTCTTACATCCTGATTATCCATTAATATTTCCCCACACATAGGAACAAAGGGCCAGACTCTGAACGAAGTCTGACAGGGGACTTCCGCATAGGTCGCGGAGCATGTGCACACGCACGCGCCAGATGTGCCTGAGTACTTATGCTGAAGGGGCTGACCCTTCAGTTATGATGGCCATATCCCCGCCATACAGGCGAGGATAGCCATGTAAATGAGGGGTCGGGGGTAGGGAAGCCCCGTTACGACCAAAATGAAAAGTTAAGGTAGGAATCTGGACACGTCAGTAAGCAGGGAGCGCAGGGAGCGTGCATTCCACGCTACGGGAGCGTAACCACGGACCCCCGCACACGTGTAAAGCATGCAGGGTTTTGGATATGGCCCCAAGTGTTTGAGATAATGGGGTAGATCCAGAACTCCGTTTCCTAGCGTAGCGTATTTACACGAGCGTACCTTCTAAGCGCACCCCTAGGCGCTCCCCTTGCATGTACGTACTTTGGCCGCTTTATGCGTTCCAAACCCTACTTTAAATTTTGGCAGTGTAACCACCTTCGTCCACACGTACGTATAGCCTGAGCGTAGCCCCCGCCTTCATTGCGTCATTTCATCGTACTTACGGTTATCGTAATATTGGCACGCCCCCTCAAACGTTGCTACTGTTACATGAAAGGCCCTTATGCGTAACATCTTCCGAAAAGCGTTGTTCTGAATCTGCCCCAATGGACTTCATTCACACCTCCACTGTATATTACCGTACCCCCTCTTACCCTGCGTTCAAGCTGTATGCAGCCTGCCCGCCAATGGAGAGACATCCATTATGGTAGTCTGGATCCTTGTGAGTGCATGTTCCCATAGATGCTCAATATCCAGTCAATACACAAAACAATTGTGTTGTCAAAGTTTAAATCCTAAACTTAAGCTAAACCCACTCTGAAACGTATGGTTTTTTAGGAATATGGGGCATCAAGTGGAGGGTAAATGAGTGTCAGAGGTTCTGGATCCTTAAGCATTGATACTACTGAGAGTTACAATCTAATATTAATAAAATTATGTTTTATGAGGTCACATTATTTAGAAAATAGGTAAGTAACCTTCATGTTTAGTTGTTTGAAGGATTGTAGTATTGAAAACCCAGTACTGTATTCACAGTTAAGAAGCTGCTGCTATCTACGTAATCTACGTAGGATTTAGGAATGGAGATCCATTTAGAGCGATTCTCAACCCCGCTCTTAATGAGATAAGTAAGAAGGGGCGTGCCAGTTAAGAAAAGTGGGGAGGGGGCACTTATATGGGGCAGACAGGGTCTGGTTTGCTAAGTACATGCATACTTTAGCTGCTTAAGAACAAACATACGCACGGAAGGATAAGGCTGCCTATGGCCTTCTTAAGTCAGTTAAGAATATAAAAAACAAGGGTATGTCAAGGGAGTTGTCTTGCAACTTAGGTGCGTATAATTGCAAACTTATCACCTTCTTAACTGTGAATACAGTCCCCAGTAACCAATACAGACACTAAAGAGATAAGTAATAAAAGGTAGTGATGATTGCTTCTTCTTATAGTTCTCTCTTATTTATTTATTATAGGAGTAGGAATATTTATTTTAGCAATAATCAAACTCTTTAATGCATGTGTTAAAATTTCCTTTGTGACCTGGTAACAAGCAAAAACACAAATAAGCTATGTTAAAGATATACATTATTTTTTTTTAAATCACTATATTCTCTAATATAGGACTGGATCCTCAACTAAGAATGATAGACAATGTCAGCATGCAGCATGTAGAGATCGGCTGCTCAATACTGTGCATGCCCAGAACCCTGAGATAAGTATCGGAACGCTGGACATACAGATATTAGGGGTGATTCAGAGATGCGACTGCGAAAAGATCGCAAATATACGCAACTAAGTTCAGATCTTAGCAGGTTACAGCCCACTGCATAAACAGTCACTCCCCTTGCAAACAGCGGCGGATCTTAAAGTTAGACCACCATTGACTAACCCTAACTCTGCGCTGTCATTTGAGATCTTAAGGGAAGTAGTTGCGGTTATTTGAGATCCTAAGTGTCTGCCTGCGCCCACTTTCCCTCATCTCCCTGCCTCCCCCCGCCCATTTCCATGCAAATCCTTCAGATCTTAAACTTCCGCAGCACTTAAGATCTTTAGTGCTTGCGATCGATTCACAGGTCCGCGCTTAGCGAATTTAAGATCCTAACCTCTGCGTAGACGACGTTGCACTATTACTATGCATGCGCATTGATGCAAATTTTCTAAGATCCTAAATATACGCACCTAAGTAGCGATAAAATCGCATCTCTGAATCAGGCCCATTGTTTCTGTACATCCAATAGTTCCATACATGGGGCGTGCCAGACCTCCCTGCATAGTTTATGCGCACAGTGGGTAGGAATTCTTATTTAAATCGTACAGTAGGGGCAGAAAAACATTATGGGCACTATGGGCATAATGGCGATGGGCACAGACAGAAGGAAAGGCAGAGAAACAGTATGGGCTCTATAAGTCCCTTGAGCAATTTATTTTACTGAATAGCACACACTACACAGACATTTTGTTGTGATTTTTGATTTGTAGACTGTGTAAACTAAAAATTATTTTATTTTAATGTGATATTGTTTGTCAAAATTTTCACCTAGGGCCCCGCAAAACCTAGGGCCGCCCCTGCAGATGTTGGGGGCCAGCAGCAATACATATTCGCTATTTAAACAGTGTAATGCCCCACGTCAACTTGTGAGTCTCTGTGTTTCTCGACAGTGGCATTGCAGCATGGAAACAGAGAGGGAGCTTACATACACAGACCTCCTCTCCGCAGCCTCCTCCTCCTCTCCTTCCTCCCTCACATAATAGACTGTCAGTGTGACGTCATCACTCCCCAGGTTGGGGGAGGGGAAACCAAAATTTTTCTCGCCTCCGTGTGCCCGGGCTGAAATTATGCCACTGCATTTTACTATTATGGCAGTGTTTCTGGGGTGTTTTGCTGGTTTTCCAGCCAAAATGTCCAGTATCCCCATTATACAATTACCGGGCTGTTCATCTGTGTGCCTGGCTTTACAGTTGTACTTTATTTTTGTCTACGAACATTTTGAAACTCTTTGGCAACCACAAATTCCAACCATGACTAGACTAATAAAACAGCACAAAGTCATCTGTATGCTACAGTACGAGTCATTGCTATGCACAGATTGAGAGAACTAAACCCATGCAATGTATGTACCACTGCACTGTTTTCTCTACAGTCTTGCTGCTGCGGTTCCATTCATCTCTTTTTCTGATGATGTATGTGACAATGCCGGGGAATGCTTTCATGTTTTCCTCTTAATGTATTGACCAGTAATTGTTTCATGACATATAGAGGATGGATGATACCATAAAGCAAGCAGTTCTGAAGTACGTGGATACGATTGAAGAATTCTGCTTGCCCACAAGTGCATGCTGCGAGATTGCTTACCTGAACTTCTCATTGGTGTTCTCCGGCACAATCATCTCCTCACATATCTTTTCTAGTGATGGCATCCAGCTTGTTGCCAGGTGACAGTTCTGCAGGACTACCCAGGTCCCATCCTTAATGGCCTGACTGATCATCCTTGCTGCTATCGGCCCCTGGCCCTGGCCGAGAGATATAGTCTGGATGTTCTCTCCCCCCATGCCAAGGTCATCGGCAAACTTTAACAAACCTGAGGGTGAAATACAATAAATAAAAGACACGATTCATTAGCTAATGAGATTACTTACAAAAAAAACATAGACTACGTAGAGGAATATTTATAAAAACAGTCCACATGTAAAAGAGTAAACCTGCAGCAACTTCTTCATTCTCTAAACCAGTAATGAACAATCTAACAGTGAGTTAGGGCTACCTTAACTAACTGTGCATAGTCTTCTTCTTAAGAAGGAAACTATACACGGAGAATGGCTCTCCTTGCCCACCCCGGATAATCCAAGGGCCGGATTTACAGTACCGGACATATTGCATATACGGATCTTTTCAATACATAGATTGCGTATATGCGGTCTTTCAGACCGCATATGCGCAATCTACGTATCGAAAATATATGTAGATCGAAAAGATTTCTACGTATCGAAAAGATACATAGATCGAAAAGATTTCTACGTATCGAAAAGATACGTAAATTACATAAAAAATTGACTATGCATGCGCAGTAGTCAAAAACGGTAACCACCGGACGTATATGCAATACGTCCGGTGCTGTAAATCCGGCCCTAAATCCCTCCCCCCCTCCCACTTCTAACTAAACCCTCCCAGAGGCGACATAAGCATACTACCCCTTGCTTACTAAACTACTCAGTGCGGTCTTTAAACACCGCACAGATGCAATCTACGTACCTAACCTTTAAGAAGCCAGAGCTTCTTAGGTGGGAATCAGGTCCTATGTACCCAATCAAAGTTTAAAAGGGTCACACACCACACTTTAATATCAGTCACTGAAGCCACAATGATGGCTCTTTACGCTTGTACTTTACCTTTGCAGCTAAAGCCTGTAGAAGGAGAGACCCTACAATCCCTCTAACTCTGGTTTGGCCTACACGCAGGAGGTCATGTGACAAAGATGCCCTTTTTCTGCTGTTAATATATTCTGCTTGACAGCAAAGCAGATGTCTAGTAGGACACATTAAGAATATTTTCTTGGATGCTTTTAGCTACACTCCTACTATAGTCATCACATATGTCTAATGCTATCTTGGATCTGATCCAGACCCCTGTTTATGTTCTGTTTGCACGGAGGTCTGAAATTTCGCATGTGAGAGGAAAGTGAACTCCCATGTCACTCCCCTTTCACGTGTGGACTTTGCACAACTTCCACGACCATAGCTTAAACTTAAGTTGCCCACGGACCACTGTATGCCTATCCCCGCCCCTTCCTGCATTAGGCACGCAGATTGAACGTAATGACCGTCCGTCTACAAGATCCGTTGGATGGATCTCCTAGTGTACAGGACTGAGATCCGCTGCATAACATCTGGCATGTGCGTGCGCAGTGCCAAAAACACACTAAACCTCCGCAAGCAGCTTACTTTAAATGAAACCCTATTTTCTTTTTCCTAAAGATGGCTTCATAAATTCAGAATAATTTTTACCTATTTTGCAACCTAGCCATTTGATCTTGTTCCTCCGGTCTTAGTTGAGTGATAACATTAACTTTTCCCCTCTGTTATTTTCCACCCACTTGCATATAAGTTGGCCCCATGTTTTAATAATTGTCTATGTCCTATGCTAATTTACAAATGAAATTAATAAAACTTCTCCCTGTGAATTCAGTTAAGGACTACAGTGTCCTTACATTTATTGCTAAAGGATATGACTATGATGCTGTTTATGTACCCTTTAAATGATACAATAATTTTTATACTTAGACAGGTGATGAAATTAATTTTACCTGCCATAGGATCAGCCCCAGGAGATAGCACAAAAATCAATGGTGCGCAGCAGTTGGAATCATTATAACTTCCTGCAAGGTCAAATGTTGGTGGCTCAATATATGCTTTTCCCATGTTTTCGGTAATGAAGTCCTGAACTGCTGGGATCATTTTGTCAGGTCGTAAACATCTGAGTATAACCATGCGATTTATGCCTGTTAATTCTTGCCATTCATCTGGAAATGTTTTATCTTGGGGATTTAGGGAGTCATAAATAATCTTCCATTTTGAAATATTGTTTTTAACGTGATCCATGAAGCCGTGAAGTGGTTCCAGACTGGAAGCACGGACAATTTCAGCCCAAGCTTTATCAGACAGCCAGTCAGGAGCTGGATTTGGGTGAAGGTTGTCAAGTGCCACTCCACCAGTCAAGAGGAAACGCCAGATTTCGTCATTGATTTTATCTTCTCCTTTCATAATGCCAACTGTCAGCAGAAGGGAAAATAGAAGCTTGTCCTTTTCAAAGAGGGACCTGCACACATTGTTGTAAATGCTTCTCGTAAAATGTTGAATAATGTTTGAGATTCTCATTTGAAGATTTTCACTTTTTTCGCTATGTGCAAGTGAGTGGACATAAAGGTTAATAAACCATGTCAATGAATACTGATACATTGGTTCAATATTGGCCAGATCAGATATGCAGAAAAATATAATAGATGAATGGATGGCCACCGGCTTGTATCCCATTCGAGTTTCATCAATTTCCTTCTCTGTTGCTGTGGCAATTTGCTGCTTCTCTGATATTTCCTCAGACAACAATTTTGATGAGGACAACACTTTGATAGCAGTCTCATCTTCTAAGATATTTCCCTTTGAGGAGGACAGCACCTCTAAAATCTTATCTTCAATCTCTTTCAGCTGCTTTTTGTTGGCTGCACTTTCAATGATGAGTTGGTTCTTTTTTTCTTCTAGTTCTGGCTTTTCTTTTGCAGCTACGATGCCAAGGAGTTGATCTTGAAGGCCCAAAGGTGTAATCATAAAGTTCAGAAGGCACACTTTCACAGCCACTTCTGGAAGATAATGGGGATTTCTTAATCGAGTGGTCATATAAAGTCTAAAATCTTTGGAGTACTCTATTATGTTTTCACCCAGTCGGATATAATCAACCCCTTGTTGTTTAAATGTCTGTTTTAATAATAGTGGTTCCAAAACAGCATCTATTTCTTCTCCAATATTTTCAAGCAAAACCGGGCTTCCAAACTGAATTGCATTTTCTAGAGTTCTTATATATGTTGAATCTGATAACTTAATGGCTGAGAGTTTGTTGGCTTTCTCCATGTTTTTTATCCACTTGTTGGCCTGTCCTTGAGGATCAATCATCAAAGCCCATCTCCTTGAGTTTGAGACAATAATACCATTGTCTATCGAGAAAGAATCAACTGGTAGACCAGCTATTTGCCAAGCACGGATTTTAACAGGCTCACCAAGGGTAGTACTCAAGTTGAAATAATTTGAGCAGGGTATTTTCTTCTCAATACATAAAGAATGCCAACTGCTTTGACACTGCTGACGGTAGTCTACCGTGAAAGAACCCAGGTAGGCCACAGTTCCAGAAGACAGAAGGACATCCCCAGTAAGGTTTGTGTACTTGATACCTAATAAGCGTGCTGCTTCTGTCCATCTTTCTTTTTCCCCTCCAAGGCCGCTGATCAGTTTTTCAGCCCGCACCAGCTTCTGGGAACATATCTCTATATTTTTTTCTAGCTCTTCCTTCTTGTTATTCATAGCAGTGAGCTCGTCATTCAGAGCTTGTAACCGGTCCTCCACCGCCTTTAGTTCGGCTCGCTTAGTGTTCAGCTGCTGCATTTGTATAAACAATTTACCCTCTGCTTCTTTAAGACGTTCACGCTTTGGAGCAACAACCTTTGCCACGCGATCATACACTTCCATGGCTCTCACCCATTTGCACAGGCCCTCACAAGCAGAGGACACGTTCTTAATCACCGAAGGATGAAAATCTTCATTGTTGATAAATTTTTCTCTGATTTTCTTCATATATGTCGGATTAATGTTATCTTTATCAAAGATTTTCAAACTCTCTAGAAACTTCATATCACCAAGAACTTTTTTAGATGGTCCCCAGAAGTCTTCCACCATTTTACCTGGCAGAGAAAGAAGACAGCAATACAAGCTATAGTTTTTGAATTAATAGTATATATCTATCAATAGCAAAAATAGCAAATTTCCGTTACATACCAGCATATCATATCTATTAACCTGACAACGAATGGTATGTTCTACTCTACAACAATGGAAAACACTATAGAAACTCTTTAACAAATAGTATATGAACTGAAAGTATATAGTTTATAAATTATGTATAACTTTATATGAAAAGGTTAGACTTTTTCACAAGGTAAGCAGAGAACCTAATGTCCAAAATCACTCTTTATGGCCCGGATTCAGACTTCTGAAACACTGCACTTAGAGTCTGCAGTGCAGTGACATCAAGGATCTGATGCCTTATCCTCACTGGATCTAGGTTTCCAGGCAGATGAGGGGAACCCACTCCTTTCATTTAAATGGAGTTCCACCTTAAAAATTTTGTGCCTCCTTATGTAAAATGGAGATAGTGTGGAAGTCTAGATAGTACAGTGGTCGCTTTGTATACTTCCTCTCCTTTCCATGTAGCAACGTGTGCACATGCGTTTTGTCAAAAAGTGAGTGTTTTTAACATATCAATAGGAAAACATCCCGTTTTTTTAGAAGTTGAGATCTGGTCTATTGCCTTTAATTAAACTGAAAAATATTTTTAGTGGTTAGTAAAAGGGTAATCCCTGCATGGGGGAAAACTCAGGTGAATCATGCCCCCTTCACTTTAGACATTTAGAGACTGTACATAAAGGCCAAGAGAACACAAACTATTTTTGTAAGCAAAGAAACTATAGAACAAGAGAAAATACATTTTAAAAAGGAGGATGAGGAGTCTTCCCTGTGCTTGAGCTATCACCAGTCTCCCTGTTTAATGTAAATATCATGTTTACTAATCTCTAGCTATGTTCTGTGATTTTATGGCTAAGAAGTCATTGGAAAAGATTTACAAATGTTTTGCTGCATTTGGACTTTTAACATAGGGATTGCCATGATACAGTTTCCATTTAAACCTTTAATACCATTTGCTGTTTATTTTCCATAATAACATCTCTGACAATATACTGTACATACTGAACTACAGTCTTCCCTTTAGTGACAAATAGGCAGTGAGTCAACAATAACTGCTAAAAGGATAATGGGATAGAGTTTGCCATGCACCAGTGCAAAATGGCAACTATCCTCCATTTTGTATGTTTTTATTGAAATTGTGTAGAAGTAGATAGCTCAGGAATACTGTTTAGTGGACATTTTCAAGGACTCATCCTAATTTTACTGTGCATGTGTAGAATGTAGAAGATAACAAAGATAACAAAGACCAATTAACTTGCTTAAAACATGTTTATAACCTAATAATGTAGGGAGTTCCGGCTCTGTTGTTGCTGGGGTGTATAGGTCTAATCACAAGGTCAGCTCCCCAGCTTTGCCTACAGGACTGACAGCAGAAGTGCCCATTTCTACCGGGTGTGGGTCCCCGCAAAAGAACGGCCCTATTTCAATAGGGCCGTTCTCTCCCAGTTTTGAACTGGCTGGGATATCGATTGCTTATGCCTCAATGAGGCATAGCAATCGAACCCCTAATTCAAACTCTAACCCTCCCCTTCCATTACCTTAACCCTAACCCTGCCTTCCACGCAGCCTGACCCTAACCCTTCCTTCTTCCTAGCCTGACCCTAATACTCCTTTCTCTATAACCTAACCCTAAGATCCCCCTCCGCATAGCCTGACCCTAACCCTTCCCTTCTATGGCCCAAACCCTAACTCTCCCTTCCTAAGAGCCTAACCCTCCCAACACTAAAAGCCCCCTAAGAGGTTACTCACCTCTCCGGAGCTGTCACCTGAGGCTCTGCATAAATGAATGGGTGAGTATGCCGATAGGCACATTCACCCATTCATAAGGAAAACTTCTAAAAAGTCCCCCTATTCGAAAGAGAAACAGCTGAAAAGTAACTTTCGTCTGTCTCTATTTCTTAAAGCATATCATCCTTGCGGGAACTGCAACCGTTTTTACCTGTCCAGCTCAACAACAATTAAGACAGGGACCTGGGGCCTGATCCCCGTCGCCCGGCGGTAATATGCCGAGTGTACGCGTAAGATCGTCTAAAAAGACGATCTGTGCATGCGCCGGGCAGATGTAGCATCTGTAGCTTCAGCGTAGTAACGCTGGAGGGGGCATCCCCCAGCATTACTACGCGGAAGTTATGGCAGGTAGACGCGGGAGGGAGGGTAATGAGGCTGGGAGGGCGGCGTTAACGTATCAACGCAGCAGTCCCAGCGTATTAACAGTCGCTTACGCCGGCTGAAGTTAGGGTAGCCTTCAGCCGGCGTAAGTGACTGTTTATACGCTGGGGCAAGGGCAGTGTCGGGGGAGGGAAGCGATGGTACGCTGAGCGGTCTGAGGTCTGGATACGGCCCCTGGATCCTAGCTGAACATTTACAAGTAATATAGTACCAGCTGTAGCTGTGTATTATTTGTGTATTTTTTTTCATATAATTATTAATAAATGTAAACTTTGATTAAGAATTGTGCGGTGTCTCCTTTAACTCTATATATTAAAAACACCCTGGAAGTTCCACCAGGAACAACCAGCTTCTCTGGATAGCTATGCGCAAGGCTGAAAGTTTTCCACTGTTAACCAGCAGTGACCTCTATTATACATGGATGAATAGCTTCCAGACTAGGCTCACTCACTAATTATATATTTATATTATTAGTTCTAAATAATATTATTATTATAAAATTATGTCCATGTTGCTTCTTTCTGACATCTTATATAATAAATAAAGATCAGCCTAAGAATGATAAGTGAATGGTGCCTAATATTGCATAAACTAAACAAAGAAATATAGTACTTGTTGCATTGCAATGAGAGCATTATGGGTTCATTTATTAAAATTTCAGCAGTTGTGATATTCAAATATTAAGATCCGTCAATGTATTAAGTCTAGTACTGGGAATATTCAATTTCCTTTAATTAGTTAGTTAGCAAATAGTTTAATCTGTAGGATGGTAAACCATGAATTATCAGCAATACAAAACTAAGTAGGAAGTGTAAAGGTGCATACACACTATACAATTATCTGGCAGATTATCTGAAAGATCTGGCTGTTGGAATGCAAATGTGGTAATGGATAAGAGCAACTGACAATACAATTTGCTCTCATCCATTACCAGATTTTCATTCCAACTGCCAGATCTTTCAGATAATATGCTAGATGATTGTATAGGTATAGTGTATGCACCTTTAGAGTAAGGAAAACAGGATTACAGAAGGATTACAGACTACACTTAGTTCATGTAGGATAAAGATTCATCATTTCACCTGATCCACTTGGGTCTGGCTTTCGGTCTGGTTTTATTCCTTTTATCACACAGATGCTTTCCATGACCAGCTTAACCGGAGCTGGAGGATTCTGCATAGACCTCACTAGAGTGATATCAGACTGGTTCAGAGTATCAAGAGCTGATATTGCTGCCTCTAGAGCAGGCATGGCTTCAGCTAGGTCTTTTTCACATTCATCCTGCAAACAAATAACAACATGACCACTAAAACACACTATATTTATATTCTAATACATTGCAATGTCAAATTGTGGAAACCAACTGAAATGTTTTTCATAAATATAAACTATTCAGACTATACTTTTGCAGACATTTGCATTTAAAATGAGTCGGAGAAGTCCTTTAAATAGCTACAGGGAAAAACAAGAATAGCCTCCTAACCACAGTGGAGAGGGAGTGGACCCATCTTCTGAGCATCTGCAGACCAGCACATTTGCCAGCCAGAAGTGGAACTGCTCCTCTACTTAAGTGGGGGTATCAAGCATTGCTCTAGGGGCTTCATAGAAAGTGATGGCAGATAAGAGCACATAACCATCCAGTCTGCCCAGTTGTGTATATACTATACTTACCCTAGATTCTATTTTACCCTCTATTTAGTTTGACACATAGGATATCCATATATTTATCCCAAACATGTTTAAACTGTTCTACTGTGTTACCTCTACCACCTCAGATGGGAGAATATTCCACTTATCTATCACCCTTTCAGTGAAGTCATTTTTCTGCACATTTCCTCTGAATCTACCGCCCTCCAGTTATATTCATGCCCTCGTGTTCTATTACACCTCTTCCTTTAGAAAAATGCCCCCTCCTCTAGCCGGTCACAACCCTTGATATATGTGAAAGCTTTTCCATTGGTCACTGTTCCACTACTGGTCAGAGCCATATAGTGATTGTTTGGTAGCAGTACAAATGTAAGTACTATATTACATAATATAGTTTTCTTTATGCTACAATCCCATAAACTGTCATTCCCACATAGCATTGACCACACATTTTTTCCTATCAAACCATCATGAATCACTGCAATATTGCAGGTTCTCTCACCTTAGGAAAATACCTTTGTGACTTAAGAAATGGAAGCCTATCTACAATAGTGGCAGATCAGAAGATGAAGGAATAAACTCATCTTCTTCCCCATATTTTACATTTATCCAGGTAGTTTCCCCATTTAATGAATCTTCTGGCCAATGTCATCCTGCATTTCCATTCACCCCATGTGCCCTTTATATAAATCAACCATTAATGTCCAACTGGGAGAATTGCTACATAAATATTGAGCCAATTATTCATACTATACTTACATGTTCATATTCAATAGTCATTTTTTACGGTCCTTGAAAAACTTTATTAAAATCAGGCCACATAACATTTTGACAGAAAGGTCACACAAAAGAAAGATTTTTTAAAAGACAAATCTGACAAGAATAGAGCATGTTACACTTTTATAAGTAAGTCACATAAACGTTAGATGGAAGGATACAGTGCATACAATAAACATTAGCCTTTAGTGGTCTGCCTGACGCTAGTCACAATGGCTGCTTGAGTTGCAGCAGTAATGGCCTTTTGCAGTACATTACTGAGAACTGTCATAATTTGATAACTAGAAAGGATGTAGCTTTTGTTCCTTACAATGCTGCTCTGTTCATGTAGCCCAATAAGGCTGTCTGATGTCTGACACTGATCATTATTAAAAGTTCACTTTGTGGATGAAACACAGCTCACGGCTGGAAGGATGAGAATCAAACTAGTTTTGGATTTAATTTGCTGCCACAATCAGCTTTGGGCTATAACTATGCAGGGATCCTAAAAGAAGGAACAGGTATGTTAAATTAGGAATGGGTGGTCCTTTATCCGACAACTGCCTGCTGGGGCAGAAGCTTGCTTCCACTGACATATTTCATCACTAATAGTAAAATGTCACATCTAAATTCTTTTTATTATTTTGTATGACACTTCAAACAGACTATAATATACTCCAGTGTCTCTACTGTAAATCCTGGCTTGCTGCAGAGAGTTTACCTGTGAATGGGCTGTAGCTGAAGTGCTTTAATGAAAGTGACTGACAGAAAAAGACCTTTAAATATAAAACAATATCGTATCGGATGCATTGAATGTCACCAGATTTTTTCTAAACTAGAGATCAAACGTGTCAGTAGACTTCAGTGCAACTGCTGCAGGATGCTGGTAAAGAGATAGGAAGGAATTGTATATTTCTTATATATACCGTGGCAAAAAGAGGTCAGAAACAACTGAATTGTGACTTTTACAGAATATAATAAAAAATGAAAAAATATAAGCTATAAAGAAATAATACAGAGTTAAATATATATTTCTGTTTAATTGTATAGAATAATAATCTTTATTTATTGTTTGTTTTCTAGAATCTGATTGGCTAATTTGGGCAAAATTTCTCTTTAAAAGCTTTATTAAATGCAGACCCTTCAACACGACCCATTCCATTAGGTACAATATACTCCGCAACTGAGCTTCCAACTGTCACACTCACCTAGTGAATTGACTTAACTGATATTTAAAAAACTATTTGACTCTTCAACAAAGGTGGTTACCATAGTAACTAACAGTTGTAAACTGAGAAGCAGAGTATTTTGTACCTAATGGAATGGGTCATTTTGGAGGGTATGTAAATGTACCCCAAAGGTCGCCTTTATATAATAGCTAAAAATCTGATTTTCGAATAATTTATCAGATTTATCAGTAGGGAATTCCAAATTCTATTGAATAAAGTCATGGCTAGGAAATTATATTCAGCATTGAACACAAGTACAACATACCCTCCAACCTCCATACCCATTCTATTCACACAAAATACTCTGCTCCTCAGTTTCCAACAGATACTATGGTAACTTCCTTTGTTGAAGAGACAAATCGTTTTTTAAATAGCAGTTAAATCATTTTACCAGGTGAGTGACAGTTGGAAGCTCAGGAATGGAGTATATTGTACCTACTGGAATAGGCCATGTTGGAGGGTCTGGTACAAGATATCAGGGTCATTAGTCAAACACAAAGTCAAGCCCACAAGGAAGACATGGCCTGCTTCTGCCCCTGTCTACTACCTCCTATGTCCCTGATAATGGCCATTGATGTTAATGATTGTAAGAAAATTGAATATTATTCATAATTTGCATTTTTTTTTATAAATATAATGGCTTTATTTGACATAACTGGAAAACCACCATGTACAGGTAGTCATTTTTGATAAGTTGCATTGTATCTGTGGTTATCGTAGCCTCTGAGGTTACCTTAATTGCCTTAGAAGCGGCGGCGGCTTCATTAGCCACTCTCTCATCTGCAGCAACTAGTTCTCTTTTAGCGTCAACGTCCACTGTCTCCTCTTCTATTTTAATCATCATCTTCTCAGTCTCAGCTGAAGTTTTAATCAATTCTGGTTGAAGCGCAGTGAGCTCTTTCTGCATTACTGAGACCTAATACAAATCACATGAAGTGCAGCAATGATTAGCAAATGGAATACTTACTCATCAGACACAACTACAACAGAGAATCATTAAATCTAGAATCATTTAATCCTTTTAATGGGAAGATAAGAACACTATAACAAAAGGAGGCAGAATATCCCAATTATCACTCTTACTTCACCCGATACTTTACTCATTAAATGTGTTTTATCCTGACATCTAAATAGGACAGTGTACAAAGTGACAGGTAAATAAGCAATATGGCTCAATATTCAGCATTCAGTCAAAAATATTAGACTGATATTATATATAAAATGTCAAAGTAAGCAAGATATTAAGCCTAATCACTAGCTTTCTCCATCTGAACAGTAACCAGTCATTAGGCAGCCTCTAGTAAATCATCTTAAAATGACTCTAAATTCATAAATATTCATGTGGTATAAATATTAAGGGATTGCTTTCCTGACATTGAATTTTCCTTACTTTTAGTGATAATCAGATTCTAGCTATCATTAAATATTATCCTAGCTAACGCTGGGGGGCCATGTGGCATGCATCCTGCACCCTGGGTCAGCAGGGGAAGGGGGGGCCATTCAGCATCTATTTCTTCCCTCTAATATTTTCCGGAGGGAAGAAATAGATGCAAAATTAGTCCCCCTTTCTCTGCGGTGGGACTGTCCCGATTCGTGGGGCTAAAAGGGGCGGGACTTATGGGGCTTTAAGCCCCGCCTCCTTTACAGCCCCCC
>WWET01000470.1:309074-324463 GCA_011038615.1 Limnodynastes dumerilii | reverse complement strand
CAGAAAGGCTTTCTGGACACACACAAGGAAGGGGCAATAAGTCTTACTGGACACACACAAGGAAGGGGCAATAAGGCTTATTGAACACACAAAAGGAAGGGCCAGAAAGGCTGGCTGGTCTGACACACACACACACACACACAAGGAAGGAGTAGAAAGGCTTTCTGGACACACAAGGAAGGGGCAATAAGTCTGAATGGACACACACAAGGAAGAGGCAATAAGGCTTATTGAACACAAAAGGAAGGGACAGAGAAGAGAGATTGGATGGCTCTAGAGACACACACGTGGAGGGGGAGCTATAATGGCTTTAGAGACATAGGGGCTGATTCAGAGATGCGATTTCCACGTCACTTAGGTGCGTATATTTAAGATCCTAGAAAATTTGCAAAACTGCGCATGCGTAGTAATAGTGCAACGCCGTTTACGTAGCGGTTAGGAGCGTAAATTCGCTAAGAGCGTAGGTTTGAATCGCACGCAAGCACTTAAGATCTTAAGTGCAGCGAATCTTTAAGATCTTAAGGATTTGCATGGTAATGGGCGGGGGGAGGCAGGGAAATGAGGGAAAGTGGGCGCGGGCTGACACTTGGGATCTTAAATATACGCTACTACGTCCATTAAGATCTCAACTGCCAGCGCAGAGTTAGGGTTAGTCAATGGTGGTCTAACTTTAAGATCCACCGCTGTTTGCAAGGGGAGTGACTGTTTATGCAGTGGGCTGGAACCTGGTAAGATCTTACCCTTAGATGCGTATATTTGCGATCTTTTCGCAATCGCATCTCTGAATCAGCCCCAGAGTGCCTCTATTACACCCTTTTTGTTCAATGAAATGAAATGATCATTTAAACACCTGTAGGTCTATAACAAAAAACAAAAACTGGCATATAATTATGACCTATTTACACTTTGTTTCTTGCTTGGTGTGAGCGAATAGAACCATTACCCTGCCCCTGGTTCCTACACCCCAACCCCAACTTATGAAGAGTTAAAATAATCCAGAAGTCAATCTTCTTACCCAGCACTATGTGGAGATTGGCCTTAACTCTCTCGATGAAGAAATTGTACATAGCCATGGGATTTGCATCAATCTTTTTTCCTTCTGTCCTTGCAATGGACTGCATTTTATCAACTACTTCTGCCTTCTCATCTGCCGGGAAGATATTCGGGACGTCCCCTGTGTTTAGCAACATATTTATATCTTCTACAAACACTTCATCCTTGATTTGATTGTCACAAAACAGGAAGACTGTGTTTTTTCCTGCCACCCCAGCTTGCAACATGACTTTCTTCACATCGTCTCGCCATTCATTTACAGTGTAGTTTTTGGTTATTTCGATTTGAAAGAGCTCGAATGAGTTCATGAAAGTGGCCAGTTTTGTAGCGCTTTGCCTCCCGCTTCCACCTATTCCAACCAGTAGCAGGTGACCGTTATCTTGTTTCAGCACCCGACAGATTCTTGAGATATGTTCTATAGCAAACTTAAACATTACCAAAGACATCGGGGCTTTGCTGACATTATTAAATTCGTCCAGGTAGTATTCCATGACTGATGTTAACTGTTTCAGGTCGGTAATTTCATCATATACCTTAACGTCGCTGTCAGGCTTAAAATAGTCTCCAAAGAAGAGGCTTCTGATATTATCATCAACTACTTTTCCAGTAGGAGCCAGGTGGCTTAAGACCTAGAAGGGAAAACATATTCTTACCAATGATCTGAATATATGAATATATATATATAATATGAATTGTTATGTACATTTAATAAACGCTATATATTCGGAAGCCTCAGAAAACTTAGAGGGTTATATAATAAAGCTTCAATAAAGAAAAGTGGAGATATTGCCTATAGCAACCAAACTGATTTTATCCACACTTTCTGGGCACAATGGACCGTATTCACATTTAAGAATGATTTAGGATCTTAATTATACATAAAAAGTTAACTGACTTACGAATGCCATAAGGCGCTCCCTTATCTTTAGGTTCGTAGTTGTGTGCGTAGGGCGGCTAATTACGAATGTTTTTGCCTATCCGCGTCCACATTTCCTCATTTAAATGGCTTTCTCCGCCCAATCTTATCTTTGTTCTTAAGTCATTACAAACCTTAAGGAAATAGGTTCATAATGGTGATTCAGAGCCGTCCCGTTCTTAAGTACTGCGTAAATTGCGTATATTAAGTACTACGCCTGCGCAGGATATCCCTTTTAAATATACGTACCTAAAAAGAAGCATTTTCTTAACTGTGAATCAGGCCAGATATCCAATAAAGGATCCCAGCTGGATCCAGCCTTCCATGTGTTCAAATGTGAAACCAATCCCATCCCTTGCACAGACTTCTAAACTAAGGCCCCTACTTTAAGATTTCCAATCAGTCCTCACTTAAAATAAAAGCAAATTGGAAGTCTGGATAGGGTGAAATTTATAGCCCAGTAATTTTAGATACTAGTGACCTGATCCAGAATCCTGATTAAAATGCAATCTAATATCTAGACAAAAGGTTTATATAGGTCTGCAACTGCATTATAACCTCGTCTTTTGACTTCCATTTTTATCAGTATGGATCTGGGTGGGTAGGCATTAAGAGGAAATTTCTATACTCTAAGAGGGAACACCCACTTGTGAACTCAGCCCAACCCCTCTATCAGAAGAATCACTTCTTTTATGTCATTGCTCTTAAAGCCGCCACAATCTGATTGGAACACATTGAAGATGGGGAAATTCGGAAGTCTGGATCAGGCCATGGGATATTCACTTGTTTGTTGATAAAGGAGGATAAAGAATGTTGATGTTTGTAGCTTAGTTACATAAAGCATCGTCCCTCTTAATGAGCTCTGTGCCTTTTCATGTTTCAAAATCACTTGAAAGTTTGTGGCAGTAAAGATATTGCTTCGTAAATGAGTCAGATACAATAAATCATCTAATTGCGTATCATAAGTGTCTTCTATAATAATTAGGAACTACTTAATAGCTAGAAGCAATATGATGTTTCTAAATGCTAAATAATATAGTTGATAATTCAATTTTCCACACAATATGGGCCAGATCCTAAACTACGTATGCTAGCAATTTTACGATAGCCGATGACATAAAATCGCTGATTAGTATTTATTGTGCATGCGTGCGGCAGATGTTACGACACATAAATAATGAACGTAGATATCATCAACGTAACTACAAACGAAGGGGCGGGTGCATCCACACGTAGTTACGCTTTTTAGGCGGCGAAAGGCATTCAAATTGTACAGTAGAGGCCGGGTTAGGCCACAACATATGTAAATCCATTATGTACTTCAGTACTTACACTTTGAAAAGTTAAGGTAGGCTTTGGGAAGCGTAAAACGGCCAAAGTATGTACGAGTGACAGGAGTGCATAAAATGTGAAAATACGATAGTGTAAATACATACGCGATCTACGTCTGGATTTACCCCTAAATGAGTATTTGTCTCACAACTGATTAATATGTGAGCAGAAATCCAGGTAATTCTTGTTACGTCCTCTAAATATGACACCCCCGGACTCAGCCATATATCACTAGGGAAATTGCACCCTCCTGATATTTTCTTTTTTTTATATTTTTTTAAAATTCTTGACTAACAAAGGCAATGGACGTCCTATTCACATATTGCAATGCATGGTAACATAGGACCAGATCCTAAATCCAATGTTCCACTAGTTTTTGAGCCCTAAATGGAGAGTTGTGATTGCAAGAGGATAGTGTTTCTTTTTTACATTGCACAGTATAGATGCACCCTCTCTCTATGTTCTAATCCAGACTTCTGCACTGCCAACATTGTACGTGCCCAGGATCCAAAATAGTTCAATTAGGCCCTGTAAATTCAAAGACTGTTGGGTCAAGGGAACTGTTAGAGGTTGCACAGATGTGTGGCTAGCAGGGACATGCGATTGCGGATCCCTACGTGGTGCCAACCTCATCATGAGCTGCTCTGCCTCAGCCTGCCTGGTCACACAGGCGCTGCAGCACAGCAATAGGGGAGGGCCTATTGCTGTTTAACGTCATGCTTGCTGAGCTTGTCACTGGCTCAGCAAGCGCTTTATAATGTTCAAAAGCAACAGGCATTCCCGCTACCTGTCAGGATCCGACCAGCGCTGTGCCATCTTAATCGGAGTTTGGGCAAATTGTCGGGTAATCTGAAAATTCTTAACAATATCCTTGGCTGTCAGAACATTTTGTTGGAATTAGTGTCAGTTAAGGCTCAGCACTTCCTATTCATAACACTGAACAGTAGAAGCATCATCACAGGGCTTGACTCCCCCTGCAATCAACATGGTTTAGCCCAGGAGTAACTCATTTCAAGCACTTACTTAAGTCTGGATTCAGCCCATACGGCCTGATCCAGACATACACTCGCCCGTAAAAGCGCCAATTTGTACTTACTGCGCATGTGTGCGGCAGTTGTTACGCAAAGAAACTCTAAGCGTATGGGACTTGAGTGTACCAGCTTCGTAACAACGCTTGAAGGGGCGTGCCAGCCATACAAAACCCGTAATTACGCTAGTGTCATTACGTGTAATTATGTTAGCAGTGTAACTACGCAAGGAGCCTACGGACGCCTTCGGTTATGCTCAGAAAAGTTAGGGTAGGGTTTGGTCGGCGTAAGATGGCTCAAATACAGACGCCCGAGGGATGTCTCTAAGGAATGCTTCATATGTACACTTGCGTTATTACGCTACGCACAAGGGCGTTTCATGAGCGTAGGTCTGGATCAGGCCCATAGTGCCTAAGTGAAAATTAGCCAGCCGTGGTCAAGATGAAGATGTTGCAGATCTGATATTAGGTTTACAGGAAGTGTCCTGTCCCTATTTGCTTCAGCTTTTCCCTTCCCTGTTATATTGTGTTGATTAACATGTTTTATTTTTAGATGGGGCATAGGTTGGCAGTAGCGGTGGGGGGGTCAGCAGATATTGGCGCTGGTTAAGGGCGTAGGCAAGGTATGGTTCCATGATGGACACACCTATCTAGAGTAGCTGGTAGCCATGCCAGGTGGCTGGGTCTTGGAATGCCTCCTTGAGTCTTCGTGGTGCGCAATGTGAAGAGTGGGTGATTCGAGTGGCCATAGCCTTCCGTAGTGCTGAGGACAGGGGCTGCCTGTCGCCCGCATGGGGTCTCCTTTCAGCTGACCTCCCCACCTGCTGATATGCCACCTCTCCACAAATCCATTTTAGTTATAATTAATAAAATCTATGCCCCCTTTTTATAAAACCAAAAAGTTGTCTGAATGGTTATTTACAGCTAAGTATGAGTAGTGTATGTAACAGGTCAGCCTTTCGCAGTTTATTCTTTTTAAGAGAGCCTCCTAATGAAGTTCTTGCTTTACACTGGGGAAAGGAAACTTATCTGGGAAGTTGCAGCAGTGCGCTTGGCAGTAATGTGTTCATAAGCAACCTGTCAGACTTGCATACTGATTCAAAGCTGCAGTGGTATTAACGTTTGACTGCACCTTCAATAAGTTGTGTAAGGTTTAAAAATGCAGAATGCGTTCATTTTTACTTCCAGCTTGGATGAGGCCCTAAGAATATATACCTTTCTATGTTATTATTTATGTAGGTTAAGCCTTTAACAACTGCTAATTAACTAACGTGCTGACTGAGCATTAATAACATTCTATTTCTTAACATATAGGCATAGATAAAGAGACGCGTATGTCTGTGTAAACGCTGCACCATATTATGAATATATTCAGCAGTCTCCTTATATTGACACGCATCTATTGAAATTAATGGATCATTCCATTCTATATTACCTGAAGGTGAGTGTATGGACATAGCAACACTCCTCTGACAACTCGGGAGAAGTCTCGTAAGTTAAAGACATAATGAGATTTTGAAGGAGTTGGCAGAAACTTTTCAACAGCTGCCTTGTAAATTGCCATTGTTGCTTGTATGATGAGCTTGCCGGATCTAGAACAAAACACATTAAAACTTTACATTCCCAAGCACCAGAAAATACATTTATTATGCACAGTATATAAGACTGTTATTGTTTGCTTGGAACAAACTAGACTAAATCATTTCTTTAAGTGCGTTTTAAAAGTGTGTAAACCAAACCATATTATCTTAGTATTATGTCTCCTTTTTACCTTCAGGGTAGCCAGTTTCACCTATATTTATCTAATAAGGAGAGGTTGCATGTAGTCATCATTACTGCTTAATAGTCCTGGACTAGCTGGTTGCCTATAAGGTACCAGGGCATATACAGGTAGGTCTTATTAATAAGTGGCCACAGATAACATGTCATGGCATCATTAGAGGATATCATAGAAATTGGGACTTTATAGTCCAAGATATAAGGGGAAATCAATACCATGAGCATTACACCATTGAGCATCCATCCATTCTTTAGATGTAGCATTGGGCCTGATCCAGAACTACGCCAATGCGCTGTGCTTACTAAAGCACAACGTATCGGCGTTCACTCTCCCCGACACTCCCCCAGTGCGGGTGTATTTTCCCTCGCTTACGCCGGGTGAAGGCTACCCTAACTTCAGCCGGCCTAAGCAAGGGAAAATATGCTCGCACAGGAGCGTTGTTACGCTAAGCCCTCCCTCCCTCATTAAACTAACTGCCCCCTCCAGCGTCACTACGCTGCTCCTACGGATCAACGATCGGGCGTAGCTACGCCGGGCAACATCTGCCCGGCGCATACACAAATCGGCTTTTAAGCCGATCTTATGCTTACGCCCGCCGTAGCTAGTACTGCTAGTTCTGCATCAGGCCCATTGTCACCCTGTAAGATATTCCTACTATCAGGAATAAAAATGGAGTAATTGTCAAGCAACGATTAGCATTGATCTTGATCACTAGTGAACACCTCTACATCATGCCAAGCAAATACACCACACAACATAATAGCCATTCACTGAAAACAATCTCTGAGTTGAGTTGACAACGGGACAGCTGGGAGGGGAGATATCGGAGGTGCTGGTGCTGAGGACGGGGAGCGCATCAGAGATATAACGGAGAAAACAGAGAAAGGGTTGAAATGGAAAAGATGTTAGAGATATCGGGAGAGCCGGAGAGTGTGCGGTGAGGTGGAAAAGACAGCAGAGATAACGGGAGAGCAGGAGAGTGTGCGGTGAGGTGGAAAAGATGGCAGAGATAACGGGAGAGCCGGAGAGTGTGCGGTGATTTGGAATAGATATCAGAGATAACGGGAGAGCCGGAGAGTGTGCGGTGAGGTGGAAAAGACAGCAGAGATAACGGGAGAGCCGGAGAGTGTGCGGTGAGGTGGAATAGATATCAGAGATAACAGGAGAGCCAGAGTGTGTGCGGTGAGGTGGAAAAGACAGCAGAGATAACGGGAGAGCCGGAGAGTGTGCGGTGAGGTGGAATAGATATCAGAGATATAGAGAGATTGCTGGGGAATGTACTGTGTAACAAGGGAGGCATCTGAGATATCGGTGAAGAACTGAAGAAGGGACTGTGAGTGAGAAAGCATTGGAAGTGCTTGAAAGGTGTAAAGAAAGTGATGGTGGACAAACAGCAGTTCACACCCATCACGCGTGGGACCTTTATTAAAGGTTACATGTGATTTATTAGGACAGTTCAGAAGAACATTGCACAGGTTGAAGAAACTTTCTAGGAGTTACTAAAAGCTGAACTGAGATAACCATTATTCATAAAAGAACACTTTAATGTTATCTGTATAAATACCAAGTAACAGCACAGACTATATATTATTTATATTATTCATACTGATATCATTTTCTTATGGTAAATATAATTGATTTGTTTTAAAGTAAAAAGCTCTGTTAATATGTGAAGTGCTTTCATCCGTTCCCCTTTCACCGTTTTAAAAAGTATAACAGGAATATATATGTGAAAATTGCTAGTTCTGATTTAACCTGCTTTACATGCTTGGTCTATGAATAACAACAACATGGTTTTGTAATAAACTGTTTTATTGTGCTATTCAGAATACGTTTTCTGCCAATCTGAAGCATTCTGAAAAATACTTATTAAAACTAAACTTTCATTTCAATAAACTCTAGTACAAAAAGTTTCTGAGTTTTCTTACATTACTTACACCTCTCTGCGATCCACATCCACCACTATTATTATTATAATACCTGTAGCCCTTACCACCCGGTTATCACACATGCACAGTAGATCAGTTACTTAGGTTCCGCACCTGAGAAGCGTCTGCTTCTTAGGTATGAATCCGCTACTGTGTGACAAAGGGCCTGATCCAGACCTACGATGTAGCGCTGAGCATAACGCTCAGTGTTACATCGTGGGACTCCCCGTGACACTCCCCCTGCCCCATCGTATTTACACTCCCTTACGCCGGCTGAAGGCTACCCTAACTTCAGCCAGCGTAAGGGAGTGTAAAGTAAGCTGGGACGGCGGCGTTAGTACGATAACGCCGCCCTCCCAGCCTCATTACCCTCCCTCCCCCCGCCTCCCTGCACTAACTGCAGCATAGTAACGCTGGGGGACGCCCCCTCCAGCGTTACTACGCTGCTGCTACGGACGCCCGATCAACGCCGGGCAACATCTGCCCGGCGCATGCGCAGATCATCTTTACGATCTTACGCTGCTGCCCGGCGTATTAACACCGGGCACCGTATTTCAGGATCCGGGCCTAAGTCTCTGATAGTGCCTCCACAGCAGAGCCCCCCTCAGCACTGACCACCCACCCTGCTGTCAGAAAGAAAGGACACAGAGGAAAGCAGACAGTCAGTTTGCCCCAGCAAAAGGTAAATTGTATTTTTTATTTTTTATTAAAATACTGTTTACTGTCAGACAATTTTCTAGATGGGTAATTGGTTAAAAATGGAGAAAAAAGTGATCACATGTATTTAATGAATTTCAGTAAATATATGTTGCCACTTTTTTATATTTTTCTTTTCAAACAGACCTTATATGAGATATATTTTAGATTAATTGTTTTTGCAAAGATTTTGTTTTATTTGATTATCCCTTAAAATTAATTTAAAAAAAAAATTTTTTTCTTTGAAAAAAACAACTGATGTGTAATACACATCAAGGAAAGTCTGTACAAGAGAAAACCAAATAACAAATGAAAACAAGAAAAATGTGAGCACATTCATTCAACGTGACAATCATGGAAGAGGGCCTATTTAATGTTTTTCTAGGGACGGCAAAGCATAGGGACGAGTTTGGTTTTCAGTATAAATATTTGCTTTCTTAAATTGTTACTGAATCAAAAAGAGGAGATTTGCACAAATGTTTCTGTCTCAGTCCCGTGCTCTTGAGGGATAAAGGAATTACATGACATTTCAGATAGGAGACACATAAATACTATATGACGCTGTCGCCTCTTTCTAGATGTGTTCTAAGCTGCTGTAGCTTACTTGCTTGGCGCAGGCTGATGATTAACCAAATATGTGCTACTAGTCCAACTGATATTAAATAAATCAGTTGCTCCCAAGTTAAAATACAACAACGCCATCATATCCTATTTATTTTATTTTATTTTAGAGCAATATATACTTTTCTAACTGACAATAAACATCAAAGACCGTATTCAGACTTATGTGGGAAATACATACGCACGGATTAACGAATATACGCGCCTACGTTGCAAGGCAACACCCATGACACTCCCTTTGAACTTATGGACTTAAGCTGACTTCAGACACCATAGGGCAAGCTTAACTCTACGGGCGTATAATTGAGCTTCAGTTGCTAAGGTACGTGCGTAATTTCATAACCATGCCCATATTAGGCCATTTAAATGCCTCCCCCCACCCACTTTCTTGTAACTTTACAAGTACGGAAGACAGCCACGCCCCTCCGTACGTATGTCACTAAGTACGATTTAGAAATCCGGGCGTAATGGACTTTTGTGCCTTAATCCTACATAACTTGCATAAAAACTATTACTACGCATAAGCAGTTACTCCAATCCTAAAAATACGCACGCAAAAAGAGGCAAAATCGTATCTGTGAATACGGTCCCAAATATTAAGATTTTAATGTGAGAACTGCACTTGTTGAGCCACTCAACATTATTATCATCTCATACAGACGTCTACGTAAAGCAGGCATTCTGTGGCACTCCAGATGTTATTAAACTACAAGTTCCATCATGCATTGCCAGGCTGCCTGTCTGATGTAAAGGGGACATTTTAGATCTATGACCTCTGGTCGGTAATTTATTAATTTGTTAAAAATTGTTTTAAATGACATTTTATATTTGATTAATTAGTCAAATACAAATGATGTAAATACAAATGATTAATTAGTACAAATACAAATGATGTCATTAAAAATGACTGAGTCCCATCATAAACAATTTGGCCTATGGTTCATTGATTGTGGGATGATACATCATAATCAGCGGAGTAGCGAGGGTGTTGCCGGTGGAGCTTTTGCTCCGGGCAGTGGAAGACCAAAGGGGCGTTGCAAAACACAGTCAAGTTCCATCTTCAGATGGGATGCGGCTGCCGGTCTGAGCAGCCATAAGTGGAATATGATACAGACACCAGCTGAATGGCGGCTGTATTATTGTTCAAAAAGCTTTCCAAATAGAGAGTTACTGTTACTGGGAACAGGAACCAATTTCCCTGCTACCAATAGCTACAGGCTGCGGTGGTTGCAGTGGGTTGATTAGGGTTAGACTGTGTCAGCTGGATTAGGGTTTAAGGTGAATTTTAGGCTGCGGGACATGGAGGGTTAGTGTTGGGCTGTGGGGCATGGAGGGTTAAGTTTAAGGGTAGGGTTAAGTTAATCTCTTATCTTTTGGCGCATAATTCTTCATGACTCCAGGAGTCATATCATCGCCTCTTTCTTAAATGCTGACTGTTGGCAATTCGACATTGTGTTGGAGAACCACGCATTATAATATATGTGGGGTATATTATGGGTCTGGTAATGGCACACTATATACAGTATATAGTGTGCCATTCCAAAACCCCATATTATAGTATGCGTCTTTCCCAGATTCATAATATACCCCACATGTGCATTATATAGTGTACCATGCCCATGTGTAATGTAAGAGTGACAGGAAAGAGAATGTGTAAATATATGGGGGGTGGGGGACCATGTGTATGAAGGGGGTGTATGAAGGGGGTACAAGGAGGGGGGAAGTGTATTGGAGAGGGGCCACAAGTAATCAGGTATATCATTAAGGGGGAGAGGCAGAAAGGCAGATGTGTAACAGAGGAAGGGAAATAGTGTGTGTGTGTGTGTGTGTGTGTGTGTGTAATAAAGGAGGAGATGTGTGACAGAGGAAAGGAAATAATGTGTGTGTGTGGCATAAAGGAGGAGATGTGTAACAGAGGAAGGGAAATAATGTGTGTGGGGGGGATAAAGGAGGAGATGTGTGACAGAGGAAAGGAAATAATGTGTGTGTGTGGCATAAAGGAGGAGATGTGTAACAGAGGAAGGGAAATAATGTGTGTGGGGGGGATAAAGGAGGAGATGTGTGACAGAGGAAAGGAAATAATGTGTGTGTGTGGCATAAAGGAGGAGATGTGTAACAGAGGAAGGGAAATAATGTGTGTGGGGGGGATAAAGGAGGAGATGTGTGACAGAGGAAAGGAAATAATGTGTGTGTGTGGCATAAAGGAGGAGATGTGTAACAGAGGAAGGGAAATAATGTGTGTGGGGGGGATAAAGGAGGAGATGTGTGACAGAGGAAAGGAAATAATGTGTGTGTGTGGCATAAAGGAGGAGATGTGTAACAGAGGAAGGGAAATAATGTGTGTGGGGGGGATAAAGGAGGAGATGTGTGACAGAGGAAAGGAAATAATGTGTGTGTGTGGCATAAAGGAGGAGATGTGTAACAGAGGAAGGGAAATAATGTGTGTGGGGGGGATAAAGGAGGAGATGTGTGACAGAGGAAAGGAAATAATGTGTGTGTGTGGCATAAAGGAGGAGATGTGTAACAGAGGAAGGGAAATAATGTGTGTGGGGGGGATAAAGGAGGAGATGTGTGACAGAGGAAAGGAAATAATGTGTGTGTGTGGCATAAAGGAGGAGATGTGTAACAGAGGAAGGGAAATAATGTGTGTGGGGGGGATAAAGGAGGAGATGTGTGACAGAGGAAAGGAAATAATGTGTGTGTGTGGCATAAAGGAGGAGATGTGTAACAGAGGAAGGGAAATAATGTGTGTGGGGGGGATAAAGGAGGAGATGTGTGACAGAGGAAAGGAAATAATGTGTGTGTGTGGCATAAAGGAGGAGATGTGTAACAGAGGAAGGGAAATAATGTGTGTGGGGGGGATAAAGGAGGAGATGTGTGACAGAGGAAAGGAAATAATGTGTGTGTGTGGCATAAAGGAGGAGATGTGTAACAGAGGAAGGGAAATAATGTGTGTGGGGGGGATAAAGGAGGAGATGTGTGACAGAGGAAAGGAAATAATGTGTGTGTGTGGCATAAAGGAGGAGATGTGTAACAGAGGAAGGGAAATAATGTGTGTGGGGGGGATAAAGGAGGAGATGTGTGACAGAGGAAAGGAAATAATGTGTGTGTGTGGCATAAAGGAGGAGATGTGTAACAGAGGAAGGGAAATAATGTGTGTGGGGGGGATAAAGGAGGAGATGTGTGACAGAGGAAAGGAAATAATGTGTGTGTGTGGCATAAAGGAGGAGATGTGTAACAGAGGAAGGGAAATAATGTGTGTGTGTGTATGGGGGGAGGGGGAAGAGATGTGTAACAGATAAAGGGAAATAATGGGGGGGAGGAGATGTGTAACAGAGGAAGGTAAATAATGTATGGTGGGGAGGAGGAGATGTGTAATGGTGAATAGCTTAATTTTCTCCACAGACTTTCAGTGCAGTAAGAATCAGTGTGAGGTACGAAGAGGAGAACCCTACAATCAATATTCATTTAAATAAAAACTACACTTCTTTTCACCAGCAAATGTAATGTAACATGCTCACCCTGCTCCCTGGCTCACTACACTACGGGAGGACGGGGTTGGGGGTGCTGTAGCATTCATTTGCTCAGGGTTCCATTACTCCAGGCTGCACCTCGTTATAATATTCTAATCAGAGCTAATAAACGATAGTGGCTCATTTGGCTGTTGAGATTTGTGAACACTACATAGTGTTAGGCAGTGCTGTAATGAATGGACCTGTCACTATGTATTAAAATGATCCTCTATGGTGTAATATAAATTTACAACCCCAATTCACTTGAGGAAATTTATGACTAGATACTCATTAAGTCTGAATAAAATTTTAAAATGGCTGCCTCTAAAGTATACATTATTAGATGCATTTTCAGAAAAAGTGACCAAGAACTTGATAGTCCCAATACATGTAATACCTCACAGATGTTACTTTCTTAGGCATGTACAAGAAAATAATGGAATACTTCACTTAGATTATAAAAAGCATATGGAAAAGCAGAGATTCGTAAAATGATTAAAACTGTGCCTGCATGAAGGCAGATTACATGTTCTATTGGGAGATATGAATACTCACATAAGGGACTTTATTCTAAATACTCCATAAAGACTTAGTTACACTGACTGACCATAATTTAATTTTGCTGTGAAAGCTTTTTCTTTATAATCTTCTACACTACAGTATTAGTTCACCAGTGTTGACTAAAGGTATTGTGTAATTTGATACACATTAAATCACTGGTGGAATCTGGGTGCAGGTAAGCCAATTTTGTATTGTTGATATGAGATACTGTCCGGAAGAAGATAAATGTAGGAATTTACCTTATGAAACTATATATAAACTATAAACCATTATGTAGATGAGACACACAAATATTTGCTCTATATAAATGTACCTTAAAAATGAAATATCAAATCCTTTGCTGAAATGCCAATCGGATATGGAACCGAATATTTTCATCAGTATTTCATCATCAAAAGCTTGTATAGAAACTATGTTCAAGTGGCGCAGGAAACGCTCTGCAAAAAAAATAAAAATTACAATAATAATATAAACACTCCCTGACACATTAAAAAAACTGAATTATTGACACATATGGATAGGCTTTTCTGTATCATATGTGATTACAATGTTATTTTTTATCCTAAAGCCTTAAGATGAATAAAAAACAGAATGACCTGCACACTTTTCGGAATCATGATACATAGATAATCATGCTGTCAGATGGAGACATCTATTCTTATAATGAATAAAATTATTTAGCACACAAATCCCCTAAGTCAAAGTACATATATATATTATAATAGGATGAAAAATGCAGGCTTTGTTTTTTCTTTGTTTATCACAGAATTGAGATACATAAATGTAGAAAAATAAACTATTCACCGCAGCTCAAACAATCCCCCCAGAGGCTTAAAGACAATACACTGTTTGAATATATTTGTTATAACCCAAGATCATTTTTTGTAAAGCAAAGAAGTGCTGGTTCACAGCCATTTAAAAGATCAATCTTCTTCAGAGCTCTCTAAGCCTACCTGGCTTCCACCAAAACCTAGAGACTTCTATAGATGCGGTCTAAACAGATGCAGCATGTGTACTTTTTGTGACCACAAGAGGCCTCAATTCTATAGTAGAAATAACAAGGAAGTATTTCCAATAAAAAATAGTATCACATGTATAAGCTTATATGTAATATACCATATCATTTGCCCTTGTGGCCTTTTGTATATTGGTCTCAACCATTAAACCCCTTTTACATCACAACGAAATACCCGGGTTTTTTGGCCAAAAATCCGGGTCTTAGCAAATACCCGGGTATTTGGTGGTGATGTGAAACGTCCCTTTTTCAGACCGGGAAAAAAAGAAAGGTATTTCCCGTGTCACACGCGGTAAGGTGGCAATGTGAAAGGTCCAGGGTTTTTTTTCAACCCGGGTCCTTCACAAAGACACCTTGGACAGATTTCTTTACTATTACTATGGCAATAGTAAAGAAATCTGTAGCCAGGAGCTGCACGGAGGGAAAGGAGTCAGGCTGCATTTTTTAGTACTTATAGGTCTCCTTTCTGGTCCATCTGCCTGCAGTTTCACTATTTGCCACTATGAATTTTAGTACATGTATGTCCCCTTTCTGGTCAACCTGCAGGCGGACCAGAAAGGAGACATGCATATACTAATTTCATGGGGGTAGATCCAGAACTATGTGTGCCGTACGTTTATTCGCGGAGCGTATTTTCGTGCACGTAAGTTCGCTACACTCCCCTCGGCACACCCCTTGCACGGACATATTTTGTCAAGATATGCTTCCCAAACCCTATCTTAACTTTTTCACACGTAACCGCAGTCATACGCACACGTACGTATGGGCTGAACGAAACTACGCAGCTAAGCACGCCCATACTGTACACTTTAAATACAAACCCCCGCCTACTTAACGTATTTCAGACGTATTTTCGAAGAACGTAAATTTGGCACGCCCACACATAAGTATTTACGTGACACATACGTGAATGGCCCATACGTTCACAATTACGCTACGTGAATGTGC
>WWET01000470.1:258284-271254 GCA_011038615.1 Limnodynastes dumerilii | reverse complement strand
TGTCAGCATCATCTCTATATATTAAGGCACTGACAGTAAAGTGCTTTATTGCCGCAGTTTCCACTACAGGGACATTCTACCTTCTCATGTGCTTTCTCTGCAGTGTACCCTCTGCAAGACCTATATGTACTGTCATTCCTTTAACCCATGGAGACCAATTATGTGTGTGAAAGTTTCTCTCTACATTCCGCTGTCCTGTCATCATATGAAGTTCAGGAAAAATGGATTCAAGAGGCAGATTACCTTTTATTTTTGCTCTTATCAGCAGAAAGAATGATCAGAGGAATGATAAAACTGAATATGGGTGAAATTTAGGATGAAACAAAATGTTTAGCTTGAAGCTGTATAAAGTGAGGGATATGCTGTGGTAAGTTTCATCTTCACTCGTTGCTTCATTTATGCTTCATCTCTCTGCCAAGACCCCCATTTAAACTTCTCACCCTCATATAAAATTCCTCTCCGATCTCTTTGCTTGTTACATGTGCTCGTTTTCATATAATGTATTAGAAGCGCAGCCTGTGTTTTCTTGTTACTGTTACTAGTTTTACTTTGGGAGCCTGACCCCTCCCCAATATGACCGCTGCACACTGTTCAATTGGTAGGAGTGTCTTAATACAGACCTCCTGAGTACACATATAGCAAATGGACTCACCTACAGGAGGTGCCTTGACGCTGGGCATATTAACCCAGTATAGCTATATTGTGAACTAAACCTCCTTTTTTGTATGTGCTGACAAATAGTGTTATATAATGTTTGTATGGAGCGCCGGACCTGTCTTTTGTTCCTTGAGAAATTACATAGCATGTCTGAAGAGATGAGTTTTAATGGAAAACTTGCAAGTTTGAAGAGTAGAAGATTGTGTTAATTAGTGAGGAAGGTTATTCCAGAGAATGGGCACAGACCAAGAGAATTCCTGTAACTGGGAATCAGAGCATTTATTAAATGTACAGGAGAATTTTAGATCCTGTGAAGATCTGAGAGAGTGAGCAAGGATATATGTTGAGATGAGTGAGGATATGTATGTTCGAGCGAAAAATTCGCTCACAATACGACCGCTATTCGCTCAGGACGCCCAGGCGACCGGAAGCTGTCATACTGGGCATGCGCGTTGCGAATTTTTTCCCGAATTTTCGCTTACGATGAGCGTACGCTCGCTTGCGGTCGTAGCTCTGGATCAGGCCCCTAAACCTCCTTTTTATGTATGTGCAGACACATAGTGTTATATAATGTTTGTTTGGAGTGTCAGACCTCTCTTTTGTTCCTTGTTGTTACATGTCCAGTCACATTTACTGTCCCAGTTTTGGTTGCCCCCTCTGGTGAACAGATGAACTTCATCACATCTACCTGCTGGAAACTATGGGACGTATTCACACCATAGTAGGCCATTTACGCGCTCTACATACCAGTTAGGTACGTAGATTGTCTCTGTGCGGTCTTTAAAGTAGTTTAGTTAGAATACCGCCTTGGGGAAATGTTTAGGTAGAAGTGGGAGGGGGGAAGGATTTAGATTAGCCAGGGGGAGGGGGAGGGGGGGGGGGCCGGGAGATGAAAGATCTGTGCGTAGTTTCCAATTTTTTGTCCTGTGCCCTTAATACTATGCATATTTACAAAACATGGATACACAGATGTGTGCAAGGGTGAGTTGTGGACACATACCTCCTTGCATTACAATTGAGTAGAGGCACAAGTATGTAATTTACAAAAAACATATGTAACTATGGCACATCAATGGTGTAAGTACGTCTGAACATGTTATGGATGCTGGACAGCCTCTACACAAAGTGCACATTGGATTTTATTTAGTATTATTACACTGCAAAAGCACTGACTGAACTCCAGATAGATAACACGTTGGGCTGGATCCAGAACAACGCATATATAAGCAATCTACGTAACAAAACAACATGTAGATTACGCAACTTTGTTACTACGCATGCGCAGTAGCTATTTTCGGCATCTGACGGACGTATTATGGGCGAAGAACATTGTTCTGGATCCAGCCCCTTGTGCCAAACCACGCTCCGCTCTCTATCCAGTGCATGCGTAGCACAGTCACCTTAACACCCCCTTCCTTTCTTTCCATGGCGGAAAAAAAATACCAAAAAAGAAGGCAATATTTTTGAGCCACAAATCAAATAAGCCATTCTATGCAAGCTCTTCTAATAATCCCTTCCCATCATAACCTGCACTATTTATGCTGATTTAATACAAAAATAAGTGACACAGGAACCAGAAACCTTGCTGCGTAAACACATGATAAGGCCTAATCTTTACCTAAATCTTTGCAATGCCATCGTTACCCATTACCCATTGCTTGTGAAAAGTTTATCTGTACCAAAACACGTTTAAAATTTTGACACCATCTGAGTTTCTTCAAACATTACCATGTTCCCTAATATATTTCTACATTTCCAGTATGACAACGTCAGACCGTAAACACAGATAAGTACTTCTGTAGGAACCTGGTGTGGCATGAGATGATACAAAGTTCAGATTGACTTGCTTAACTTTATGTTATAAACCTTGACTGCAGTGGGATTTATTTGAAATAGTGGATAAAGGATAAATATTAGAATATGTTAATTGCCTCGAGGTACAGCATTACTGCAGTCTTTGATTAGAACGCATACTACTATAGTGTAATTAAAGTAAATGCTTATATAGAGCTCATATAGTTCAAATATTAATAGGTTTAAGGAAGCCAGATAATTAAAGTGCTTTATCTGTGAGCTGCATTATTTAAATGAAAAAATGTAGAGACTGATTATTTAAATTTGATCAAAGACGTTCCTCAGTATAACGGAAAGAATAGCGCTATTAAATATTTTTTTTTATTAGTCATTCTGCAATACTTTACTTTATTGTACTATTATCTACTATAAATTGTCAATCCAACCTGGGGGTAAGGATTAAATGAAATGTGACAGCTTCATAATCGGTATATGTCTTATTCACTGGTGCTTTCAAGAGTGCGCAATCTTGCAAAACTCCTGCTGTCTTTGGCAAACCACAACTTAATTAAATCCCCCCCACTTGTGTGGTACAACATTCATCCAGTGGTACGCAAGTTCAACGCACTGTCTGATGGTCCATGATGCACTGTCTGGTGGTTGGTGATATACTGTCTGATGCTCCAAGGGCAGGGTGGTAAAAAGTTCAAACATCGAGAAGTATTTGTAATTTAACCTCATAAGATGGCAGAGGGTATATCTGATAAAATACTGTATGTTGGGGACAAATGACATATGCAAAAGAAAAATCTGAAAATGATTACCAATATGTGTAGTTAATATAAATGGGGTGTGGGTATGTATCTGCATAATCAATAATGTCACAAATATGTAAGGGAGAAGTGAGTAAGGAGCTGATGAGGAGCATAGTGAGGATGGATGGCATTATATAGGTGAATAAAGGGGTTAAGATGAGGGTAATGAGGATAGAACAGGTATAGTCAGTGGTTCTTGACCTGATTCCATAGTTGGTAACTGGTGAGTGTGGGTCCCTGTTGTGATTGGCCATTCGATCCCAGGCAGTTAGGAACTGGTTTGGGCTAATGATTGCGTATGCCTCGACTATGTATAGCAATCGATCCCTGGAGCACCGAACATGGTGCTCTGAAAGGTAAGTAACCCCGATCCACTCCCTAACCCATCATCGTCCCCTCCCCCCTTCCCCCCGCAATCACATGCTAATCACATACTCACCCATTCATTAAAAAAATGCTAAAACTGCTGTCATTCAAAACAGAGACAGCTGAAAAGCAACTTTTGGCTGTCCCTACTAGGCTAGGTGTAATAGGCCTACGTCAGATACTGTAGTGAGCCACACACTGTTTATCCTTTATAGGTATTGAGAAGCATTATACACACCAACCAAGGCACTAAATAAGGTATGGTGGTCTGATCTAAAGATGAGGGGCCGTATTCAGAGAACCGTTTTCACGGCGAGTTCTGTGCATATTTTTAGGTACGTTTCAATTGCGCATGTGTAGTAACTTTTTTTTGTATGTAGTATATGTAGACTATACGCGCGTAAGTGCCTCACGGACGGACTTGTGAATCGCACTTGGGTACATATATGCAACGCATAAATACGCATGTGAATTTTTTTTTTGAAAAATGGGCGGGGTAAGGCATTTAAATGAAGGTATGTGGGCGCAACTAACATGAATCGCACGTACGGAGGACATATACGCACGCAACTGCTCACGGAAAGTTACAAGTGGTCTATGGAGGCGGAAGTCAGCGACAGCATGGCCGAGAGAGGGGAGTGTCATGGGTGTGAGGGGGTTTGGTGTGCGTACCTTCAAGGAAATGGATCTCTGAATACGGTCCAAGATTAACAGCAAAACAGGGTGCAATTTACCAAATCATATTGCAATGTGAGGGGTGAACATTCATTTTAAGTTTTAGCCTGCAGGGAAACAGCTTTGCTGCTGCACATAGAACTGAAATACTGGATAGATATATTGTTTATCTGTAATTAAGAGTTGAGTTAGGTAACTCCTCCTCTGAATTCCAATTCTGTCTTCACAGTTTAAATATACCTCCCCCTGCAGACCAGCATGGTATATGTAGTCCAGCATGGTATATGTAGTCCAGCATGGTATATGCAGTCCAGCATGGTATATGCAGTCCAGCATGGTATATGCAGTGCAGCATGGTATATGCAGACCTGCATGGTATATGTAGTCCAGCATGGTATGTGCAGACCAGCATGGTATGTGCAGTCCAGCATGGTATGTGCAGTCCAGCATGGTATATGCAGACCAGCATGGTATATGCAGTCCAGCATGGTTTTGACTCTGTGTACCTTTCCATCTATTTTTGCTATTACTCTCAAACTCTGGCTCAGCCCCATATATGTTCTTCCTGATTGGTTTCCTCGGAACAAGAGTACACTTGGGCTCCTTTGGTAATGCTCTCTCGTGGTTTTAGATACAGAACTGTGGCTACAGTGTATCATTTGTGTGCATGCTATGTATAATGCTGTTGGGGAGTAGTAGTAGTGGTAAGGGTCTACTGGAGATACTATATGTTACAGTTAGAGAATCCGGGTAACCCCTGCTGCTACTACTCCCTGGCAGAATAAAACCAGAATGGAAGTTGCTCAATCAATTTATTAGGCAAATGTTAAACAGGTGCATGAAAGGCAGGGGGTTAATCTGCTTGCTACAAATCACTGGTGCTGTGATGTAACATGTCTGATCAGACCCTACAAATCACTGGTGCTGTGATGTAACATGTCTGATCAGACCCTACAAATCACTGGTGCTGTGATGTAACATGTCTGATCAGACCCTACAAATCACTGGTGCTGTGATGTAACATGTCTGATCAGACCCTACAAATCACTGGTGCTGTGATGTAACATGTCTGATCAGACCCTACAAATCACTGGTGCTGTGATGTAACATGTCTGATCAGACCCTACAAATCACTGGTGCTGTGATGTAACATGTCTGATCAGACCCTACAAATCACTGGTGCTGTGATGTAACATGTCTGATCAGACCCTACAAATCACTGGTGCTGTGATGTAACATGTCTGATCAGACCCTACAAATCACTGGTGCTGTGATGTAACATGTCTGATCAGACCCTACAAATCACTGGTGCTGTGATGTAACATGTCTGATCAGACCCTACAAATCACTGGTGCTGTGATGTAACATGTCTGATCAGACCCTACAAATCACTGGTGCTGTGATGTAACATGTCTGATCAGACCCTACAAATCACTGGTGCTGTGATGTAACATGTCTGATCAGACCCTACAAATCACTGGTGCTGTGATGTAACATGTCTGATCAGACCCTACAAATCACTGGTGCTGTGATGTAACATGTCTGATCAGACCCTACAAATCACTGGTGCTGTGATGTAACATGTCTGATCAGACCCTACAAATCACTGGTGCTGTGATGTAACATGTCTGATCAGACCCTACAAATCACTGGTGCTGTGATGTAACATGTCTGATCAGACCCTACAAATCACTGGTGCTGTGATGTAACATGTCTGATCAGACCCTACAAATCACTGGTGCTGTGATGTAACATGTCTGATCAGACCCTACAAATCACTGGTGCTGTGATGTAACATGTCTGATCAGACCCTACAAATCACTGGTGCTGTGATGTAACATGTCTGATCAGACCCTACAAATCACTGGTGCTGTGATGTAACATGTCTGATCAGACCCTACAAATCACTGGTGCTGTGATGTAACATGTCTGATCAGACCCTACAAATCACTGGTGCTGTGATGTAACATGTCTGATCAGACCCTACAAATCACTGGTGCTGTGATGTAACATGTCTGATCAGACCCTACAAATCACTGGTGCTGTGATGTAACATGTCTGATCAGACCCTACAAATCACTGGTGCTGTGATGTAACATGTCTGATCAGACCCTACAAATCACTGGTGCTGTGATGTAACATGTCTGATCAGACCCTACAAATCACTGGTGCTGTGATGTAACATGTCTGATCAGACCCTACAAATCACTGGTGCTGTGATGTAACATGTCTGATCAGACCCTACAAATCACTGGTGCTGTGATGTAACATGTCTGATCAGACCCTACAAATCACTGGTGCTGTGATGTAACATGTCTGATCAGACCCTACAAATCACTGGTGCTGTGATGTAACATGTCTGATCAGACCCTACAAATCACTGGTGCTGTGATGTAACATGTCTGATCAGACCCTACAAATCACTGGTGCTGTGATGTAACATGTCTGATCAGACCCTACAAATCACTGGTGCTGTGATGTAACATGTCTGATCAGACCCTACAAATCACTGGTGCTGTGATGTAACATGTCTGATCAGACCCTACAAATCACTGGTGCTGTGATGTAACATGTCTGATCAGACCCTACAAATCACTGGTGCTGTGATGTAACATGTCTGATCAGACCCTACAAATCACTGGTGCTGTGATGTAACATGTCTGATCAGACCCTACAAATCACTGGTGCTGTGATGTAACATGTCTGATCAGACCCTACAAATCACTGGTGCTGTGATGTAACATGTCTGATCAGACCCTACAAATCACTGGTGCTGTGATGTAACATGTCTGATCAGACCCTACAAATCACTGGTGCTGTGATGTAACATGTCTGATCAGACCCTACAAATCACTGGTGCTGTGATGTAACATGTCTGATCAGACCCTACAAATCACTGGTGCTGTGATGTAACATGTCTGATCAGACCCTACAAATCACTGGTGCTGTGATGTAACATGTCTGATCAGACCCTACAAATCACTGGTGCTGTGATGTAACATGTCTGATCAGACCCTACAAATCACTGGTGCTGTGATGTAACATGTCTGATCAGACCCTACAAATCACTGGTGCTGTGATGTAACATGTCTGATCAGACCCTACAAATCACTGGTGCTGTGATGTAACATGTCTGATCAGACCCTACAAATCACTGGTGCTGTGATGTAACATGTCTGATCAGACCCTACAAATCACTGGTGCTGTGATGTAACATGTCTGATCAGACCCTACAAATCACTGGTGCTGTGATGTAACATGTCTGATCAGACCCTACAAATCACTGGTGCTGTGATGTAACATGTCTGATCAGACCCTACAAATCACTGGTGCTGTGATGTAACATGTCTGATCAGACCCTACAAATCACTGGTGCTGTGATGTAACATGTCTGATCAGACCCTACAAATCACTGGTGCTGTGATGTAACATGTCTGATCAGACCCTACAAATCACTGGTGCTGTGATGTAACATGTCTGATCAGACCCTACAAATCACTGGTGCTGTGATGTAACATGTCTGATCAGACCCTACAAATCACTGGTGCTGTGATGTAACATGTCTGATCAGACCCTACAAATCACTGGTGCTGTGATGTAACATGTCTGATCAGACCCTACAAATCACTGGTGCTGTGATGTAACATGTCTGATCAGACCCTACAAATCACTGGTGCTGTGATGTAACATGTCTGATCAGACCCTACAAATCACTGGTGCTGTGATGTAACATGTCTGATCAGACCCTACAAATCACTGGTGCTGTGATGTAACATGTCTGATCAGACCCTACAAATCACTGGTGCTGTGATGTAACATGTCTGATCAGACCCTACAAATCACTGGTGCTGTGATGTAACATGTCTGATCAGACCCTACAAATCACTGGTGCTGTGATGTAACATGTCTGATCAGACCCTACAAATCACTGGTGCTGTGATGTAACATGTCTGATCAGACCCTACAAATCACTGGTGCTGTGATGTAACATGTCTGATCAGACCCTACAAATCACTGGTGCTGTGATGTAACATGTCTGATCAGACCCTACAAATCACTGGTGCTGTGATGTAACATGTCTGATCAGACCCTACAAATCACTGGTGCTGTGATGTAACATGTCTGATCAGACCCTACAAATCACTGGTGCTGTGATGTAACATGTCTGATCAGACCCTACAAATCACTGGTGCTGTGATGTAACATGTCTGATCAGACCCTACAAATCACTGGTGCTGTGATGTAACATGTCTGATCAGACCCTACAAATCACTGGTGCTGTGATGTAACATGTCTGATCAGACCCTACAAATCACTGGTGCTGTGATGTAACATGTCTGATCAGACCCTACAAATCACTGGTGCTGTGATGTAACATGTCTGATCAGACCCTACAAATCACTGGTGCTGTGATGTAACATGTCTGATCAGACCCTACAAATCACTGGTGCTGTGATGTAACATGTCTGATCAGACCCTACAAATCACTGGTGCTGTGATGTAACATGTCTGATCAGACCCTACAAATCACTGGTGCTGTGATGTAACATGTCTGATCAGACCCTACAAATCACTGGTGCTGTGATGTAACATGTCTGATCAGACCCTACAAATCACTGGTGCTGTGATGTAACATGTCTGATCAGACCCTACAAATCACTGGTGCTGTGATGTAACATGTCTGATCAGACCCTACAAATCACTGGTGCTGTGATGTAACATGTCTGATCAGACCCTACAAATCACTGGTGCTGTGATGTAACATGTCTGATCAGACCCTACAAATCACTGGTGCTGTGATGTAACATGTCTGATCAGACCCTACAAATCACTGGTGCTGTGATGTAACATGTCTGATCAGACCCTACAAATCACTGGTGCTGTGATGTAACATGTCTTATCAGACCCTACAAATCACTGGTGCTGTGATGTAACATATCTGATCAGACACTACAAATCACTGGTGCTGGGTTTTTTTGCATTACTGTTTTCAGAAACCACTTCATGTAAAGCCACTCTAAATAAAGGTGCTGAGACTAGAAACACTTGTAAAAATCCCAATCAGATGTTAACCAAAAGGAATTAATATTAGTTGTGGTTCTATAAAAAATTTCAGGGGGAATCATATTTAATCTGGTGCAAACTGTATTAAAGCTGAGAGGTGACGTTTCCTATCCCAAATCTAAATAACAGTGTGATAGTAAAGCTATCTGTGTGCAGTAAGCAATTGAAAGATATATCCCTGCATGCAAAGAATACAATTAACTTGACTCCCCCTGAAATCAACATGGTTTTGCCCAGAAGTAACTCTCCTCTCTTATTTTCAATCTCTGAATCTGGTCCATGGTCCCTAATCACACTGAACTACTGACATTTTGATGGCATTTGCAAAGCGGTTGTGTGTACAACTCTCAATGAACTTTAAACTTTAACTATTCATTCTGGTGGGAATACCTTCAGATTGTCTGGCAGCTCGGCACGGCCTGCATAGCCAGGATTCATAGTGATGAAAACAGAACAGGTTGGATTGAGGGTTAGTTCAGTTCCCTCAAACAAGAACGTCTTCATGTTTCTTATGATAGCCTGTTGTATACTTAGAATCTGCTGGGCTACTACAGACAATACTTCCACCTAGATATAAAAGTAAAAAAATAAACACAAAGGGCCTGATCCAGACCTACGAATGAGCGCCGAGCGTAATATCGCTCAGCGTAAAAACTTTGCACTCCCCCCAACACTCCCCTTACTTTCATTACCTTACGCCTGCCGAACCCTACCTTAACTTTTCCCAGCGTCAGTACGAAATTTCGTAGCGACGCGCTGTTCGTAACGGGCTAAGCACGCCCATACTGTACAATTTAAAGGCCTAACCCCGCCTATATTCCTTAACTCCAGCGTCCATATGAACGTCGTACTATAAACACGCTCCTTCGTCTGTAAAAACGCAAAGTATATGGACGGCCGATTCTCAGCTACGAAAAACTGTGTTACTACAGGAAGTTGTCACTAGGCGCATGCGCTGTGCGTTTTTTCTGAATTTACGCTCAGAATCAGCGTTAGCTCGCAAGCGTGCGTTGTTCTGGATCAGGCCCAAAGAGCATTTACCCGTAATAGCAATAACAAACATGCAACATAAAACGTACAAAAGTATGAAACAAACAAATGTGTACATTTACACAAAACAAAATGCTCAAAATCGCTAATCTAAATATTTGTAAAAGAACAACTGATAAATAAAACATGTCCTTTTAAGATTAAGAGATAAACTCTGTGGGCCCGATTCAATTAGCTTTGCATCTGCGTTATTTGCGGTATGAAGCAAATTCCATGTATTTTTTTGGGGAGGATTTTTATGCAAACCATAGAGGTGTGCATAAAAATCCCTAATTTTTCACTACCGTTTAGGCACAAGGTACGTTAGCGCATTTATGCTTGTCGGAGACGTAAAAACGCTATTTTGCATGTACTGCACATGCGTGCGGCAGATGTTACGCCATGTAATTCTGAACATACGTACCAGCCTTGTATCAACAGCGTAACTACGAACAAAGGGGCGTAACATCCATACGACACCCGTAATTATGCTTTGGAGGCAGGGTGAGACATTTTAATCATACAGTCTGGGTGTGCTTATGTGAAGCCTTTACATACATCAGTAGTTATACTTTGAAAAGTTAAGGCAGGGTTTGGGAAGCATAAAACCAAAGTACGTACAGCCTGGGGGAGTGCCTAGAAAATACGCCAGCGTAAATATGCTAGGCAATGAAACGTAATGGAAACGTAGGTCTGGAACTGGGCCAAAATGCACAAGACAGGTTTCTCAGAGAAGCCACTACCATAAGAGAAGTGAATCAGTACGCTCGTAACAGAATGTCCCCCATAACGCCAAAACACAAAATAACACTTGCCTTATGCTAGGTACATACTTTCACAATTTCCCAGATTCCGCCAAAACAGTCCGCTTAAACAGGAAAATTGTGATAACTGGACCATCCTGATAGGATCGTTTATACAAACCGACTAATCCAATGAGCGGTCCAAATTTTTGTTGTATATAAAAAGTACATTTTACCTCAATTCTATTGAATTCGTCAAAACAAGCCCAGGCTCCAGACTGCGCTAGGCCTTTGAAGAATTTTCCCATAGCTTTATAATCAAGGCCATCTGAGCAATTAAACACAACACACTGCAAAAAGGAAAACAATTCTGTGTTACCATGTAGTGTCATTTACACTGTTATTAATACCCACAGCAAATTATATGTGTGTTCGTCTTTCAATATCTATACTCCATGTAATTATATAGCTCATTAAACCTAGATAATTTACTCAACAATTACTTGTACATGACTCACCATTTCTAAGTTCATGGAGTAAGTTGTCATTAGCATTGTCCAGTTAATCTGTGTTAGTTTGTAAGTGTCCTTTAATACTACAAAGAAGCAATTTCATGTTCTCTAAACTGATGTTAGCCATTTATGGTCTCCTCCAGTAACATGTAAAAAGGTGTAGCTCTAGATTAAGCAGTCAAGCACAATGCACATACAATCTACAGATAAGTTCTTAAGTGATTAAAAAACAAGTGCAAGGCTAGTTTACTGTTATGTACCATGGAAGTAGGGGTAATGCTTTGTGCAAGTGCTTAGTTAACAGACTAGCACGCAGATATATACAGAACATACATTTAGTGAAATGTTAGCAAAATAAAATGTCTATGCTGAGGTTTCATATAGCTGTGGTGCGTCAGTCGTCAACAGCTTGCTGGACTTGCACTTGCCTTGTGGCTGGTGCAAATGCGTAGCTGTAAACTCTGGTATAATAACATTTGTATCTGGATTGGGTTCATTTGCATGGATATGTCTTTACTGTGCATTGACTTTGTTAATCTACTTCTTCCCTACCCCCCAAAAGCTACTTGGAATAAAGGGGGTACAGGGTTGCTTTTGGGTCTAAAATGCAGTAAGTTATCTTTATTTTCATATCTGTGTAGCTTTAGACTAGGGAATATGTTTTATGTTGTTATATTCAGTAATCGACCATCACATTTGTGGAAAATTTGATGAATCCACTTGGTCGGTTGTAACCTGCTCCGACCTGCCACTTAGATGCGTATATTTGAGATCCCATCGGCAGCGGATCTCTGAATCAGGCCCATACAATCTACAGATAAGTTCTTAAGCGATTAAAAAGCAAGTGCAAGGCTAGTTTACTGTTATGTACCATGGAAATAGGGGTAATGCTTTGTGCAAGTGCTTAGATAACAAACTAGCACGCAGATATATACGGAACATACATTTAGTGAAATGTTAGCAAGATTAAATGTTTCTGCAGAGGTTTCATATAGTTGTGGTGTGTCAGTCGTCAACAGCTTGCTGGACTTTTGCCTTGCGGCTGGAGCAAATGCTTAGCTGTAAACTCTGGTATAGTAACATTTTTTATCTGGATTGGGTTCATTTGCATGGATATGTCTTTACTGTGCATTTACTTTGTTAATCTACTTCTTTCCTACCCCCCAAAAGCTACTTGGAATAAAGGGGGTACAGAGTTGCTTTTAGGTCTAAAATGCAGCAACTGTGTACATGTAGGGGACATGCACAGTGTGAAGGTATGCATAGATACACTATGTTATCAGGGGTACATCAGGCCTTATATATAGCACTATAT
>WWET01000470.1:207294-257765 GCA_011038615.1 Limnodynastes dumerilii | reverse complement strand
TCATAGAGTAAATTATCTTCATTTTCATATCTGTGTAGCTTTAGACTTGTTTCTTAATGTTCCATTAAGTAGGGAATATGTTTTATATTATTATATTTAGTTATCGACCATAACATTTGTGGAAAATTTGATGAATCCACTTGGTCGATAACTAAATATAATAATATAAAACGTATTCTCTACTTAATGGAACATTAAGATACAAGTCTAAAGCTTCACATATATGAAAATAAAGTTATAAAAGTATTGCAGAGACTTGCTGTAACACTTGATAAAAATATTTGTATCTACAAGTGCAGTTTTCAGCTATTTTGGAAAAATTTTCATAAGGTTTTGCAATTTCCACCCATTCTTTGCAATAGTGCTTGAGGTGCATCAGATTGTAAAGGAGACAACAAGCAAAGGGTAATAATAATAATTCATTGCACAGTTTCAATAGCATTGCTGACTTTGCTATTTTAGTACATTAATAGTTTTATGCCCTAGGACTTTTGTATATTTCCTACAAGGTTTGTCTACATCTACACCTTCCGTCCTGTATTTTCACATCTCTAGTTAGGACATTAAACGTAGGTGCATTCTTGCAGTATTCTGTTTTACTCCAACATGCCTGGAAGAAGGTATTGTTTTCTTGTGAACATATGTAGCCTTGAACACAAACCTTTATATTGAAAGTGAGATATTAAACCCTTGGGACCTAATCCAGAGATTGAAAATAAGAGGGAAACCGTTGGAAAGTTACACCTGGGCAAAACTATGCTGAATTTCAGGGAGAGTCAAATTAATAATATTCTTTACATGCAGGGAGAATACTTTGCTATTGCTTATTGCACACAGATACTAACCAGCTTTACTTTTATACCGGTACTTAGTAGATTTTGGATAGGAAACATCATCTCTCAACTCTAATACTTTTTTACAACCAACGAAATTTTAAAATTTGCTTCCCCTGGAGGCTTCTCGTGGGCTCCCTGGTAAGTGGCTTTTTAGCCTTCTTAACTGCTATGCTCTATGGATGAATTTTCTACACAAATGGAGAATCTCCTCTGAAGAACTAATTGCGTCAGGGAGACTTCTAATATGGAATGAAATATTGTGGGTTATTGTTTGATTTTTTAAATTTAGTTTGCAATGAAGTTTTAGGGGTATATTTAATGACATTACTAAATGAGAAAAGTTTAGATGCTCATAGCAAGAAACCAAATTCTAGCTATAACTGATAAAAGCTGATTAGTTGCCATGGCCAAAATTTCATTGTTTTCAGGAGTTTATACCTCTTAGAATTTTTGTGTTGATCAATAGTAACATTTAAAAAGTTAATTACTTTCTGCTTCTGTGACATAGAAAGAGGGTCAGCACTTCTGCCTTACAGCGGTTAGGATCCTGCCAGCCTAACCGGCAGACTGGTGGGTCAGTGGTTAGCACTTCTGCCTTACAGCAGTTAGGTCCCTGCCAGCATAACCGGCAGAATGGTAGGTCAGTGGTTAGCACTTCTGCCTTACAGCGGTTAGGTCCAATGCCAGCCTAACCGGCAGAATGGTGGGTGAGTGGTTAGCACTTCTGCCTTACAGCGGTTAGGTCATGTGTTTGATTCCTGGACAGGTTTGTTTGGAATTTGTATGTTCTTTTCATGGCTTTCCTTCGGTGCTCTGGTTTCCTCCCACACTCCAAAAACAAGCTAGTAGACCAATTGGCTACTGACCTTAGTCTGTGTGTGCGAGGGTAATTACACTGTAAGATCTGGGTGCAAGAGACTGATGGTTGCTTGAAAATTGGAAAGTGCTACATAATATAATGATGCTGTATAAAATATGCTGATTATAATGAACAATTAACTAATTACATCAGTCTATAAACATATTATGTTATATACATATTCTCTCCATGTATTAATACTTAATAAACCTCACTTGTGCCATAGCTATGTAATTAAACATTATTACTCTTAAAAATAATAATTATGTAGAAATATATTATGAGAATTGCAATATAAACAAACGACTATAAAACTATACATACTATTAATTACATGTAATTCAACAAGCTACAGAGAAACTAACCTTACAATGTGTTAATCCTTAATGTATAAAACCCACTGTATGAAAGGAAACTGAAATTGTGGTAAATTCAGGATTATATTGTAACACTTCCCTGTACAGTACATAATGGGACGCACAGAGACTGCTGGCCAGTGCAATGAGGTCTCATAGAGTCATTCTAAGCTGTAGCATACTGCAGCAACATGAGTAATGTAAGAAGAGAGTGCGGATGAAGTTACCTGCTTGGCTAATGCTTTAGCAAGATCTTTTGTAGTTTCCGTTTTACCAGTCCCAGCGGGACCCTCTGGAGCTCCACCAAGATTTAGCTTCAGTGCACCCATTAAGGTTCTATGGAAACAGCAGATTATTGCAAAAAAAAACACATGACAAAAGTTCTTTATGAAACCTCCTAGTGATGTGTTACATATATACTGTATATATAGAATAAGAGGCACAAATAGGTTAGTGGAAAGTTGATATGACCAATGGGAACATGGAACACATGGAGTGGTTGGTAAATCTATGGAAAACTGTCCATTAATTGATTTGAACTTTTACGTGTGTTTTCTGGCATTTGGGCCAAGTATTGCTACTTCCACTGATAAACAATACAATTTATGCCCAGTATTACCACTACATTCCACAAAAGGTATTACTTCCTAATTCCTTTCCATACAAGACTGCAGTCACTTAAGCTGCTGTTATAGGAATGTCCCTGTGCATGAATCCACCAATCAATACAGTACGTTACCGAGCTTTACATTTAAGCATGGAATACCTTGGTTTGAATTACTACCCACTTTCATCATTCATCTATCAATGGGGATTAAATTAGGCTTTTTGTTTACCCTTGTCTGGTTCAGGTCAGCTCTTGTTTCTGTACTGGAAAAAGCTGCAGACCATTTTTAGTGCAATTCCCCCCAATTTTAATGAAATATATGAATGTGTCCTACCTGTAGCATCGATCAGTTAGTGGAGTTATGACTAATCGTGGGGAGTTACCAAGATACTCATAGCCATACTTGGCTCCAGTAGTGATCATTCGGACCATGACATCCGAGCTTTCCCAGTAATATCTCAGCTGAGAGATCCATTGAAAGTCATTTAAATTGCACACCTTATCCTGTACAAGCTTTGCCACAACATCGCGGGCTGTAAGGCAAACAGCATTAGTTACTTAGTATTAAAGAAGTGAGATAACAATAATGCACAATACACAGCATGACATTGCCATATTGTACTAATATTTTATAAAGGAAAGTTTTCTATACAGTATACACTAATAACCATGTTTTAATATATACAGTTTATGGGCTTATTTTTCTATTTTTTTTTATATAATGTAATATCTTTTCTGTTCTTCTTGTCATATTGGTAGTAAAGCATAATTTATTAACTTAACATATTACATGAAATACAAAATGTAAAGCTATACCGTGTATATATATATAAATAAATAAAGCTGGTAAATTCTATATGGAGACGTAAAAAACATGTATTATCATAGAACATATATATATAGCAATAATATGAATGACTAATGAAATAATGCTCTAGAATGTATAATGTTTCTGAAAATGGGTTTTATAAACAAGCTTTCTCATATGTCACATAATTTGCGGTAAAGTAAATGCCATACCAGAAAAGTAGAAACATGTAATTATGTGCTGACCCAAATGGCTCGAGAATTGGAATAATATAGGATAAATATATTAACAAGGAAATTCTCCAATCAAAATAAAAAATATGCACTTATGACATATGACTTCCAGTGTCACAGTAACAAAAAATGCATAATATATCATAATTGGTGGGTAAAAAAATACAATACCAAATAAATAAAAACATGTAATATATTGCACTGACCCAAATGGCTATATACATATGTATGTATACAATAAATAAATAAATTGGCTGAGGAGTTCTCCATTCAAATAAAAAAATAACACTCTAAAAGCAACATGAATAAAAGGAATTAAGCCACACAGCATATCTAAACCTATATTCTATGTTTGGAAACAGAGGGAAATGTCCTATAGAGAACTGATACCATTTTATGATTATTATAATGGAAAATGAGAGTATAAGTCTCCTAAATGGACATTGTCTAAATATGACTAAGGATAAAACTAAGAACAAAGATGACTTCCAATGTCACAATAATACATAGCACATCATAGTTGGTAGGATTAAAAATAAAATAAAAATGTGAGGAGGTTAAGCCATAAATATATCAAACCAAATATTCAGAGCATACTTACACTTACAGTACCTGGTATTCTTCAGGGTCTCCCTACAGAATACTGACCAGGCCCTACCCTGCTTAGTTCGGACGGTTTTAGTAGATGTTGAGTACAGGGCTCTGTGGAAATAAAAGAAAAGTGTAAGGAGTTATATCATAAGAACCATTTAATTTCAGATTCTTTATTTAACCCACGGGGATGTAAACTGTCCATTTCAAAGATGATATTCATCTCTGATTTGGCAAGTTCAGTGGATTGATTATTTTTCCTCCAATTTCCATTTAGTTTATTAATCCCAGAACAGCTAATGATATGTTTGGGGTCACACTGATGTACTTCTTTAAAATGTGACGACATTGGATGAGTCATTAATCCCTTCTTTTTTTTTTTTTAATAAACTTTTTTATTGAAGCATAATGTCAACGTACATTACATTTCGGACATCAAAAACAAACATAATACATGACTCCACAATAATACTCAGTTATGTTCTAGTGTTACCCTTATGAGACATAACAATTCACACTATAGGAATTCAAATTTTCTATAAGACCCGCTTAGATGTCTTAGACGAGCGTGTCCCCAGAATGTTACTAAAATAGAAGAAAAAAATGTAAAGAAACCTCCCCCTCACATATCTCACAGTGGAATGAAATAAAGCAATGTTATAAAAAGTGTCTGCCGCCTCCTCCCATGTGATGCTCCCCCTGCCCTCAGAGGGCAAAATCCAGATTCTCAAGAAAAGAAAGAGGGGGGTAAGACCCCTCCACCAGCCTGACCATACACAGTAGTTGCAACACCCATAACTTATGAGGCGTTCACTTCAAATCGGATAGGCGGGTGATTATCATAAAGTCTAAGCCCATACCACATGGTGTCACGGAAACAGGACTCTATCCTCTTTTTAACCACATCCGAGAGAATATTAATAAAGCTTTCCCAAGTTCGGAAGAACTCCTCGATCTTAGCCTCCTTTTGCAGGGAAGTCTCAATCCAGTCCATTCTAAAGAGGTAGAAGAGCTTCTCTCGGAAAAGGGACATGGTGGGGGGCGAAGGGCTAAGCCATGCCTGTAAAATTGCTTCGCAAGCTGCCGCCGACACGGCTAATAATAACTTTTTATGTTTCAATGAGGTGCGCATTTCAGTAGGGAAGATACCCAGAATCGCCCACTTAGCCATTAAAGGAAATGAGTCAACTAGCAAGTCTATGGAAAATCTCCACACCTTCACCCAAAATCTTTTAATAACAAAGCAGTCCCATAGACAGTGACTAAGATCTGCTTCCGCCATATTTCTATTTTAATAAATACTATTTACGTTTTTAACAGGATATTTTGATCCACCCTGAGGATTCAGTGAATGTCCATGCATGGAGTGTGCCACCACGGTGTATGCAGAGAGTGCAGACTGCAGCCGAAGAAGAGACGTTGAAGTGATCCAGTTCACGTGTAAGCTTAACACAAGCTACTGTGCATAAGAATTGTAGAACTGTCTGAGTTCAGAAGAACAACATCAGACTGGAGAACAGTGAAAACAGGTCTTTACTTCAGGATTACATACAGAGAACTGCCTGAAATGGCTGCCAGGTATTTCCTGTCAGCAAGCACTTCCTGAATAGCAAGTGGATGGCAGTGAAGAACCACAGCCTTCTAACGATGTGTAGTTATGGATTGCGGATCTGTGTCTGATACTGCTAGACAGTAGTAGTGGTAAGGGTCAGGTAATGGTTCTTCCCCCTGTATATTGGTATCCACAATGCTTTGGAAGATGTGCAACCCACAGCCAGTGTCACTAGGAGTCGAAGAAAGAGATTTAGGGAATAAGGGGCTGGATCCAGACTTTAAGTAAGTGATTGAACTTAGTTACTCCTGGGCTAAACCATGCTGATTTCAGGGGGAGTCATATTTCAACTACTGCAAACAGTATTAGAGTTGAGAGATGATGCTTCCCAGCCCAAGTCTAAATAACAGTGTGATAGTAAAGCTGGTCAGTTTGTGTGCAGTAAGCAAATCAGAGATATATCCCTGCATGCAAAGAATACAATTAACTTGACTCCCCTCCCTGCAATTAACATGGTTTAGCCCAGGAGTAACTAATTTCAAGCACTTACTTAAGTCTGGATCCAGCCCAAGGAGACTGAAAAATATCTTAGATGTAAGAGCAAATATGTATCAAGGTCTATTATAATTTGAACACAATTAATGACGTTGAATGTATGATCCAAAATAAAGTGCTTTCATCCACCATATTTGTGCTCAAAATATCCCCATGATATGGCTTTATGAGCCTCATAATAAAATTCTCTATTTATTTGTGTTCAAATTAGCTTTCATAACAGGCCTCTAAATTTCCCCCATAATAGGGCCAATAATCACATAAAGTCCTATATAAAGGTCTTTACTTACTTTCTTCTTTATAATCCTCTGCATATCTGGTGCCTTCCTGCACTGCCTGCAGATTATTAACCGGTGGCTCTCTAGTGTACACAGCCACCAACACTGTTATTACCTAAACAACTGATAATAAGAGACTAGATTCTGATTTAATAGAGTCCTACGAGCGGATCTCTGGATACAGATGTCTGCTTAGGATTGACATGCAGTGTAAGACCGTGGCTTACACAGATGCTGGCCGCATAATACGTCATTCACAGAACCTGTACTGGGAATACAGGACTCCTACAAAAGCCCCGTAGTAACAAACCTGTTTCACTGAATAACGCTGCCTTACAAATGGAGACTGGACACAGAAGGGGCACAAATGGAGGCTGGACACAGAAGGGGCACAAATGGAGGCTGGATACAGAAGGGGCACAAATGGAGGCAGGACAAACAGAAGGGGCACAAATAATGGCATGACACACAGAAGGGGAACAAATAGTGGCAGGACACACAGAAATTGCACAAATGGAGACTGGAGACATATAATAGGGGTACAAGTGTATGGCTGTGCACATACAATGGGATAAAAGTGAATGGCTTGGGGAAGATTTTTTTTTTTTGGGGGGGGTCAGAAATTTTCTGTCTGCCCTGAGCTCTGCTATGTCTAGAAACGGCAATGGTGAGACCACTCCCCTTGCACTTATGGGTTTTTACATCAAGGACCCTACCTTAACATTAAGCACCGGCCCCACTTAAAATGGAGCCGATGCATAAATGAAGATCGTACGTAAGGGTTTAACCAAACCCCTACTGTATCATTTAAATACCTTTTCCCTCCCACCAAGCAGACATGCTCTAAGCCCCATTCTGCCCACCCCCCCCACCAACTAGAACTTCTAGAGTGGAAATCTAGATGTCAAGGATCCAGCAAGCGCACATAAGACTGGGGCTGTTTTATACACGCAGCATATGGAAAATGCCCCCTGCTACTAAATCTGGATCCGGTGCAAAGATCTGTGGAGACAGGCCTGGGAATGTCTCTGTCCACAGTGACCTGCTAACTTTTGTATTTATGTTACGCTAAGTACAGTAATCTCATGTGATGGGGACTGTTTTCCAGGCTTTTACTGTATAATAAAAACACCTGATCCGGATCACTGGACTGCGTGCATGTATTCCGATAGCAATGCTCCAACACAAAAAGAATATGTTTTCCAAACCAAGTGATTAGAAAATGTCTGCTTATCAGAGGAGATATTGTTTTATTGATTTAGTATTTAAGGACTCCACTTCAATCATGTCAGCAGGCCTTGAGAAAAATACAGAGGTGGAGATGGACTTATAAAAACAACGGACTGTATTCACACCTAAGAAGCTTTGGCTTTTTAGGTGTGTAGAAATAACAATGAATCCACTACAATTGCATAGTAGGTTAATTACGCAATCTAGAGAGTGATGGAAAGAGGGGAGATAGGAAGACCGCACAGACACTGATACAATAGAATGTGTATAAACCCAAATATGATGGGAGGGTGCAAGAAATAATGGTCAAGAAGATATATACTGAAAAAGAGCCTTTTAGAGAAAAAGCACAAGTAGACCACTAGTAGATCACACCTTATTCACGTAATAAAAGAAGGAATTGGATATTGATCCAACTACAACATGATGAAATATTAAAACTTAACTTTTATTTAATGATTTTAAAATAATAATGAAATAGTTAATAGTGAAATATTAAAAATGCTAATAACCATGTCTAATTGCTGCTTTGATTATACTCAAAATCAGATAATATCAACAGAGCCCACCGTGGGCAGGAGACTATACAGCTGATACAATAGCTAAGTAATAATAGATAGTGATCCTGGGTAGAAGTTATATATGTATAATATACAGCAGGATAATTACTCTGGAGCAATGGAACACCAAAGAGATATAATGCAATAAGGTCTTAATAGAACAAACAAAGCATGCTCCCTAATCTAAATGAGAAACAAGAGGAACTGTACCTAATATAGTGCCTCACCGCGGAACTTGGCCCCACTAATGGGGTATAACTCACCCTACACTGACCTACAAGTGCCCCATCCCTCTACAACGAAAATTTCACAGAAATCACCACAATCAAATATATAAGGGGGGAAACAATGCTCCACTAGCGGGATGAATGCAAAAAAGTATCATTAGATAATAGTATCGTTAGGTAATATAGGTAATGCAGACCAGGTATAAGCAGCAATTAGAGAGAGAGCCCTTAAAGTAGGCATCTCCGAACACTAGTTAGTATCCGTAACTCCATTTCGGACTCAGAAAAGTTCAGAACTCTCACTAGCATCGCTCGACACTTCATGACTGACCATCAGAGTTCTGTTGATGGAATTTCAGTCTATGGTATGTGGAAACTACAGAAGAATAACCGTCAGGGGGATAAGGTTAGATTACTGTTACCGAAAGAAGCATCACTTATCTTTCTGATGAACACATTATTCCCACACAGTTTGAATGAAAAAAAAATGAATTTTCTTCATTTTTATATTGTTTCTATGTGAATTCTGCACCAGGAATATCAGTCATTTGGCATTGTTATTTTTCACTTAACATATGGTATACTTTAATAGCTGTAATCTGGAAAAATTACAAATAACTCAATTTGATCATTTGTTATTGTGAGAATAAGGAATCTAGTATTTAATATATCCATTGCTGTGTTGGGGTTCTTATTTTTAGACTCCTTGATTATTATGATATGGAGGATATATGTGTCGTGACATGTTACACGATGTGGGTATCTAGATAGGTATCTTGGCTATTAGATATTAACCAATTCTAAGTTTTAGAGTTAATATCAACATAGGAGACACAACTGAATAGAATATTAACACACTTAAGAGGTAACATTGTCACTGTCCTTTCAAAACAGGGATGTATCTCCCTTCCCGAGTAACGATAATCCATGGCACATTTTTTGACACAGTAACCATCCCTTCAATTCTGGGATATTTATTATCCCAAGTAGTACTAAGATATGTGACTTCTTCCTCTAGGATTTTCTTCTTTTTAGTTACCTTGCACTTTTTAGTTTCCCTGCAGAGAATGAGAATTCAGTGTCAGAATTCTCATACTCTCGATAATTGTGGCAGTGCCCAAAGGGTATAAATATACCCCAATGACAGTACACTTGTCATTAGTGTCGGAATGTCCTGCGTGCAGGACATGGTTTCCGTCGTATGTGTATTTTTTTGCCAAGGCCACCCCCCGGATTAAAAGCTTACAAGACTGGACCCCCATCAGAGCAGGTAAGTATGTTTAATTTTTTTGGGGGGGCCATCGTATGGGCATTTTTTAAATATTTTTAATTTGAGGGGCACATGTGGCAATTTTTATTATATAAATCAGTGCTGGAAGTGGGCCGGTATACGGCGGTATGGCATACCGCCACTTCTGTAAGCTGGCTCTGAGTAAGAATACAGCTGCTCATCGAATTTTAAGATTCCATGAGCGGCTGTATTTTTATTCAGTGCTGGCTCACAGAAGTGGCGGTATGGCATACCTGCTCACTTCACACACTGCCGCCAGGAAACACTGACAGAGCAGGCTGTGCTATGCACAGCCGCAGCTCTGATCACAGCAGAGGACGCAAGCGTCATTAGTACTGCAAGGTTCCGCGAGCATCATTAGTACTGCAGAGCGTGCGCCGCGGAGGAGAGAGCCGGAAGACCCAGGCAAGGTAAGTTTATTAGTGGTCTTTTAGACTGTAGATGGGGAATGGGGATTTGAAATGGGGGAGTGTGTGGGAAGCTGGACATGAAAGGGGCACATATAGAGGAGCAAAAATTCTGGATGGTGACAGAGGACAATAAGGCTAGGTGGACACAAATAAAGTGGGGAGCAATAAGGCTGGTGGACACATAAAGAGGGGGCTATAAGACTGCCTGGGCACACAGAGGGGGCAATTAGACTGGGTAACTTGAAGGAGGGGGCAATAAGGCTGACTGCACACAAAGTTTGGGCAATAAGGGTGACTGGACACTCATAAAAAAGAGGGGACTATAAGACTAGCTGGGCACATAGAGGGGGCTATAAGACTGGGTAAACTGAAGGAGGGGGCAATAAGGCTGTTCTTATGCTAGCGTACCTTCGCTGCACTCCCCTCGGCACACCCTTCTCATGTACGTATTTTCGGCACCTTCCGCTTTCCATTCCCTACCTTAACTTTACGCTGCGTAACCACTAGCGGACGGACTTCACACACGTAGCTACGCTGCTATGCATGCCCATACTGTACAATTTAAATGCCTCACTCCGCCTTCGAAGCGTAAATACTGGTGGCGTATGGCTGGCACGCCCCATCGCAAGTTGATACGCTACTGATACGTGACTGCCCCTTACGCTATGTCTTACGTCGCGTAACATCTGCCGTGCACATGCGCAATAAGTACTAATGTGTGAATTTACGCTAGCGGCTAGCGTAAATTTACTCGCGAACGTTGTTCTGGAGCTACCCCAATGTGATTTCTCATTGTTGACCTGTTTTCTTTGCCAAACTCAAGACACATCTGGTGCTGAAATTTCCATACCCTCACTTCTAAATTTCCACTTCGAGCACTGATATAAATTATGTGGGCACTGTATTAATTTTTTTAAAGAAGATTTGGATTTTTAGGGGCACATGTGGCTTTATTTGTTTATTTTTTTATGTGGGCACTCTGCTTTTTTTTAAATGAAAGGGACGGGTATTGGCAGGATTTTATTATTTTATATTATATGGGGGCACGTGGATGTTAAACAATTTTATTTTTAGAGGGCACAGTATGTTTTTTTGATTGAAAATAAGAGAGGAAAGTTACTCCTGGGCTAAACCATGGTGATTGCAGGGGAGTCACATTTTATCTGTTGCAAACAGTATTAGAGTTGAGAGGTGATGTTTCCTATCCCAAGTCTAAATAACAGTGTGATAGTAAAGCTGGTCAGTATCTGTGTGCAGTAAGTAATTCAAAGATATATCCCTGCATGCAAAGAATACAATTAACTTGACTCCCCCTGAAATCAACATGGCTTTGCCCAGGAGTAACTTTCCTCTCTTATTTTCAACCTCTGAATCAGGTCCAACAACCTTAATATTTGGAGTGTGGAATGAAACGGGGAGAACATATAAACTCCACACAGATAAGTCCGGGAATCAAACTCATGACCTCAGCGCTGTGAGACACAAGTGCTATTCACTAAGCCACCATGCTGCCCTAAAATGTTAATATTCAATTATAATGCAAGCATACCAACATATATACATGCTTAAAACTAAATATCACAGTGATGGCACAATGGATGCCTTTTTCAGTACAGACCTACAGTCAGTATGCAGTCCTGAGAACTGACACATTTAGAAGTTACAGCGATTTACACTAAGGGCTCAGAAATAACTTGCACACAGCAATTCACTTTACTACTTGCTTTTGATCTGTTATCCGTTCTGCCCATCTCCCTGACAGAGAAGGTAATCACGCCCACACAATGTCAATTTCAAACAAACTTCAATAGCAGTGATTTTGGGAATAGCTCTTACCGTGCACATCAATGACAGTGAGGGCTCCTAAAGTAGCTCGTGCTCCACCAGACAATTTCCCTCTGACCAGCTCCACTATCTCACTGATCTGCTTATTGCTTTTCTCTAAGAAACCCTGTGATATAAAAATAGTTATTTAACAGCAATTCTAAAACATTTTATGTTTTTCAATTGGTTTCATTACACTAGAACACCTTATAGCCACACACAAGTACTTTAAACTACAAAGCTGGCAACACGGTTTCATGTATCTGGTCTTTCAGCAATGTTTGATTTTAACCAATCCAATAATGACTTCTCAGAAAATAACAGGGGAACAAAATGGAGGGCAATATGTGCATTAGCTTACCGCTAACGTGCCTTCAGTAATGGCTTCTGATACTTCCTTTGTCCAGTATATAGAAGAGACACAGATGACTACCTGACCAGGCCACTGTAGGACCCATTGCTTTCGAGGAACCTGAAGATACAATATTTTTACACTGAAAAATCAATGGAGATCCTGTTCAATATACCTAAATATGGCAAGTAGAAATGTAATGGTTTAGCTACAAACCAAGGTGATATAACTGCATTATTTGTTATTATTGGTTGCGATTCACACTTAAGAAGCTTGTGCTTCTTAAGTGCATATTTTGTCAAAATGACCTACTACGCATGCATAGTAGGTCATTTACGCAATCTACGTACCAGTTCGTAACGTAGATTGCATCCGTGCGGTCTTTAAAGATGGCACAGAGTACTTTAAGTAGAAAGAGGCGGCCTCGGTGCGAGCTTAGGAAGAAGTGGGAGGGGGAAGGGATTTAGATTTTCCAGGGAGGGCGGGGAGAGGCAATGTCCATACAGACATTGCACGGTTAGATAAGGTAGCCCTATGGCTCGGATTCGCAACATAGGGCAACCTTAACTCTCCGTACATATATTTGTGCTTAAGTTGCTTAGGGACGTGTGTTCATTCTTAACTGTGTTCATTCTTAACCGCGTTCATATTTGGCCATCTAAATGCCTCCCACTTTCACTTAACTTTTTACGTACGGAGGTCTGCCGCGCCCCTTCAGACGTATCTCACTAAGCACGGATTTGAAGTCCGTGTCTAATGGATTTCTGTGCCGAAATCCTATGTAGCTTGCGTAAAAAAAAAGTTGCTACGCCTGCGCAGTTTATCCGATCCTAAAAATACGCACGGAAAAAGCAGCACTTTCTTAGGTGTGAATACGGCCCTGGAAGAGTGAGTTAGGTGCGGATCTGTCCACACCTAACTCACTCTTAACTATGAATACGGTCCATTGTTTTTACTACCAGAGGGAAAAGGAACACGCGTGTAAAGATAAACAGAATTATTCATTGCAATATTTTTGAAGTGGTGTAAACTGCACATTTCAATGGTACGGACCATTCTGCATAATGAAAAACTGTACAAGTTATGATAATGATATTGATACAGCCACAAATTGAAGTGCATTGGTGATTGGACACTAGTGCAATAACAATCTGATACCTTACCTCCACATATCCCTCTATGCCATCATGAATCACTTGTTTTATACTGGCCAACATGTTTTCTTCCACTTGCAAAAGCCATTTTTCAACCATGCCCTGGAAGCCAGATAAATGAGCAGATTGTTACTGCATGCAATCAGAATCATACATCTCACGTCAATTTCCTGCACACAAACCATCTAACCTTTCATATTGTATTGTCTTAGAATACCAATGTCTTCAGGCAGATACTCTGCTATCTATTATCTCCCCCCTAAATAATGAATCTAGTGAGGACTGACCACAGAGGCTGAAGCACAATGTTCACTGGCCAATGCTCTTCAATAATAGACAATTACTCATGTGTGAAAAGATACTGCATCTACCATCACCACTGGCAGGAATGTGGACAGATAGACCGAACAGCAAAGAAAATCAACACTTATTTATGATCCATAATTTGCTTGGACTTTTGTGTAATAAATAACACTGGGCCTAATTCAGAAATGCGTGCGGAAGGAGACTTAGGCATATCAGGTGCGTATCTCCCCTAGACAGTAATATCCTCGCATGTGCACGCCTGATGTTACGTGTCGGATATCCTTGAGTACACAATTGAGTTCCGTAAAAGGGGCCGGTTCATCAGATCCACATGCCTAAATGCCTAACCCTAAGCCCCCCCATCCCACAGCCTAACCGTAAGTCCCGGAGAGGGTTACTCACCTCTCTGGTGGTCTGGTCCGGCAGCGGCGCTGTTTTCCAAAAATGAAAGCATACTCACCCATTCATAAAAAAAAGACACTTTTGGCTGTCCCTATTTCGCTATTTGTAACATCGCAGCGGGGAATCGCAACAAAGCTGAATATGTTTTTCACTGACATTGTCGGCTAATAACAGCCTAAACCCGGCAGCCATCGCTTGTATGCAGACAGTGCTAGGGTCACTATAGCCTCCAGTCTTATAACTCTATTGTCTGGTCAGGCCCTCTAATCATCAGATATTGCTTCTAATTAATATGCACTGAAATGTGTCTGTTTCGCTATATGTAAAACACCTTATGACATCTTGCTATGAAAACAGTTTTTAGGACTCATTAACACACATTTCCTACCTCTGTAACAGTTTCTAGTAAACCTAAACTTACCTCTTGTTCACACATATGCAGCTGTAGTGGAAAGACTTTGGTTTATAGGCTTCCTTGTCTTGGTTACACCAGTGAAAGATGCTAAAAGCCTTAAACACAATGGTAGTTCTTGGTGGGGTTGGTGGGGGATTGGGAGCCCTATCTCTGTCAAAAACAGCAATTTTAGTAAGAGACAGGGCTGATCAAATCCTAAACTCTAGGGGCCAGATTTACTAAGCTGTGGGTTAAAAGTGTAGATATTGCCCATAGCAACCAATCAGAATTTAGCTGACATTCTCTAGCTTGTAAAAAGAAAGTGAGAGCTAGAATCTGATTGGTTGCTATGGGCACCATCTCCACTTTTCCAAACCCACAGCTTAGTAAATCTGGCCCTAGGAATTTATTTGGACTTTTTGCTAAAACAGAGATTTAGTCTATCTCTCCCTGTTCTAAAACTCAACAGCATAAACGACATCATGACTGATTTACAACTAACTTTCCCTTAGATGTTTATATTTCTGCTCCCTCAATAAAATGTATTTAATAATTCCAAGGTCAGGAAGAATGCATTTTTTATGTAAGTAAAAGCAATATATTTACATCATCGTGCACTCATTCAATTGCAATTCATCAAGAGACACAGATATTGATGAAATACTGTTGGCGGAATATTAGCTTCATTTTAGACTTGGGAATGGAATAAAGCATTTCCTTTCCCCAATGTGCAGAGTTAATAAGAGAAGCGAGCGCTGTGTATACAGTGAATGTAATACAGGGGAATTACTTTAGCCTTTGCTGGATGGATTTTCTGAGTTAAAGGGACAACTTCCATCTCGGAGCTGATCAAACCAGTGATTTCCAAGTCATCGGTAAACTCCAGCTTGGCGATGCCCTCAAAACACTTCTTTAGGTGGGGCTGCACTCGCAGAGGGTCCTTTGTTTCTGATAGGATTTCAAGAAGCTCATCATTTGAGAGGAAAAAAAACCTTAAATAAAGAATAAAACAAATGGTATTATTGTATGTATTGTGCAGAGGAAGACTTCTGATGTCAATGTTCATAGTTCACAGATTTAAAAAAAATCAAAGGGAGCCATGGACTGTACTGTCAGACATTGGTTAATTCACTTTACCTTGCTACCCTTGTGATTGCTCTTGGATGGGTTGGAATCTATGCTGATTGATTAGCATAGATGGAAATTGTTAGGACTTGTAGTTTCACAACATGCCAATGGTCAATAACACTGTAACAGTCCATGTAATAGGATAACTTAAGCCGCTTAATCAATGAGACCCAGTTGGTTCGATCAACTGCATTTGGACAAGGGACCGTATTCAGAATTAAGAGTGTTTTCCGTGCGTTCGTAATAGATCCGTATGTTCATACAAATCCAGCTTGGCGATGCCCTCAAAACACTTCTTTAGGTGGGGTTGCACTCGCAGAGGGTCCTTTGTTTCTGATAGGATTTCAAGAAGCTCATCATTTGAGAGGAAAAAAAACCTTAAATAAAGAATAAAACAAATGGTATTATTGTATGTATTGTGCAGAAAATCAAAGGGAGCCAATGCAGTCAGACATTGGTTAATTCACTTTACCTTGCTACCCTTGTGGTTTCTCTTGGATGGGTTGGAATCTATGCCGATTGATTAGCATAGATGGAAAATGTTAGGACTTGTAGTTTCACAACATGCCAAAGGTCAATAACACTGTAACAGTCCATGTAATAGGATAACATAAGCAGCTTAATCAATGAGACCCAGTTGGTTCGATCAACTGCATTTGGACAAGGTGACAATGGGCCAGATCCAGAGCTCCGACCGCTAGCATTTTTCCGCTAGCCGGAATCGTAAAAACGCTGCTTTGCATGTTCTGCGCATGCGCGCAACAGATGTAACGACCAGAAACTCTGAACATGCTTAAGATCAACAGCGTTACTATAGACGAAGGGGCGTGGCAGCCATACGACACCCGTAATTACGCTTCAGAGGCGGGGTGAATCATTTAAATCGTACAGTATGGGCGTGCTTAGGCGCGTAAGTACGTGCAGCCATTACGGCCGAGAGCAGTTACGCTTGGAAAAGTTAAGGTAGGGTTTGGAAAGCGTAAAACGGCTAAAATACGTACGAGCGAGGGGAGTGTCTAGGGGAACGCATAGTAATTACAAGAGCGTAAATACGCTACGTGTTGAAACATAAAGGAAACGTAGGTCTGGATCTGGCCCAATGTTTCTTGTGTACTTGACATTCACTTCATGGCTTTGGAATCGATCGGTGTCATCATTATTGCCGGTTATCCAGACTTTAAAATAATTCAAACGTGTTCAATGGAAAATACCCACAATCAATAAAGGGTCAATAGGTTTTTTTTGTGTGTCTGACGTTTGTGTCAGTCTCAAGATCTAGGCTTCCCTTTGGGGCCCATGGGAAGTGTTGAATTATTTATTTTCATTATTCATTACTTAACATTTCCAATGAAATGACACTAAAAGAGAGTCTTTTTAATTACTGAAATATCATTAATGCATTAAAGCTAAACCTCTATGAGTGAAGCACCAGCATGTTTCCAAGTAGGGGAAACAGATAAGAGGTATTTTGTGCACATCCATAGCCATGTAGGGGAATAAAATAAACACGTACCTCGGGAAGAATAACCTTTTCTTTTCCAAATAAGAATTCAGACCCTTCTGTATGTCTTCCAAAAGGATATTGGATTCCTGAAGACGTTCGAGCATGTTAGGCTGTTTGGTTGCGATAAGCACTCTGGTATCTTTTCCCTATGAAAATGAAGGTTCAATAGTAAAGTGGTTATATTCTGCGATGGGAATTACATATTTTGTCATAATATCCATCACTAGCAATAAGCCCACTAATTCATCCCTGGGAAGATGAATTATTTGTGCAGGGAAGACAGACATAGATGTTCCCCACAATTACACAATTACACTCTAACTGGAAAAATGACTTCACTGAAAGGGTAGTTGTTAAGTGGAAAAAACAGGCTTGGGATAAATATAAGGATATTCTAAATCTTAAACTAAGTCGAGGGCAAAACAGGATCTAGGGTCAGTAGGTTTTAAATAAACAACTGGGCAGACTAAATAGGCTACAGTATGTGGCAATAATCTGCCGTCACTTTCTATGTTCTATGTAATGATTTTGACCCAACAAAGGACTGGGACAAGTCAAGCAATAATCTTGGACCAGATTCAGACTCACGCAAAATGGTTGTTTTCTTATTGCAAAGATTAGAAAACAATGGCGTTTTGTGTGCGCGCAAATGCTGCATTTCCAGTATAGATCTAAATCCTCTGGATCCCGACTTCCATACTGGAAGTGGTCCTGTGGGCTCTCGACCGGCAGTCTGGGACAGGAGGCCCGATTACACTGGTGGGAATGGGTGTGGGCCTCCGGAAAGAAAGGCCCTATTTCGAAATGGCTGGGATTTCTATTGCACGATGAGGCATAGCAATCGATCCACGGAGCACCGAACTTTCGGTGCTCCGAAAGGTAAGGCAAAAAACTACCCCAACCCTTCCCCTAATTCTAACTCTAACCCTTCCATTCCATTACCCTAACCCTCTTTTCCTGGCAGCCTGACCCTAACCTTCCCTTCAGCCTTCAACCTGACCCTAACCCTCCCTTCCCTGCAGCCTGACCCTAATCCTCCATCTCCCGCAGCCTGACCCTAAACGTCCCTCTCCCGCAGCCTGACCCTTACCCTCCCTCCCCTGCAGCCTGACCCTAACCTTCAATTCCCAGCAGCCTGACCCTAACCCTGGAGAGGTTACTCAACTTTCCCATGGTGCGGGTCCTGCGGCGTTTCCGAAATGGAATGGGTGAGTATGCCGATTAGTGCTACTGTGCATGTGCAGTAATTTTCTAACATCATCTACATTTCTTGACGTAGATGGCGTATACGCTATCTACGTTGCAACAAGAAATGTAGATGACATTAGAAAATTACTGCACATGCGCATTAGCACAAATCGGTAAACTCTGGGTGCATAGGCAATGCGCCCGGATCTCTGAATACGGCCCAGTATCCCTATATGATTATCCCCATAAATAAAAATAAAGATGCTAAGTTCACTTAACGTCACTAATGGCTAATATATAATTTATATACAAAACACATTTAATTGGACATCTCATTTATCATCTGATTAGAAACACTCATGATGTGCATTGCATTAAAAGCTGAGTTAATATTACTGCAATGTGATGTACATTAGGAAGATCAGAGAAAACATTAATGACCCTATGTAGAACAGATGACACACTCCAATAGCAGACTTCCATCAACAGCAAGGTGACCTAGTTGATGGATTCTTAAAATGTTCTTTTGCTGTAAAGAACCATCTAAAGAATACATTTATGATTAAAGGAGCCATAAGTAATATTTATAATTAAAGAAACAGTCTCAAGGTTTAATAGAGAGTGAATTAACAACTAGAAGAAGGTTAAAATGCACCTTTTGTGGCATTTTGTAACGGACACTTTAAGACCAAGGGCTGGATTTACTAAGGGGCGAGTTAGGCAGTAATTATAAATCGACAGCCATCGACATGATTTACTAAGGGGCGATTTGTGCTGGGAATTTATAATCAGCAGCAATGTGTGGTAATTTTTAAAGGGTTAAATCGCTGCAATTTAGCTTAAAACAGTCCATCAGAGGGTATAAATAGGGGACCAATTATGACTCAGAGTTATTTGCCGAGGGACACCAAAGAAGATGGACAGTATCGCGGGATCCAAGATATAGAAGATGAACTGGAGCAATGATCTCTGCTATCAAGATAGAAGACTTCAGAAATCTAAGTATGAAGTTATTTTAAATTATTTAGAATGTTTTTGCCACCACTATTGACAGATTTAGTAAAGTTATCAAGGCACAATATTGATAAAAATTTAACGGGGCACATTAATGTTAACTATTTATGCGGCCACCATTATTGTAAAGTATGTATGCAGCCACCATTGCTGTAAAATATGTATGTGGCCACCACTGCTGTAAAGTATGTATTCAGCCACCATTGCTGTAAAGTATGTATGTGGCCACCACTGCTGTAAAGTATGTATGCAGCCACCATTGCTGTAAAGTATGTATGTGGCCACCATTGCTGTAAAGTATGTATGCGGCCACCATTGCTGTAAAGTATGTATGCAGCCGCCATTGCTGTAAAGTATGTATGTGGCCACCACTGCTGTAAGTATGCTGCCCGGCCACCATTGCTGTAAAGTATGTATGCAGCCACCATTGCTGTAAAGTATGTATGCAGCCGCCATTGCTGTAAAGTATGTATGCAACCACCATTGCTGTAAAGTATGTATGCAGCCGCCATTGCTGTAAAGTATGTATGCAGCCACCATTGCTGTAAAGTATGTATGTAGGCCCCTGATCCAGGCTTAAGGTAGTTTAATGTATGTATGCAAGCATACAAAAGTTATGCACTACTAAGTATAATGCACTCCTCCTGGCGCTCCCCTCGCATGCATGTAACTTAGCTGATTTACGTGTTCAGAACCCAACCTTAACTTTTCCTTGCGTATCTCTGGACGTACGTAATGCCTTGTCGTACTTACGTGGCTAGCCCATACTGTACAATATAAATGCCTCCCTCCTAACACAATGTGTATAATTGGCTTGCGTAGGGATATCACACCCTATCATATGAAGTTACATACAAGATACTGCCATGCACAGTGCATTCCCACAGCCAGATTTACGCATACAGCATGCATAAATCAGTTGTCATTATTAAGTCCCCATTATTGTAAAGTATTATGTGGCCACCATTACTGTAAAGTATGTATATGGGCACCATTATTGCAAAATACGTATGTGGGCACCATTACTTTTTAACTAGTTATGGGGGCAGCATTACTTTTAACTATGTATGTGGGCTCATGTTTCTTAACTATTTATGGAGGCATATTATCTATGGTACGACATGCCATTAACACTTGGCATGCTGCCGCTTATGGTACTAAGGGGCACCGCATGCCCTGCCACACATGGGCTTGCTGTGCCTTCTAGTACTATATGCGATAGCATGCCAAGAGTTAATGGCATGCTGCGATATGCATATTTATTGTGATAAAGCCAATATTTTACAGATTTATTATAGAATATATATATATATAAAGGGTGGCTATTTGCTGGAAGTACTCTAAGTGACATAATGCTGTAGTGTTTGTTGTGACCCTGGTAACCATTATTAACATAATGTACCAACTAGGACTACGCAAATCCTTTTCAATGCACCTGTATGCATTTATACTTTCCTTCTTTCATCTCTGCACATTAGAAAGTAATTGTTGTTTGTGGTTTTAGCTTCACACATTTTATATATCTGCACAAACTTAATGTAGTCTTCTAACTGACTTCACAACATGCATTTAACCTTTTTGTTCAAATAAACTACTGTTCTCAGGGAAATTGTAATCTTTATTGAATTCTTTAAGCCGCATTGAATCAGCCTCACTCTTCTTTCATTAGTACTGCTCGGACTTTCTCTGATTCCTATTTATATAACTAGAGATTGTAATATGCAGTCATTACAGATAGTAAATTAGTGTTCGTCCAGGTGCCTGCTGCTTAGGTTAGTGGGCTCTATGCTCCTGAGTTTTCCAATAAATCTGATTTATCACAGTCATACCTGGTTATAGGCTGATTCCCGGAGAAGCTTGGCACCTTGGCAATGACAGATGATATTGTCTGATGTTTTCTGGCTAGCTAAGGTGACAAATTGCATCTGTCTTTCAAATGTTTATGTCAAAAAATAGACCATATTGGATTGTTTGAAACAGGGAACTTATCCAGCTACAATGTTTGGGGTCAGGGGATTTTTCGTTGACCTAAGTTGGACATTTTTATGGTGTTTTAAGTGTTGTTGTTTTTTTTTAATTGAACATCAGGTTAATAACAATGACCCAGATCCTAACTTAAGAACGACAGGTGAGTAAGTCCCCTGTCTGGGAATACCCGCGCATTGGCACGCCAGATGTTCCGCGAGCATACTTACTGTCGTTTGTAACTAAATTACGTACGACAGTAAGTACACACATGGGGCAGACCCTTAATTTACGATGGTGGTATTCTCGCCATACAGGCACGGATAGCCATGTAAAGGAGGGGTCGGGGCGAGGATGGGGTTAAAATCTTCAAGTAGGAATCTGGACACGTAAGTGCAGGGGGCGTGCACTCCTCACTACGTGTGCGTGCCTACAGATCCACACATGCACGTAAAGCGTGCAGAAGTCTGGATTTGGGCCACTGGGGCCGATTTTGCACTGCAATCACATTCTGAAAGGGAAGTCAAGGGATCAAAGGGGTGGAGCTTCATAGTCAATATAAAGTAAGAGCGTGCTCAAGCAAGTGCACCGGATCCAGAGCCAAATGCAGACATAAATAGGCACTCTTTTTATTTGATAAAGGTTATGTCTAAGTCCAGCGGGCTGACACTCTACAATCTATTTCGGACGCTTGCGTTAAAATTTCACAGTACTTGCTTTGCTTAAAAGGTGATGAACCAGTGTCCATGATGAACCTTATTATCTATTACCATGTGCTGACATTGTGGGGCTGTTAGAAAAAAGGGAAGTATCTCACAAAAAGGCTGTTTACGTACCACCTCTAACATTATGTCCTTCCAGGTGCTGTCTACAATACCGAACTTGCGTCCTTCTTCTGGCATTTGTGCTATAATATCTTCTGAGCTGAAGATGGGCTCCAGATAAAGCCAGGTTGCCTGGCACTTCAACCAAGAGTCCAAAATATCTTGAATTAGAACAAGTGTCTTCTCCCAATCCTTTAAAAGACAGAGATTATGATCACATATTTGTTAAGTACAGTTCAAGAGGACACCTTACTTCCTACTTTTTTTCTCCACAGGCTCTATATGACTGATAGGCAACTTCAAGGGCGTAACTATAGGGGGTGCAATGGGTGCGATTGCTGTAGGGTTGGCTATACCATCACCCCCACTGCACCTGTCCTTACCAGTTGACACTGGCTGCTTCTTAAGAAGTGCTGTGGAATCTGTCTCTGCAGTGCAACAATCAGGGGTCCTCTTAACCACTCAATCTGCTTATTACTACCAAGTCTTGTTGTGTAATGATTGTTTTAAACATTGTAAAGTGCAACGTAATATGATGGCACTATATAAAACTTATTAACACTAGAGAAATACAATTGTCATGAGACATACATTTTATTCATTATGTTATTTATTTGTTATCAGAATAGTGCAACTTTCAGTCATTATGAATTCCATCTTAGTATATTGGTGCATTACCTAAATTAAATTAAAACATTCAATCACACAGTTGCTGTGAAATGTCTAATTAAAACAACTAATTTGCACATGATAACAGATTAGGTGATTACTGCTACAATTTGCACTTACCCTGGCTTCAGTTTCAATTGGTTTAATGAACGGTGACCCGCACATTGTTTGTGTCTTAATAATGTGATCATCGAGTAGCAGCTGAATATCATCAACAGCTGAGAGGATGCTTGTATCCTGTAACCAACGAGACCATATTAAATGATGGATCATTTTCAACTAACCGAAAAACAGTAGGTTTAAAACGGAGTCTAAAATCAAATCCTTAAATATCATTCTAAAATAAACTGAAGCGCATATACTGATGATTGTAAAACACTGCAACACTGAGAAATTCCCGAGGATAAATTGACATTGCTTAGTGCTATTAAGATCTTAAGGTGAACCAGAACATCACTAATGCTCCAGAATAACATTGGGTCAGATCAAGACCAACGTATTAGTATTTACTGCGCATGTGCGGCAGATGTTACAACACGTAACTCAGGACGGCCGTAACACTCTCGTAACGAAGGGGCATTCCTAAAATATGCTAGCCGTATTTACGTTCCATCTACTCTTTGGAGGCATTATGGGCTGGGTCAGGCAGTTACGTCGGTCAGGACGCTATGTACGTGCGCGGTTACGCTTGGAAAAGTTAAGGTAGGGTTTGTTAGATGTAAATCAGCAAAAGCACATCCGTCCGATGGGAGTGCTGGGGGAGTGCGTACGATAGCGTAAATACGCTACGCTAACAAACGTAACTAGCCGTAGGTCTGGATCTAGCCCATTGAGTGTATTTTGTAATCTTGAACCTCCGGAGAACAAACATCAGGAGAACATACGTCAGGACAAGATACCAATAGCAATTCCCTGGAGATCTACTCATCAACTATTCCAGATCCACAGCCAGGATAGAAGTCGATCGGCATAAACCCCATATTGTGTGTGTGTGTAGTGCGGTTACCAGCCTCTGACAGCTTAGGATTCCAAAAGTGGAGGGTAAGCAGCTCCCATGGTTCCACCTCTCCTCTGACCCCATAGCAGCAATGTCACTGCCCACAATACAAGTGGATGTTTAAAACTCCTATTTCCCCACATGTTGTGATCTTTAAAGTGCACATTCACTCCCAATGAACCTAAAGCTTAAAAGCGTACAGTAAAGCCCATATTAGGTGGCGCTGGTGCTTATATGTTAAGGTATGTTCATCCTACATAAGTGTGAGGGGAGTGTTCTCCAGAGCTGGAAGTCTGCTTGCAGGACCCTACTAAATCAGGACCATACTTACTAGCAGACATGGCTGCATGGTATATTAATTAGATTGTGTGCAAGACATAACAAGGGACTGACATCCAGTGAATTGATAAGTTGTATTTTTAAATTCTTATTTCATTGTCACATGCACAATGCAATTAATAAATATATCAATTACTTGTAAAGGTTAGAGGGGCTGATTCAGAGTTGCACTTACACCTTTTTTATAGGTGTAAGTGTAGACCTGAATAATACCATGTTGAACTGCAAGGTGGGGGGGGGGTCTAATTTATATTGTGAAAACAGAATTAGAATTGATAGGTGAAGTTTCTTATCTCAGCTCTAATTTAAAGATTAAACATAAAGCTATGCTGTATTTAAGTTCTATGTGCAAAAGTAAAGTATTTTCCCTGCATAATAAAGAATTACAATGAATGAGCTCCCCTTACTTTGCAAAATGGTTTTGCCCTTACTCCCAAACTCTGATTCAGCCCTAGAGTGTGCTGATATAAAAGCATATTATGACACCCCTGTGAATCTGCTGGAGATGCCTTACTGGTCCCCTGTACCGAACCTCAATTTAACTCTATTGGGCCCAGGTGCTCACAACGTCTAGATTGGACCTCAGGGAGGAGGTCCCATCATATTGGCTCCTGAACAGGCTAAAGTCTTTCAATACAGAAACCTCCCTTTAACTGTTTTATAAATGCTGCAAAGATGCCCATTCCCATCATTAGGTGTTCCCCAATCTCCTCCACTAGCCAAGACTGATGTGCTCAATTGGATTGCCTACAGCTGGTGATGAGGACCACAACAGATTTAAGAACATGTGGTTTCAATACATTGGAATTTAGGACCTCTAACCAATAGACCCCTTCTCCAGCCGACCCCTATCAACTAAAGCTTTGATCCTTGGTGCTCCCAAATCCCTAGATTATGCCTTCCTATGTACTCATGGGTATAGCTATCCTTCTCCTTAGTGTCATGGAGCCAGATCCAGACCCAAGGTTTTTTTTTTTTTACGTATGGTCGCGTAGCGTATTTACGCTATCGTAAGTACTATGCACTGCCATGGACACTCCCCTCAGTCGTACGTAATTAACTAGTTTTACATGTACCAAACCCTACCTTAACTTTTCCAAGCGTAAGCACGGTCGTGCGTAATGCATTGACGTACGTAACAGCCTAACCCGGTGCATACTGTACATTATAAATGCCTCCCTCCGCCTACAAAGCATATTTACTGGCTTCGTATGGAATGACCCGCCCCTTCGTTCGTATTTACGCTGAAGGTACGCAAGATCAGAGTTACGTTACGTAACATCTGGTGCTCGCATGTGCAGTACATGCAAAAAGGCGATTTTACGACAGCGGCTAGCGGAAATATGCTTTCATACTGAGGTCTGGATCTGGCCCATGGCCCTTCCCCGAGGATCAACAGGAGGTGAGTATGTGCATTCCCTCTGTGCAGCAGTATGATATTACCATTTCCCTGTCATAATGGGCCGTATTCATGAAGGAACGCAATTATACGCACAGCCGGTGCAGGCCACACCCCCTCACACCCATGACACTCCCCTCTCTCGGCCATGCTATCGGTGACTTCCGCTTCCATAGACCACTTTTGACTTTCCGTGAGCTATTGCGTGCGTATATGTCCTCCATACGTGTGATTCATGTTAGTCACGTACCTTCATTTAAAAGCCTTCCCCCGCCCATTTTTATTTAAATTTTCCCATGCGTATTTTTGCGTCGCATATCCAGACCTTACGTGCGTATAGTCAACGTAAACTACGTACAAAAAGTTACTACGCATGCAAAGTTGAAAGTACCTAAAAATACGCACGCAAAAAGGTTCTCTGAATACGCCCCAATATCCCCTTCCCTTTCCTTCTACCCTTTCTCTTAACATCCATTAAAATGTACACAAAGCACTTAAGACTTGCTGTACTATTGGTGCATTTTCTATTGGTGTTTGTTTTTATTTATTTTTTATCTATTAAAAACAATTTACACAAATAGCAAATTGTGATGAACCTAAAATGTGGTGAATGTGTGCTAAAAGCAGCTGCTGACTCCTTAAAAAATACACACCAGAGAAAGCTACAAGCAATGCTGCCAGTTACACTTCACTGACCACTTGCACAGTGAGTTCCAGTAGTCAGCGGGTTTTTCTTGTAGCGTCTCTCTGGTGTGTACACTTTAATAACTCCCTATAGTGTGATGTGAGGCTGTGAGAGCCGATAGAGCACAATTCTTATTCATCGTAAGCAGACTTCTGTCACATGTTATACGAAAAACAGCAGTTATTGCTTGCACTTTCTTATAAATACATCAATACTGTTATTAAATATAAACTCCGTGCTTCAAAGGCATGGACATATGTCTTGGTCTACTTCATATTAAATATAGCATATCCCTACAATTCAGTTGCTCTCCAGTAACTGATGATAAATATCAAATCAGTTGTGGTTTAAATATGAATATAAGCAAAATAGACTTACATTAGCTAACATAAATGCTGCCTTTTCTGTATGCATTTACTGTGTTGTGCTAGGCACTTACTTCAAGGTTGTGTTTAATCTATGATTTTGTATGTATCCAAGCTTATGCAATAAGACTGCAGAAATCACCAAAGGGAATTTTAGCACTAGAGGTAATTATGTACAATAATAATAGCAAATAATAATCTATGTCTGGATCCAGGACTCTGCTGTGGTCAGAGATTTGGCTCAGAGGGTGGATCACTGAGCATTCCTAAATCCAGTGCGTGTCAGGAGAGACCCCCTTCCCTCACACGTATGGGACCTCCATTGGCAGGACCCTACTTTAATATTTACACAGTGACACCATGGAAAATGGCTGTACCAAGCCCATACTGCTCAATTTAATTACCTTCCCCCTCTCACCATGCGAACACACTATACACATCCCCGCTCTGCCATCGGAAAGACTACCAACATGAAAGCCTGATTCCTGAGGATCCAGCTCTGTCAGGAAGCCTTATAGCCACACTTGGGCACTGGCCATTTGCAGTGGATTTAAGTACGTTCAGTGCGAAAAACTTTTATAAATGGTGAGTCTGAATCCGGTCGTTAATCATTAAAAATAGTAAACTGAGTTTACTTTTGGCTTGGTAACTGTTTAAAAGGGAAAAAAAATAAAGATATTGCGGACACAGCAGATACACTAGAGACAAGGGACCATGTTCACAGATCCGTTTTCACGTGGAGTTGTGTGCGTATTTTTAGGTACGTTTTACCTGTGCCTTGCGTAGTAACTTTATTTACGTAAGTTACGTTGAATATACGCTCGTAAGTGCTTTAAGCACGGGCATGTGAATCGCACTTGGGGACATACGTACGGATGGGCAGCGTAGAAATAAGTACTTGAAAATTTACATGAAAGTGGGTGGGGGGAGGCATTTAAAAGACCTCTTGAGGGCGCGGCTATAAAGAATCGCATGGACGGAAGACATATACGCACGTAAGTACACACTTAAAGATCAGAGAGGTCTATGGAGGTGTAAGTCTACGATTGCACAGCCAGGAGTGGGGAGTGTCGTGGGTGTTGGTGGGTGTGGCCTTGCTACGTGCGTGCGTATAATTGCGTACTTTTAAAAATCGGATCTCTGAATACGACCCAAGATCCAGAGTTCCGATCAGGGGGTCGGATCCTGATTTATGTGACTCAGGCCACTTACGCACGCAAAGTGATTAAGTGACCTGATTTAACTGGGCCCTCCAGATGTTACTATTGTAACACTAGCATAGCAAGCATTGTTAAGAAATTAGTTCCATACGAGCCCATTTCCTAGGAAATTGTACAGTGTGGGAGGGGTATCCCACACTTGTGCGGATCAGCGATCGTACAGACACTATACTTAAGGGGCATGTTCACTCCCCACTCTCTGTCGGATGGACAGACTCCCACACATACGAAAAGCGGGAGTCTGGATCCGGCCCCGGGGTCTGATTCCCACTGGATCCAGATCTCTGTGGGGATAAAGGGAAGATACTCACCTCTACTTATTATTTTTTACTTACGTTTAAGACACTACTTATTATTTGTTATTTAAGATACTCACCTCACTTGCACGGATTTACAATCCCTGTCTACTACAGGGATACAAAAGAGGGTGATTAGCTCCTCCAATTTATACTCCAGATCCATACTGGGAATACTGTGCATGAACAGTCAAAAAAATGGGGGGGGGGGTTCCTCCAATCCTATTGATTAGAAAATGCCCCATTTGAAGAAACACATATAGCAACATCCGCCTAATGTTTATGTTAAGAAGAACTGTATTCTAATTTTGTATGAAGTTAGCATTTTTTTAAGGAGTTTTATACAGTATTGTACAGAGGTTCCATATGGTCCGTTAGTTTTAAATGCCTCCATAGGAAATTCCAGTCACAAGCAATAATGACAGAGTAAATCCACAGATATTAAACCCAGGCCTGGGAATTTTGTTATTCTGTGGTTGTGTCTTTTTGCTGTAAAATAGTTATTAAGTAATATAAGATATATCTCTCATAATCTATTTTTGTCTCACCAGAGATAGATTAAAACGCCTCTAGAATCATATGACAATGCTATTCTTTGGAAAGAAATATGGAGAAATTGTTCCAACCTTGTAAAGTATGATGAATTAGCATGGTGTTATAAGGAGAGGTTTTCAGAAAGAGGCTGCCCTGAGGGTCTTATTGAATTAAGCTACCAGCGGGCTAGAGAGAACCTCGCTATTACAATATAGGGATAGAAATACTTCAAAATCTGATGATCCCAATATTGTTTAATACCCATTTGTCACTAATTACAACGCCCTAGGAGGCACTGTGTCTAATGTCTGGAATAAACATTGGAAAGTCTTACTTTTAGACCCCATCTTGGGGAAACATCTTCCTGAAAAACCTAATCTATACTTCAGGAAAGCAAAGTATTTAAAGTTTTTGATAGCCCCAAGCTTATTACAAAGCCGAGATAAGAGAACCGAGAAGCCGAGATTTTAAGGCTTCTTCCCGTGCGGAAGTACGCACACAGGGAAAGAATCTTCACCTCCTAATGTTAATTCTGGTTTTACAATTTAAATCTGCCTCCTCTTGCAATTCAACATGGTATTGCTCAGGTCGCAATTCAACATGGTATTGCTCAGGTCTACACTTACACCTAAAAAAAGGTGGAAGTGCAACTCGGAATCAGCCCCTTTATGATATTGTTCCCAAGCATCATGTGATTGTCATGAAAATCAGTGAAAATGCTGTCGTATGTAACCAGTGCAAACGAGGGAGCCTGAATTAGTGTGTGTGCTGCTACCTCTTTTCCGATTTATCATGTCACATGTGCAACTGGTACCACAGAACTAAAGGCCTTGTGAAAGTGACATTAATCTTGACAGACCTGCAGATTGACACATGCATCCTGCGGAGTGAGGCGCTGTCTGCCGCAATGAAGGTGAATAAGTAGGACTAAAGCAAGTGGACTTAAATGTCAATGCATTTCCGTAATATCATTCCAGTCTTGAACATTTATTTTATATTTCTATCTTCACTTTGTTCTTTGATCCTTACTAAACAAAGTCAAGTTACCATTAACTTTCCTCTACTTCCTCAGTCCAAAAAGGGATCAAGGCTATTATCCACTAGCAGGAGTTTATTAAACAACAAACACCACTGCTGCTTTGTAATGATCAGAGATTAGGGACTCTGAACAAGCATTCTACACCCAATCATAAAGATGGAATGTGCTGTGCAGGCTGCATAACATGACCTATCTAAAGAGGCTTTATTATATTAGAGGTATTGAACGCAACCTTCTAAATGAATTTAAGAGAAACTAGAACTTTATTCACAAAAAACATACAAAGGATAAAATAATCCATCTATTTTTTTTTGTACATGTTCAATAGTTGCAAGGTATAATTGTTGTATACAAGTGTATAAAAGCAGTGAATCCAACATTTTAACTCCATCAATACAGAGTATGGAGGATAAAACATCCAAAATGCTAACATTTTCTGCTGCCCTTACTCAGATGGATTCACTACCTCCGCCATCTTGTCTGGGGTGCTATGACCTAACTCACCACTGATAATTTATATGGTGCCACTAAATCAGCAGCGCTATACAGAACACCTATTAGTCAATCACATCACCCCCTGTCGCCAGTCTAACTAGGGTTAATTTAAGCCAATCAACCTACTAAAACAGAAAACAATATCTGCGCTACTGGGAATTAGATACAATTTATTAAAATGATTGATTGAATATAATGGTTATTTACATTTCAGCAGCTTAAAAAATGAAGGAAGAGACATTCCTTCATAGATAATAATATAAAATTAAACAATACAGTGCTTCTAAATGTGAATAGCTAGATTGTATAGATACTAATCACATAATAAATGTATGTAGCTATAGATGGGTAGCCTCTATTACCAAAGTAATACACTACAAGTAGACAAGTAGACACTACTAAGATAATGGTCAACCTTTACAATAATAAAGGTATATTGTACTAAAATAGAATTTATTAAGCATACAATTTAAAATAAAATATAAAAATGCAGCATGAAAAAACTTGCCACAAATTAGACACCAATATAGAAACACCCTGTAAGGATTAAGAGTCAATGGACCAGATTCAGAGTTGCCCATCCGTGTGAAAATCACACGGATGCGCAGCATTTTTGAGCAACTGCGTATACGCAAAAAGCGCAAGGAAATCGTATTGCTGGCGGAGTTTAGTGTATCCGCCAGCATACGAATCCGCCTGCAAAAAGGGGTGTTCCACAATATTTAAATGAGAAAAGGAGAGTTTTTCTCATTTAAATAGCGGCAGTCCAGTGGCTGCTTAACAAACCCTATGCTTCCACCATCCCAGGGATGGTGTAAGTGTAAGGCGTAAGCTCACCCGAGCTGCCAAAAAAAAAAAGTGCAGTATTAAAAAAAACAAAAAAAAACAAAACACAATAAACAGTANAGTAGTTTGGAAAAAAAAAGGATTTTTAGTAAAAAAATTAACCGCTTCCCCCGCCTGCCCCGCCGCCGCAACCTATGTAAATAAATAAAGTACTGCCCAAGTAGAACTACAAGCACAAGCATGCCCATTAATGACATGGCATGCTTGCACTAGTAGAACTACTATTGGCAGCATGCCCAGCTATCCAGGGCATGCTGCAACAAATAGCGTGCCATGCCCATTATTGCCCGCATAAAAAATACATTAAACACGTCCACATTCATGGGCATGCTTGTGCTTGTAGTTCTACTTGCGGCAGCATATCCTGTCGAGCAGTACTTTATTTATTTACATAGGTTGCGGCAGCAGGGCAGGCAGGGGAAGGGGTTAATTTTTTACTATGTTTACTACAATTAAGGCTCCGACTGTTTTTTTGGGGGGGTTAGTCACAGGCCAATTCAAAACGGATGCGATTTGCTTGCGCGATTCCGCCTCGCACACACACGGAACCCTGAATCCGGTCCCACATCTTCACTACTGTGGACAATATAAATGTAAACAGGTCATCAGCAGCAATCCAGACCACAACTGAACAGTTAGGCAAACCAACATGTGGTATTCAAATAAGTTGACATACAGAGCTGTTAAGCTGCAGTACGGCCATACAATAGTTCAAATATTCAGGCAGCAAGTTGGATAGTGATACATTACCGGACCGAAGCGCGGAATTTGCAGGGTATGCGCCGGCTGAATTCACCTCTCTTCCAGTAGCGCCTACACCAACCGTTTGGTATGTTTGCGGGAGCCTGCGTGCTGGCAGAGGTTCGGGTGTTGTGCTGATTCCATTTGTCCAGCTGAGCTTTTTCCAAATAAGGCAGCCTGTGGTAGGCTGAGTGAGGATTAGTATCCCAAAAAGGGCTGAGTAAGGATTAGTATCCCGAACAGATAATAAAGTTCAAATCTTGGATATAATACTTAGCTCCACTATAGCACCTTAATGTGTTTCTTCATTCAACAAATGATATTCCTTTACAAAGTTCTCCATTAAACTAAGAGCCAGCTTACCAGTGCCCTTGCTCTAATACAGGCTGCCTTATTTGGAGGGATTTAGATTAACCGAGGAGAGCGGGAAGATGGTTTCTCTGTGCGTATTTTCCTTCTTAAGAAGGAAAATACGCATGATTACTTAAGGAAGCCCTAAGTGCCATAAGGTTCCTAAAAATGGGCGGGTTATGGAGAACAGTTGAGTTAGGTGTGGTTCTGTCTTTACCTAACTCACTATTAGGAGTCCATAGTTCCAGCTCTGGTTTTTGTTTTTCTTTTCTTCATTGCTTGGGTAAGGCCTTCATCAAACCCCATTCCATCAGTATTCCTGTGTCCGGGCCATTATTATATTTTGTTGGTTATTATTAATTAAATGTTATTGATTTTTATTTAATGGCCTATTATAATCTCCGAGGCCTGTTTTTTTATTGAAAAAAATATTAAATAAAACATTATACTAATGTTTAATTATATAAGCATACTTTGGGGTATGCCACAAATCACTTACTGTATCTCGATATTTGACAATGTCAAAGCTTATATTGGACCAATCAGATTTCATCTTTTCCAAGGCTTTCTCCAAGGAGTATTCTTTGCTTGCTGATGCCCCAATCTGCTCCAGTCTGTAGAGAACAAATGTTACAAGTGTTGTATTGGGAAACTGCATGTCAATTCCATATACAAGTATTATTTTTCCTCATATTTTCACATAAACCTTGGAATAATAGGAATTAGAAACAAATAAGTAAAAATAATACAACTTTATATAATGATTAAATAATATTGAATTATTACCAATTACTGTTTTCTGTAATATAAAGTTTTATAATTAGAACATTCTAATTGACGTGTTCTCTCTTGTTATACACTAATGGCTGTTTAAACAATGGTTGGGTTTTTTTTCTTCAGCTTTAGCTTTAGTTATTCTTAGAAAATATGTATAATTTCCCATACGTTATTATATATAATCACATCCACATTTTGTATTTAACTAATCAAAGCTAATTTGCAGCACAGTGTGAAACATTGTTAGTATTTTCTCTCTATGTATGGAACGCTTGTGCACTGTAGGACAGATTACTTATTGTAACAAATGCATCAAAAACTCCTATTCATTAGATAGAGAATGGAAAATAATCGTTCTGCTACATTAATTCAATGTAAGTGCCAGGACGCAAATGCGGGACTTCTGGCTCTGAAGACAACGGGCCGTATTCAGAGATCCGTTTGAAAAAAGTACGCAATTATACGCACTGACGTAGCAAGGCCACACCCACGACACGCCCTCACACGGACGGGTTAATGGTGACTTACGAGTGCCTCAACCACCATTATCTTTAAGTGTGCATTTCTGAGCGTATAATACCTCCATACGTGCGTATCTAACTAACCGCGCCCTCAAAGGGCCTTTTAAATGCCTCCCCCCACCCACTTACACGTATCTGTCTCAGAACGGATTATAACCACATCCCTCCATATGTATTTTCTCACGTGCGATTCACAAGTCTGTGCCTACTGTACTTCCGAGTGTAAAATCAACGTGGATTGCGTAAATTTAGTTACTAAACATGCGCAATTCCTCAGATTCTTAAAATACACACGGAACTTCCGCAAAAAGGGATCTCTGAATACGGCCCAACATCTCTTCTTAGTGAGCTCCTGTATTCTGGCTGTTTGACAATGCCTTGAATTTATTCTGGTCCTGATATAGAGTTCTGCGTAGTTTTACTGGTAAAAAGTATGTGCGCACAACGCATATGAAATGAATGTGCAATTATGACCTAGGAGTGAATCTCAATAACAGCCGTCTGGCTTGTGTAAGGTGTGCACCCCAGGATCATGCACCTGAAAATCCACATGCTAACAAAAGGCCCTACTGCAGACTTCTATCCAGGAAGACTGCCCGGCAGTAGGGAGCATGGGATTGTTCTCCCCTATCATTTATACAAATTAGTATTGCACAACATACTATAAATACTACTAATACTACTAAGTCTGGATCCAGTCCATTATTATTATTATTATTATTATTATTAATATTATTATTATTATTATTATTATGATTACATTAAAGAGGTTAATGAGAAATTGATCTAAGGCTTTAAAACAAAAAAAGTTAGAAAAAACTTTCAAAATTATACAGTAAATAAAGTTATAAGTAGGAAACAATAAACCATATTTTTCAAACTGAACGTAGGCCATAAATAGTGTGCCTCTGCCCAGCACCAATGTAGAAGTCCCGCACTGCTCTTTGAACATAAGCTGGCGAATGTTTAACTTGTGTACAACTAATCCTAAAAGAGCTTAGAGGGGTGCTGGCAAAACCATTAACTGAATTATTCAACCAGTCACTAAAAACTGGGGTGATTCCAGAGGACTGGAAAATAGCAAATGTCGTATTTCTGCATAAAAGTGGCAGTAGAGAAGAAGCAGCAAACTATCGACCAGTGAGTCTCACATCAGTAGTAGGGAAATTATTGGAAATACTGTTAAAGGAACAAATTGTACAGGATCCCAAGCAGCATGGATTCACTGGGGGAAGATCATGTCAAACAAATCTTATTGAATTTTTTGAGTGGGTCAGTAAAGTATTAGATAAAGGGGGAGCTGTAGACATAGCTTATCTAGATTTTAGTAAGGCTTTTGACACTGTGCCACATCGAAGACTGTTAAATAAGCTGGAAACTTTGGAATTAGATTTGAAGATAGTTGCATGGATACAATCTTGGCTACAGGATAGACAGCAGAGGGTTGTAGTAAATGGAATCCCTTTCAGTGGAGTACCCCAGGGTTCTGTACTTGGACCAGTGCTATTTAATATCTTTATAGGTGATACTGCCTGTGGTTTCGAGGGGAAAATATGCCTTTTTGCAGATGACACAAAGATATGTAACAGGGTAGACACGCCAAGAGGGGTACACAAAATGAGGGATGATTTAGGTAGACATGCACAATACTACAAAATCATTTGTATAAGCTAAACAATCACTACTTTGCCACACATCTACATGACTATGTAAGCCCAGTCCTGTGACTTTTTCCTTGCCAGATAATTGTCTTTCTTGCTTTAATCTAGCTGTATGCTGCTTTCAGTTATCCTCCGACCATTCATTCTATCTCCTATTTCAGCCACTGGAATCCATTCTGACTTTACTGGATAACCACTGTCTTCCAAACCTTAATATATGTTTTAGCAAAGTTTAAATCATATGCCAAATGCCCCTTACATTTATATCTACAATTATCCCTAATATATGTATTTTCCACATATTTCTGTAATATATAATACATATAGTTGTGTTACTTTTCCTATCAATCCATAAATTTATATTATTTTACCTTCCAAAACTGTACACCAGTAACATGTGGCTATAGTGTATACACTTTGAGCCTGAGCTAAACTGAGAAGTATGTCCATTAGCAGAACGTATCTCTGTGTATTAACGCACTGTGCATGGCATATCCACAATAGAAGTATGCATACAGACTAGAACACAACTCACTTAAGCAATGGCTTGCAATCCAGCATTTGTCAAAGGGTAGGGAAGGAGCGGACTAATGAACATTTGCACCAGCTTCAGGTCATATGAAGCAACTGGAGAAGAATTTTACCTTTCAAATGCATCACTATGCTTATCCTAGGTGCTGACAATCTGGACATATCTGGAAACACATGCTACTTTTGTTTAAAAAATAAATTAAAAATGAAATGTGATTTTTAGCAATTAAATTTTAATAGTGATTATGGACCATATTCACAGATCCGTTTTTACGTGGAGTTGCGTGCGTATTTTTAGGATCGGATGAACTGCGCATGGACATGTGAATCGCACTTGGGGACATACGTATGGAGGGGCGGGGTTGAAATACGTACCTGAAAAGTTACATGAGACAGGGAGGGGGGGATGCATTTAAATGGGCATTTGAGGGCACCGTTAGATACGCACGTTCGTACCTACACGTACACCCGTAACTACACACGTAGACATAAGGGTGCCCTATGGCAAAGCCAAAGGGGAGTGGCATGGGTGTTGGTGGGTGTGGCCTTGCTACGTCCATGCGTATAATTGCGTACTTTTAAAAAACGGATCTGTGAATACGGCGCTATACTTTTTGTTCTCTGTCTGTTAACAGAGAACATTTTCAGAAATCATAATAAACCTTTTCATATCCTGTGCTTGCAGATAGATGACTGGGGAAGAGAAGAGAGTGTAACTTAATTGTGCTTTACTATTATGTGACTGTATGCAAAAAGGACGCAAGATATAAATCAGAATCACCCTTCAACTTTCAACTATTATCTGCCTGGAGTTTTCCAAACGCAGGTGAGATCTTTTTTGCATTTGAATCTGGATCAGACCCTTTATATTCAGGTGTAAAATACATAATAATCTGGTGGATGCCTTGCTTTCATTGTACAGGAAAAATATTTACCGTAAGTAGATGTTAGACTTTTAAACAGAGTAATTGCTAGTCTCTCACTGTGTAATGTGCATGAACTCATTATGAGTGTACTGTACAACATGAGAAAGTCAAGTATCCATTTCTATTCACTAAATATTTTTAGTAACTTGCATTTTTACATAAATACATACTCCATACATTGTTGCTAAGCTCTTAATGACGACAGCCTGCAGTATATTAATGGGAATCAAGAATGCTAATGGTGGTTGCTGCTATAATGCTTTTCATTAACCATTGTGTCTATAATGACTAAAATATAGGCAGCACATTTAAAAGAACATTCTCAGTTTCAAACCAGTTTAAAATGGACTGCAGTGAGCTCTGTATCTAAAGACATTCAATCAGTAGCTACCATGTAGCAATTACAGAAGCGGTGTTTACCATATTGTACAATGAACCCTGTAATTACAGGCATGCTATAAATATCTGATATATAGGAATTACAGGAAAGGGGGTTGATCCAGAATTTCTATCAACAGCACAAAAGGAGTAAAAGTGCACCTTGATAAAGCCGGGTAAACTGCAGGGGGCAGCACTTTCAAATGAGCAAACAGAATGAGTTGAGAGCCTAAAGCTGGCCATACACTAGAGCGATTATCGTCACAGCGTGAAATTTCTGATAATTCTGCCGATTTTTCCTCTAGCGGCAGGTAGCGACATCGGTGCCATACACTATGCGATAATTTGTCCGATATTTCAAAAGTGTAAAAAAAATCCACGATTTTACATTGCCTTTGTCGGTGGTGAAGATATTGTTCTTGACCACACACTAGGCGATTATCGCCGCATGTTTTGCAAAAGGGGCCGTGTCAGAGTTTGATTGACAGCAGCATTAGAGGATTTTAGGCGGAAATGGAAAGTCAAAAATTCTTTTCATCTGTCTTTAATGGTAATCCATATATCATGATGATCGCTTTGAGAAAGTCCTCAGGTGAGGAAGAAACGCGTCAGCGGGAGTAATTCCTTCACACGTGGTAACAAGCAGCAGAACTCTCACTCACTGTTTGGGCCTCGTTCGCGGTCTTCGGTTCTCCAGATTTTAGATCTCAGCTCCGGGTGGCCACCGGAGGTTGGACACTATATCCAGCTGGAGAAGAAGGTACTTGTACCTGTCCCTGGACCGCTTCTTACTCATTGGCCCTCACGTGAGTGTTGTCAGGCATATTGCCTCAATGTATACAGCCTAACTCTTTAAGGAATAACATCTTGGCAAGAAGGACCGTTTTCCCCTGAAGCAGGGAGGAACATTTGTGTATATTTATTGTGGTGCGACAGTGACAACCGGTCTATATCTCCATTTTATGGACATTAGTACTATACTCCCGACAGGAGAGTCCATATTTACATCTTTGGAAATTGTTGGGACTTAGTTGCTCCACATATCGAAGGAACGTTCTATTCCTTTAAAAAATCCTAAGCGATCCATCTTCAAGCCAATGTCCTTTGTTTGAGGAATTAAGGACATTTTATTAGAGGCTTTATATGCCCTTGCAATAAGACTGCTCCCACGGAATCAGTATTGTCTTAAATGTTTGTATTGTGTGGTGTGAGGTCCGATTAGGACGTACATGTTACTAATAAAACTGTTTATTTTTTAACTTACTTGCTGCTCAGTAGAAATCTTATTTTTCAAATATTGGTGAATCTTTATATATTTTTATTATATCTAGCGCTGGGGTATCCCAATCTGGGAACTTTCCTTGTATGTCTGAGGTTTAACTACATCCATTTTAACTTTTCCTGTACTACTTGAATAAAATAACTCACCCAATCCCTGTCATTATACGAGGGCCGCCATGACAAAACACGTCTAGCTGCAACAATTTTGATCATGACACTTTGTCTCCTTGGTCAGACGTATTGAACCACAACTTGGATTGTCCTGGATTCTTAGTTCTTCCTGTGACTGCCTAACATACTTTAACCCTTTCCTTTGTGTTGCAATAAACTCAAAGCACCCAACCCCCTGACTGCCAAATGCTGAAATTAAAATGAAATAGAACTATAAAATAAAGATCCTTCAGAAACACCAATTACAAAGTCATTGCATGCGAATATAAAAAAAGAATACTCGCGGCGGGAAACGTGCATGTTTGCGTGAATATGCATCCACGTGCGTACCAAGTGCGTGGTCATCGATATACACGATAATATTTCGTGTTCCCAGGCCCAAATCCATAACTATGCAATACGTAGGTTTATATAAAATGTGTTCTATGTTACTACAGATATGTTTTATGCACAGGATTTCTTATTCAACTATTATAGTGATACTTAGCTTAGGAAGATTGTATTATTGTCATGTTCAGATTTATAGTGTAGCATTTCATGTTGTATTAGTAATTATATCATTTATTATGCGATCGCATCTAATGCATTCAAGTTATAGTTATAGATAGATTAATGATACTGGGCCGGATTCAGATTTAGTAACGTCAGGTGACTTATGCACGCAAGGTGCGTAAGTCACCTGACTTAACTGGAGGGCGATAGTAACCCTAGCATAGCAACAATCCGTCCGAGCCCATTTGCAAGGACCATTGTGACTGGACCTTCATTATTTTGTGTATGGTATATTTGCGTGCGGATTTACACCACGTGTTATTACACTAATATTTTGCTGTTTAAAAGTGAAAATAGAATCAAACACAAATCTGTTCAGTCTTTCAGTGTGAGATGATCTGCAGAGCTGTGACAATCCAAATTGTCGCAGCTAGATGTATGTTTCATTATGTCAAGAAAACAGTCAGGAGATTGTGTGTGTTGATTTTATTATAACACAAAGAAAGGGTTAAAGTATGTTAGGCAGTCACTACTTCATGTGGAAGAAAGAATAAAATAGAAATAAACTCTGACGATCCAAGTTGTGGTTCAATGCGTCTGACCAAGGAGACAAAGGGTCTGATCCAGACCTACGCCCGCCGTCACTAGGACGGCGGGCATAAGCGTAAGATCGGCTGAAAAGGCGATCTACGCATGCGCCGGGCAACAACGTCCCCCAGCGTCCCTACGTTCAGGTTAGTGTAGGTGGGCGGGGGGAGCTAGTTAAATAAGGGTGGGAGGGCGGACTAAGTGGCCATGCCAGGGATGGCTCCTTCCTTACGCCAGCTGAAGTTAGGATAGCCTTCAGCCGGCGTAAGGAAGGGGCCATATGCACGCACAGGGGGAGTGTCGGTGAAAGTGAACGCCAATATGCTGTGCTTTAGTAAGCACAGCACATCGGCGTAGGTCTGGATCAGGCCCAAAGGGCCTGATCCAGATTAACGCTGTTGTGCTGAGCATACTAACTAACAGCGTTATACACCCCCAACACTCCCCCTGCCAGATCGTAATTACACTGGGTTACGCCAGCTGAAGGCTACCCTAAGTTCAGCTGGTGTAACCCAGTGTAACTACGCTGGGACGGCGGCGTTAGTACTCTCCAAGCCTCAGAGTACCTCCATTCTCCAAGCCTCATTACCCTCCTTCTCCCCGCCTACCTGCACTAGCTTCAGCGTAGTAACGCTGGGGGACGCCCCCTCCAGCGTTACTACGTTGAAGCTACGGATGCCCGATCCACGATCGGGCGTTTCCGTAGCTACACCGGGCAACATCTGCCTGGCGCATGCGCAGATCGGCTTTTAAGCCGATCTTACGCTGCTGGCCAGCGTTTTAACACCAGCCAGTGTAGTTCTGGATCTGGGCCAAAGTGTCATGATCAAAATTATTGCAGCTAGACGTGTTTTGTCATGATGGCCCTAGTATAATGACAATGGATTGCATGAGTTGATTTTATTCAAGCAGTACAGGAACGGTTAAAATGTATGTTGTTAAACATCAGACATGTACACATTTAAAATAATGCTAAAGCCTTATCGAGATTCTTTTAAAGTTGCCGGGATTACTTCCGTGCTGGGAGGATTTCCCGTTAAGGATTTATATGCGTTGGGACTTAATGTGTCAGTAAATTAATTGTGCCGGATATTATGTGCAGGGATATCATCTTTGTAGGTCATCAGAATGTGTCAGGATTTCAGCAGCCAATATAATTTCCATGCCGGGATTATCATTGAAGGGGAATTTGCGTAGGTCTTTAAGCCGCCAGAATTTCATGCGTCTGGAATAAGACTTCACCGCCCTCTGTACTATCCAGATTTCTACACTGTCCCCATTTTACGCAAGAATGCAGCGTCAAGAAACTTAAATCCATATTAGTGAGTAAGGGAATAGCCTCTAATTGCCTGCATAGAAGCCTGAATGCAGTGAGGATCTGGAATCAGATCAGCGCTGTACCCAAAGCTCTGACATCGGCAATCTGATTTTAGTCCTATGCTACGATACTAGTCTACACTGGAGAGAAATTTACACTAATGGCATAAAAATTAATGAATAATTGTAAACAATCTCAAAATATTCAACATAATATAAAAAATGAAATCTCTCCTCTCACTTCCTGTTACCGCCATCTTTGTTATTACCTACTATTGTCTTATTACTTTGTCACAGAGCTTGTGGCGTCAAAGTTGGATGGTGCTATATTAATAAACATTCATCAGGTAATGACAGAAGAATGATAATGCAGCACACACAGAGAAAACAGATCACATGGCTAAATATATTAACATGTTTTAGATGTTACTGTGACTATTACTAAAAGTACAACACAGATCCTTTAGCCTCATTCTATTATTAAATATACAATAAGATCACATCTTACTTCTCAATAAACTTGGATAATCCATACTCCAGCATATTAATGAGTGATGTATCGGCCTTTGGAGTGATATCAAATCCTACAATTTCACTTATCTGAAAGGAGGGAAAAAGAGCCAGGCTTTAATATTTATTCTTTTCATAATGATAAAAGAGAGTATTAAACACATAACTCATAGACAAGTGTCTAACTACATCTGAACCAGAGGGGTAGAGGGGTAGACTTCCCTTTGCTCAACCCTAGGTTAGGTATGTGGGCTAAGGTTTGCATAGCTCGTATGTGGCTTGAACCGTCTGCTCCCCTATTGGGATCCTGGTCAGGTCTGTTGAATTCCAGCTTTCCCCATGAAAGACACATGTTTTACAGCACTGATGGTTCTTAAATTGACACACTGGTCTGTGAATGCTGCCTCTGGTAGTTTCTCATAAACTCCACCACCTTTGTTGCCTGCAAATCAGGACTGACTTCCTAAAATAGGGAATCCACTACTTCCCCCTGTTTGTGCCCCTTTTATGTGCCCAGCCATCAAGTTATGCCCTCTGTATGTGCCCAACCATCCCCACATGCCCTCTATGTATTCAGCTATCCACTTATACACTCTGTATGTGTCTAGCTATCCACATATGCCCCCTAAATGTGTCCAGCCATTCTCATATGCAGCTGTATGTGCCCATCCATCCACATATGCCCTTGAACATGGTCATCTATCAACATATGCCCCTATATGTATCCAGCCATCCACATGTGCCCAGCCATCCACATATGCCCATGTGTGTGCCCATCCATCCACACATGCCCCATTTGTGCCCAGTCATCTCCATATCTCCTCTGTATTTGCCCTCTTCTACCCTCTGTATTTGCCCACTTCTTCCCCCTTTCGCTTGTGTCCCTATTCCACAACCTCTCTCTGTAATTAGCTATGCTACTCTTCACTCCCCTTTGCTGTCTTCTCCCTTCTTATTCCTTCCTCCTCCGTGATGCTCTCTCTGCTTGAATGTGGCCATATCATTCCCATAATCACTATTGGAAATACAGGGCTCCCTGTAGCACCAAATCTGTTTCCTTGAAAGACATGGCTGCATATGTTAGGTCACTGTCTAACCAGTACTGTTTTTATGAATAACGCAGTTGTACATAAGAAAATATAGTAAAATATAAAAATAATAATAGTCTCCACCTATCAGGACAAGCTGAAAGGCGGACAAGACAGTGCAGCAGTCCCCCGAAACTGGGACTGTTCTGCTGGAATCAGGATAGTTGGGAGGTATGATTGTAACATTTGCAACATGAACCCATTTGTCCAGCATAATTTAAATGACTTTTCAGATGTGGGTTGGGTAGCCATTTATATACAAGAAAAAGTGTTATGTAAAACAGCTACAATAACATCTAATGACCGGTATTTTGCAATAACATACTGACATAATATACAATGCATGTGGCATCCTAGTAACCACTCTCAATTCAGAGGACATTTTTGTGACTGCTATTGAAAACAGAGAGCATTACAGCTACTACCACCCAATACAGAGAGCATTGTAGTGACTACACTACCACCAAATATAGAGATCTTTATGGTATCCACCACCCAATGCATAGAGCAGTATAGTGACCACCACCCAAAATAGAAAGCATTATAGTGACCACCCCTCAATACAGAGTGCATCTTAGTGACCACCACCTAATATAGGCCTATATTCAGAGTACCGGACATATAACATATACGTCCGGTGTTTAGCGATTTTTAGTACTGAGCAAGCGTAGTCATTTTTTAATGTAATCTACGTAACTTTTTCTTTCGTAGATTGTGTAAATGCGGTCTGAATACAGGCTATAGAGAGCCTCCCTTTTGTTTCGACATCTACACACAAGAAAAAGATCATTCTTATTTATGGTCTATTAAATGACTACTCACAGCTAGTTAGCAGCAAATGGAATCTAAGTCACTGCATCACTGCATAAATCTTAGCACAGAAGGACAATTAATTCCTCCAAGACAGAAGAAGTTGTATAGACCTTTGCTACGAGGCTTGCAGATGCAGATATCTTCTTATGTGTTTATTTTAATTAAGTGAATTTTTTTTTAATGTTGGTATTCATCACTGGGGCTTATATGCTTATGATCATATACTACATAAATAAAGCCTTATAGATAGGACATATGAGCATACACCTTAAAGTAAGCAGCCCGGATTCACAACCCTGGACGTATTGCACATACGTCCTTAATTTACCGATAATAGCTACTACGCATGCATAGTAACTATTGCGTTTACGAAATGATACGTAGATTACGTAACATAGGACCTGATTCACACTTAAGAATCTTCTTAAAATAAGAACTTAAAGTCACTCCTAGGCTAAACCATGTTGATTGCAGGGGAGTCATATTTCATCTGTTGCAAACAGTACTAGTGTTTAGAGGTGATGTTTCCCAGCCCAAGTCTAAATAACAGTGTGATAGTAAAGCTGGTCAGTATCTGTTTTCAGTAAGCAATTCAAAGATGTATTCCTGCATGCAAAGAATACAATCAACTTGACTCCCCCCGAAAACAACATGGTTTTGCCCAGGAGTGACTTTAGGTTCTTATTTTAAGAAGATTCTTAAGTGTGAATCAGGTCCATAGTTACTACGCATGCATAGTAGCTATTATCGGTAAATTAAGGTCGTATGTGCAATACGTCCAGGGTTGTGAATCCAAACCCAGTATGCTTATCATAGCAACACAATAACATTCTGTATTATTGAGGAAATGAATCTAATACTGTAGTACCTGTTCCCAATGTCGGGGCTTCATGCCACGGTTGCAGATAACAGAAATAATGGGAAGATGCACTTTGAACTTTTCAATTTTGAACTTGACACTTTCTGATACTCTTTTAGGTCCCTGCAAGTCAGCAAAACTCTTAGCCAACTTGTACATAGTCCTCCACATGTTCCCCACTTCCTCTGTGATGACCTCTGCATTAATTTCCTGTAAGGCACCTGTTTTATAGGAAAAAGAAGACAAAGATAATGTTAACTTGTGATTTTTCTGCATGCTCTTTTTTTACAGATATTTCAAGGTCTTCCATAATATGTACAATATTACATGGTTCAGTACAACTTTAACATGGACTCTTGCAGAAATATAGCAGCATATACCGGTAAGTAGCAAATTATGATCTTCTGCACAATTCTTTGATGGCCAATTCTGTGTTCTCTATTTCTGTTGTTATTTTCCCTGTAGTGGTCTATTCTGTCTCATAGTTATAAATATCAGCTGAATGAACTTGCTGTGCAACAGACTATCATTGTATGTCATTTTGTGTCATCATCTCTGCCCACTGAAAGCAAGTGCAAACCTACATGGTCTAATGCAATGCTAAAATCTATTAGCAGGGATATGTTCTGTACCACTGACCTTGATGGATAGGTTGTGGTGAGTCGCTCTGATGCCATCCAAAGGCCTAAGAGCCCAACCCCCTCCCCCCACACCACTACCACAATTAGGTTAGCCCCTCTCACCAATAATTTAGTCCCTCCTATATAAAGCCACTTTGGGAATTTTTACAGGATCACTTATAGAAACTTGATGAACAGTGCTGTAACTCTCTGTGCAAACAGTGTAGCAGCTATAGGCCTGAAGGATAGATGGATGGGCCCAAGGCAGCTGTCCATCCATCATCCATGGAAGATTCTCCAGCCTGGTAGATTGCTAAGCTGTAAATTGCTAGCAAGTTTCTTATAGACAGCATTCAGAAGGGCTGATCCATGCTCAGAAACAATGCAGACAATATTGTGGGTAATACAGACCAGAGAGTAACTGGTGCGGCCTCCACTTGCATTCTGAGGGGAATTTTGTGGAAAGGAAGGGGTGGAGGCACATAATCAGTGTACAGTAGAACAAGCTCATGCAATTGCACCCATCCCAGAATGGAGTTCAGACATTAGTGAGAACATTTAACATTTAGAGGAAGCTTTTATGGGCCTAAGTCCATGGGCTGACACTCCACAGCCTATTTCAAACCTTGGGGCCAGATTTACTAAGCTGTGGGTTTGGCAAAGTGGAGATGTTGCCCATAGCAACCAATCAGATTCTAGCTGACAATCTCTAGTATGTAATAGGAAAGTAAAAGACAGAATGATTGGTTGCTATGGGCAACATCTCCATTTTGCCAAACCCACAGCTTAGTAAATCTGGCCCCTTGTGTTAGCATTTCATACTTCAATGCTGTAAAAAGGTTCTAGAATCGCTGGTTGAGCATTTTAGAGGTATAATAAATTTACTTCAAAAAATATAAATAATGGCCCGGATCCAGAACTACAGCCATAATTTGCTGAAAGATAGCTACTGCGCATGCGTAGTAGCTATTGTACGCAATCTACGTATTGTTTCGATGCGTAGATTGCGTATATGCGGATCCGGGCCAATGTGCCTAAATTCATATCTAGATGTGGTTTTAGTGCATTTGCTCACACTGATCATAACCACCATTTTCACCATATTACCATGTAATACCCTGCGATTACACAATATATATAGTCATGCTTCTACATTAAGGCTACTCTGTGTCCGTACACTATGGGCTGGATACAGACTTAAGTAAGTGTTTAAACTTAGTTACTCCTGGGCTAAACCATGTTGATTGCAGGGGGGTCATATTTATCTGTTGCAAACAGTATTAGAGTTGAGAGGTGATGTTTCCTATCCCAAGTCTAAATAACTGTGATAGTAAAGCTGGTCAGTATCTGTGTGCAGTAAGCAATTCAAAGATATATCCCTGCATGCAAAGAATACAGTTAACTTGACTCCCCCTGCAATCAACATGGTTTAGCCCAGGAGTAACTAATTTCAAGCACTTACTTAAGGCTGGATCCAGCCCTATGTGCGGTACTTGTACAGCTATCCAGAGCTACAAACATCTTTGTAGCAGCTGCCGGAAGAAGGGAATGATGGGTATCCTGACAGTGACTGGTGACTGCCCTACACAAGTGCTTTATGGAGGGAGCGTGTGGTCCCCCCCCTTTCAGAGGTGCACAGGCATCCTTGCTATGGGTTCATCTGTGTGTCTCCCAAACCCCAATCATCACTGTAAACTTCTACAAAGCAGACAAGCAGAAGCCACCACCTTCCTCTGTAAAGGCACAATCCTGAACATTGAGAAGCAAAATGACAACAACAAGGATTTACTACAGTATGGCACCCTCTAATTTGTGCTTCAGAAATGAACTCCATCATCTGTAATACATTCTATCATGAAAGAATTGAAACACAAGGGAGACAACTGATAAGATGGTGGACCGTGTTCAGGGAACAGTTTTCGCTGTGAGTTGCATGCGTATTTTTAGGATCGAATCAACTACGCCATGCGTAGTAACTTTATTTATGTACTTTACGTTGTATATACGCTCATATGTGCTTTAGGCACGGGCATGTGAATCGCACTTGGGTACATACGTGCGGATGGGCGGCGTAGAAATCCGTACTAACAAATTTACATAAAAGTGGGTGGAGGGAGGCATTTAAATGAAGGCATGGAGGCGCGGTTATCAAGAATCTCATGGACGGAGCACATATACGCACGTAAGTACAGACGTAAAGAACAAAGTGATCTAGGGACTCGTAAGTCACCGACAGCACGTCCGGGAGAGGGGAGTGTCGGTGGGTGTTTCCTTGCTCCGGCCGTGCGTATAATTGTGTACATAAAAAAACCAGTTCTCTGAATACAATCCGGCGACTGTAAATGAGAAAAATAGGCTTTTTTTTGACTAATCAGAGATATTACAATTTCTAAACAAAGATTTCACGCTATAAGGAATCAGAAGATATGTTATTCTCTTTTGTTCTTCTTAAATGTAAAATTCCTCACTTTGAATAATTAATGTATAATAATTATTCTTTTGTGTGCATTTCTCTGTAATGTACTTTACAGCTGCAAGGACAAATTAGTGCACGCATCTTCAACACAGGGAAACCACAGCATAAAATACTCTACTTGTAACTTCATTCTATGAATTCATGCTGTTAACTAATCATTATGCAAATGTTTCTGTTCCAGTAAAGGAACAAATTGATTATAGGATTATCTTCCCTTACCAAAAAGTCATTTTAACTGTACTACACAATTTACTGTCTATGGGGTAGATCCAGAACTACGTTTGCCGTACGTTTATTCGCGTAGCGTATTTTCATGCGCATAAATTCGTTACACTCCCCTCGGCACACCCTTTGAATGTACGTATTTTGTCAATATACGCTTTCCAAACCCTACATTAACTTTTTCCAACGTAACCGCATTCATACGCACACGTACGTATGGGCTAGACGAATTTACGCAGCTAAGCACGCCCATACTGTTCACTTTAAATACAACCCCCTGCCTACTTCACGTATTTCAGACTTATTTTGGAGTAACGTAACATTGGCATGCCCACACGTAAGTATTAACGTGACACATACGTGAATGGCCCATAAGTTCACAATTACGCTACGTTAATGTGCGTATTTTCTATAGGGTGCATGCGCAGTACGTACAAAACCGCAATTTTACGTGTCTGCCACGCATAAATTCGCTCCGAAGCGTTGTTCTGGATCAGGCCCTTTATGAAATTAGTTCAATGATTACTTATAGCCTCACGTGGACCGCATTGAGACTTACAGTACCCGCTGAATCCAGCCATCTGTGCGGGCGAGGGAAGGACACACTTGAGGGGCCAGATTTATTAAGCTGTGGGTTTGGAAAAGTGAAGATGTTTCCCATAGAAACCATTCAGATTCTAGCTCTCACTTTCCTATTAGATACTAAAGAATGTCAACTATACTTCGATCTCCACTTTTCCAAGCCCACAGCTTAGTCAATCTGGCCCAAGATGTCTGCATTGTCAGTGCATAAACAGCGATGGCTCTTAGCGTGCCCTTACTGTACAGTTTCCACAGTTTCCATATTTCCCTACCCTCACTCATGTATAATAACGCCCCATCTCGCCTTGCTGCTGAAAAGCCTCCAGTATTGAATCCAGGAGATCCAGATCCATACTGAAATTCTATACGCACAAAATGTGGTCATTTTAGAAGTTGATTATATTGCAATCTGAACCCTAAGTAAAACATTCAGTTGGATCCACAAGTGCTGGGCTGAACTATCCAGACATTTAGCCACTGCCACTGAGACGGACAGAATTCTGATAGTCAGGGTCTACATTAAGTTTTCTCACTCAAGCACACTAAAGAAAGAGAAGCTACTGTGCTCCATCCAGCCCTTCTGCTGGAAGGGTCAGTTCTCATTCAGTCTGAATGAACAGCTAGCAGGTTGTTGAAAACTTTGGGAAGGCTGCCCCTAATAGTAGATTAAGCCTCTGGTTTTGGTTGGAGCTGCATATGCAAGATTTTTCCATAATATTCCTTCCATATATTATAGTATGTGCTATACCAGACTCACAAGTACATTATGTAGTGTTCCACATATGCACTTTACATAGAGCGTCTTCTTCCATCCGCTAATATACTGATTTATATATTCATATATATGGGTTATACTAGGAGTCTGGTAATGGCACATACTGCTATACAGTACGTGGGGTATATCAAGTGTCTAGAGATGGCACACTATATACTGCATGGGTGTAGGTCCCTGTAGAGAACGGCCCTATTTCTAAAGGGCCGTTTGCTCCCAGCCAGTTCCGAACTGGCTGGGAAATCGATTGCTCATGCCTCGAAGAGTCATAGCAATCGATCCCTGGAGCACCAAACACAGTGCTCCAAAAGGTAAGGTTTCCCTACTCCCATACCCTAACCCTAAGTCACCCTCCCCGCAGCCTGACCCTAAGTCCCCCCTCCTCAAGCCTAACCCTAAGTCCTCCCTCCCGCAGCCTAACCCTAAGTCAGGATTTATCAGGATTTATGCTTAAAAAAAAAAAGGCAGAATACAATTCAGCATTAAAAAGGAGACTCACCATTCATCCATTCCTCGGATTTACAGTGGAAATTATAGGCAGTTATCCACAGTTGATCAAAAGGCACCTTGTTTATCATTATCTCTTGCAACAAAGGGAATTGACTTTTCTCCCATTCAAGTAATTCCTCTTCTTTGTTGATAGCCTATAAAATAATTCACCATCATTATTTTAGGAAGAAAGACTTGACAAAATTTAAGGCAAAGAAAAAGTATCTACTAACAATTCCATGACGTGTGACTAAAATGTTCTAATTAAAAGCATTAGTCAATGGCGTTCTTCACAGCGCTTCTAATGTAACTTTTTACTTTTTGATTTAATGAACTTAAAAAAAAACCACAATAAAACGCAAAAGGATATAGAACAGCACTGTGCAGAGCAGACCCTACAGTTTGGTTTAGCACATATTAACACGGTTCAGTTACCAGTGGATAAAAATTAAACAGTATATTGAATTTAGAAAAATTCTGCTGCAATATCTAAAACAGTTTCGGGATTGAGACTTTTGCTCACTTTTCCTAACTGTTGACACATTCCACTGTGGATTCAGACTGAGAAAACTAATTTGTGAACTGAAACTCTTTGCTATTTTTGGGAATATATTACATTACTAGCAGTGACTGATTTGCAAATATTGCATCATTTGTTTTATGCTTGCTATATATTTTTGAGAATTAGCTTGAAAGGTATAAATTAATGCATATGTTCTGAGTAGGATGCAGTAGGATGAGTGGGATACTCAGAGAAATGATCTATCAATCAATGTGCAGGGTATATTTTTAACAACTGACATCCTAACACTGCCCTATTTTTCTAGTGTGGCAATATCTCTGTTTCCTGTTAAGCTAACTCATACAAACTGGGTCACAAGAACAGATTATTATATTGTTTCACATAATACACTTAAAGATAGATAGATAGATAGATAGATAGATAGATAGATAGATAGATAGATAGATAGAG
>WWET01000470.1:186153-198787 GCA_011038615.1 Limnodynastes dumerilii | reverse complement strand
CTCTTTCCCCTACCTACCTGCCACCACTTCATGCAACACCTAACACCTCCCCCACTCCTCCCATGCACATAGGCCACGATTACTGTACAGGTCTAGATCCACGAGCCGGATTTACAGCACCGGACGTATTGCATATATGTCCGGTGTTTACCGTTTTTGACTACTGCGCATGCGTAGTCCATTTTTTTTACCGCATATATGCAATCTACATATAGAAAAGATACATAGATTACGTAAAAATTGACTACGCAGTGGTCAAAAACGGTAAACACCGGACGTATATGCAATAAGTCCGGTACTATAAATCCGGCCCGTGCTGTCTGTACTCTTTAAGTTCTAGAGGGAGGGGTGCGAGTGCTAGTGAGAGGCAAGGTAATCTTACAGTATAGGCATGCCCAGTGCACACTGCCCTGTCCAGACTTCTGATCCATGTGAGGACGAATTGGAAATATTAAGGTAGGGGGTCAGTCATGTGAGGGAGGAGAGTGACCTCCCCAGTGCTTGCACGCAAAGCTGGAAAAAAATGAGACTGAGAACTCCGATCACAGCGCAATTGTTATTCTGTATTGGGTCCAGTGTCACTAAGTATGACAGAAAAATACAAGCCATAGTTTCTTAAGTACTGCCCTAATGGAAATTTGAGTTTACCCTTCTCCCCCTTCTATTCCTCCTCTTACTCCTTTTTCACCTCCTTTTTTCTATATTTGTTTCTTTTTTATTTTCCTTGAACTTCAGCTCTTAATTGATTGCCATATATCAAATAGTGTTGATATTGTATTATTGTTTGTATTACCAATATGGTTGTTATTGCTGTAATTCCCCCTTCGCCCTTTAATTCTGTACCCTAAAATCTTTTTATAAAACAATAAAAAGCTAATGATGAAAAAAAAGGAAAAATAAAAGCCATTTCCATATGAAACAACACATTTATATTAAACTAACATATTCAATTACTTATAATGTCTGTATAACTCACACCGCAGGCCGCAGTGATTATATAGTAATATATAACCCATTTATATTTACCTCTTACGTAACTCATCTTCAGCCTGGTCTCTCTTGGCCATTAATTGGTTATTACTCCCTTCAAACACTGTTTCTATCTGTTCAGGCCAATGGAATACAGTGCTGTTCAGTTTTATATCATCATCTGAGGAAGACCCAAAAATCTAAGTATTATCATCACAATTGGAAAATAATAGAATTTTTTGAAATATGTACGTTTGCATGGTTTTCCCTGTGAAGGGAAAGTAAAAGAAAATATATTTACCACAGGAGGATATGCATGAGAAAAGAAAAACTATATGCTTCCATACTGAAGGAAATAATGCAGATAGATGCAGACAGATTATAATGATTTGTACAATCAGACTGAGGTACTGAAAAGGTACTTAAAATAAGCCGGTGGCCCAATACAGTACAGGACCAATTTGTAGCACCTCCTACAGGCAAGCCAGCCCCTATGTACAATTATATAGGAGCAATGCAGCCCTAAACAACAGAACGGTAAGCAAGGCATCTTTACTCGATATAGCTGTATTGTGAACTAAACCACCTTTTTATGTATGTGCAACACGGTAGCTCAGGAACTTGTAATGTTTATTGCCAGAAGACACAGATGATACTGGATATGTGACACAGGGGTATGCAGGTAACATAGGAATTAAGCACAAATTACAGATAGTAAACACAAGGATATCGGAGAGTCCAGATGAGTCCACAGGATTGAAATGCAGATATAGTTAATGTACAGGGAGTATGTAAGAAAGTCCATATAATAGAAACATAGAAAGTGACGGCAGATAAGAGCCACGTGGCCCATCCAGTCTGCCCAGTTGTTTATTTAAAACTATACTGACCCTAGTCCCTAACTACCCTTAAATTAGTTTGAGATTTAGGATATCCTTATATTTATCCCAAGCATGTTTACACTGTTCTACTGTGTTAGCCTTAACCACCACAGATGGGAAGCTATTCCACTTATCTATCACCCTTTCAGTGAAGTAATTTTTCCGCACATTTCCTCTAAATCTTCCACCCTCCAGTTTATGTTCTTTCCCTCGTGTTCTATTACACCTTTTCTTTTGAAAAATTCCCCCTCCTCTAGCCGGTCACAACCCTTCATGTATTTGAAAGCTGCTATCATGTCCCCCCTTCTCCCTTCTCTGCTCCAAGCTATACATGTTTAGTTCCTCTAGACCAGGGGTTCTCAACCCATGGTATGCGTACCACCAGTGGTACGCGTACCTCTGGCAGGTGGTACGCGGAGCCAGGGCCGGATTACCTCCGTTAAGAGGCCCCAAGCCAGTAATATAACTATTACTGGCTTTGGGCCCCGTTCCCAGTAATGCACTGGGTGACGTCATGACGTCACATGTAAAGAGGGAGATAAGAGTAGGTGGGGTGTAATATGTAAAGAGGGAGATAAGAGTAGGTGGGGTGTAATATGTAAAGAGGGAGATAAGAGTAGGTGGGGTGTAATATGTAAAGAGGGAGATAAGAGTAGGTGGGGTGTAATATGTAAAGAGGGAGATAAGAGTAGGTGGGGTGTAATATGTAAAGAGGGAGATAAGAGTAGGTGGGGTGTAATATGTAAAGAGGGAGATAAGAGTAGGTGGGGTGTAATATGTAAAGAGGGAGATAAGAGTAGGTGGGGTGTAATATGTAAAGAGGGAGATAAGAGTAGGTGGGGTGTAATATGTAAAGAGGGAGATAAGAGTAGGTGGGGTGTAATATGTAAAGAGGGAGATAAGAGTAGGTGGGGTGTAATATGTAAAGAGGGAGATAAGAGTAGGTGGGGTGTAATATGTAAAGAGGGAGATAAGAGTAGGTGGGGTGTAATATGTAAAGAGGGAGATAAGAGTAGGTGGGGTGTAATATGTAAAGAGGGAGATAAGAGTAGGTGGGGTGTAATATGTAAAGAGGGAGATAAGAGTAGGTGGGGTGTAATATGTAAAGAGGGAGATAAGAGTAGGTGCGGTGTAATATGTAAAGAGGGAGATAAGAGTAGGTGCGGTGTAATATGTAAAGAGGGAGATAAGAGTAGGTGCGGTGTAATATGTAAAGAGGGAGATAAGAGTAGGTGCGGTGTAATATGTAAAGAGGGAGATAAGAGTAGGTGCGGTGTAATATGTAAAGAGGGAGATAAGAGTAGGTGCGGTGTAATATGTAAAGAGGGAGATAAGAGTAGGTGCGGTGTAATATGTAAAGAGGGAGATAAGAGTAGGTGCGGTGTAATATGTAAAGAGGGAAATAAGAATAGGTGGGGTGTAATATGTAAAGAGGGAGATACGAGTAGGTGGGGTGTAATATGTGAAGAGGGAGATAAGAGTATGTGGGGTGTAATATGTGGGGAGGGAGATGTGAGTAGGTGGGGTGTAATATGTGAAGAGGGAGATAAGAGTATGTGGGGTGTAATATGTGGGGAGGGAGATGTGAGTAGGTGGGGTGTAATATGTGAAGAGGGAGATAAGAGTATGTGGGGTGTAATATGTGGGGAGGGAGATGTGAGTAGGTGGGGTGTAATATGTGAAGAGGGAGATAAGAGTATGTGGGGTGTAATATGTGGGGAGGGAGATGTGAGTAGGTGGGGTGTAATATGTGAAGAGGGAGATAAGAGTATGTGGGGTGTAATATGTGGGGAGGGAGATGTGAGTAGGTGGGGTGTAATATGTGAAGAGGGAGATAAGAGTATGTGGGGTGTAATATGTGGGGAGGGAGATGTGAGTAGGTGGGGTGTAATATGTGAAGAGGGAGATAAGAGTATGTGGGGTGTAATATGTGGGGAGGGAGATGTGAGTAGGTGGGGTGTAATATGTGAAGAGGGAGATAAGAGTATGTGGGGTGTAATATGTGGGGAGGGAGATGTGAGTAGGTGGGGTGTAATATGTGAAGAGGGAGATAAGAGTATGTGGGGTGTAATATGTGGGGAGGGAGATGTGAGTAGGTGGGGTGTAATATGTGAAGAGGGAGATAAGAGTAGGGGGGTGTAATATGTGGAGAGGGAGATAAGAGCATTAAGGGAGGTATAATTTGTAGAGGGGGTGTAACAGAGGGGGTGGATGGTGTAATGTGTGGAGAGGGATGTAACAGAAGTGTAATACATCATATGGGGAAGGTATAATATTTCTAGGAGAAGTGTAACATGTAATTTGGGGAGTAGGATGTATCTGAATGGGGGAGGTATAATAAATAATATGAGAAGAGGAAAATGTAATCTTGAGCCTAAAATTAACCTAAACTGAGCCTTACATATAAATGTTACGCAAATTGTTATATTTCTTTAAAGTTAATTATTTTGGACTCAGTAAATGAATCATTTTTGCAAAGTGGTACTTCACCCGGTTCCTTAGCGGGTAAGTGGTACTCAGCAAAAAAAGGTTGAGAACCCCTGCTCTAGACTTTATTGGTATGTTTTGTGACACATGCCATGGACCATTTCAGTTGCTCTTCTTTGCAGTCTCTAACGTATTTAATGTCCACAGAGTAAGCAGGGTGGCTGGAATAATGCAGGGATCCAAGATAAACGGAGACAGAGAGAACCAGATAACAGGACTAAAAAAAAAAACATTGCAGCACAGGAAGAAATGACCCACACCTTGCTCTGGAATTATGAGATAGATAAACCCAGAGCACAGGTGTAGGATAATAAAAACATAACAAGATTAGTCCAAAAGACAATGTACAACAGCAGCCTCTAGGGGCAGATAACAGAAATGTCTACAATAGAAAGAACTTGTCCAGGTCTGCCCCTTGAGGCAAAACAGGATACAGCAGTCCAGGATGTAACAGAGAAAAAAGAGAGAGAGAGAGAGCGGAGCAGTAAGTAAGGAACTGAGCAGAGGAAGACTGGATGAAGGGATAGATCAAGAGTGAAGAAAAGAAGACAAAGCAGACAGGGTAGATCAGATGGAGAGATAGGGCAGAGTAGAGAGACAGACAAAGGATAGCAGCAGAGAGACACAGGAGGCACGGTAGGGAGTTTGTTTTTTAATATATATCGCATTACCAATATTATATTTTTGTTTTTAAAACACCTATCAAGTGATATAGCCAACATTATGTGTAACATGTTGTTGGGGCTGTATCATTGTCAGATTTGTATTTTTGGAGTAGAAACTGGAACTGAATAAATGTTATGAGAAAATAATCTAAGCATTTATGATTATGTGAAAACTAATGTAATGCCTTAATACCAATGATAGACATGGACAGTGCAGTAGGAACAATTGTGGTTGTTTAGTATTATGTATAGTATGTCTGAATAATAATAATAATAATGATTAAGTAGTGGAGTCAGGCATGATTTAAACACATTTATATTTTATGTCAAAGATGCCTTAGGCTGCAAATATTGAATACACATTTGCTTCTATCACTATAAAGTAGTACTGCTCTTTAATATGGATATTGTCAGAGCCTATTTTTATTTTTCTATGTGTTTAATTTCTCATTTTCTTTATGAATATTATGTTATTGCTGCAGGTAAAAACATAAGGAGCGGATTCACAGATACGATTTAGCTTCTTTTTCCGTTCCCCTTTTTTAGGATTGGAATAACTGCGCATGCGTAGTAATTTTTTACGCAAGTTACGTAAGATTTAGGCACGGAAGTCCATTACGCACGGATTTCTAAATCGTACTTTTTGACATACGTACGGAGGGGCGTGGTTGTCTTACGTACGCACGTACTTAATCAACTTAGCCACATAAATACACACGTAGAGTTAAGGTTGCTCTATGGAGTCGTAAGTCACCAAAGAACCGTCCGTGCGAGGGGAGCGTTATGGGTGTTGCCTTGCAACGTACGTGCGTATATTTGCTTATTATACACGTATCTGGGAATCCAGTCCATAAAGATTGATAGTACAATAATGACAATTTTAGTGAACAGCCCTATACTATGATCTGTGTTTTTATGTGAGATCTTTAATAGTCTGGTCTAGATGTTTTAACGCTACTTGTCCCAGGATGCTCTGCCAGCGATCAGCTATGTCTTTGCTTACCAGGACTTTTAGGTTGACTACATCTGAAAAATCTAGGCCTAGGACTAAGAGTTCCCTTTTTAGATTAGTAAAATCATTTGAACTGTGGTCTTCACAGTTCCCTGTTATAGTTATACGGAACAGAGACGTGACTGTACAGTAACAATAATTTAATCATGGTTTTTGGAGTTAAAATGTTAAGTCTATTTTTCAACACTAGCTAAGAGTAGAGTATGATCTTTTAACATATAAAAACTAACAAACAAAATATGGTTACATTATTTGGTGTCAGTCCTAGGTCAAGTGAAAATACTGCCCCAGGTTACAGATTTGTGAAATCTGCAATGAAATTAACCATTCATTGCTTCATTTCTTTGTCCTGCCGTGTCACTTACACTGGAGCGTTGCGTAATCCAGAAGAAACGCTAACCGGCTTGCTGCTTCAGAAATCTCATCCTTTAACTTGTATACAGTGACGGAACTTGAGGTCCGGAGGAAATCTGTGAGAGCAACCAGATCTGCAGTGCTTGCTGGAACCTCTTTGACTCTGTCGGCCATTTTGCTGTACTTAGAACAAATGCTGATTGGACAAAGCAAAAAAATAAATATATATCTATATATAGAAATATACTATATATTAATATATTAAACACACTGCCAGAATAAGCAGGAGAATATAGACCCTAACCCAATTGATATACAATATTATCATAACCTACTTTTACATGGGAAATTTTTACACATATATTTGTATTTTATTAATCACCCTTTTTTTTATATATACAACCATGTTTGTATACAGCTTTCTTATTATAAGTGCTAGTTTTCATACAGTACTGCATAAGATTATTCATTTCATATGAAATGAGCTGCATATAATTTTGACAGTGTTTCACCGTGATGAAGGTCAATCTCTTCCTATGATAAAATCCTAAAAGACAGCATTGCTAATAACATCTTGCAGCAGCGGACCAGGCAAGGTGTCTATGTCGATGGTTGCACTGCTCTGTTGGCTGAATGTAGCTTCTGGGAGAGAGGCTCTTAGAAGCACAATGCTGACATAATCTTGGTCACATCAGCATTATCAACACATTTCCAATAGTTTGCGTGCATTTTATCTACGCTTAAACTCTAGATCACATGTTGAAGATTAGCATGGCCCTTAATGGGAGCCTATCTGATGGGGTCTTTTCTTGTCACAGACATGTAATTCCCTTGTTTTATAAATCTGTTGATAGTTTAGTTATTTTATTTTTTTGTTCTGTTTTTTCCTTTTATGAAATACTATAAAACTAATAAAAAATGTTCATGAAAAAATTCACTTTAAATGTTTTTATTGTATTGCAGTAACTGATTAATTAATAGAAGTGAACTCTGAATGCCAAATTCAAAATAAAGTCACAATTTGCATTACCCATGCAGAAATGCACTGAATACCAGCTAGCAGTGCACATATTTTAAAAAGAGAGGAGGGGTCATGGGCGTGCAAGGCACTATCAAAGATCTAGGCACACCTTGGGGGTGTGGTCCCATCCAACTCATGGAAAAGATCACACCCTTCTTATGAAAAGACCACACCTCCTGTCCTGACTTCTATAGCCCCAATGTTGGGAGGTACAATAACGGACAATAAAAAACAGAACACAGTAAGTTGGGATGCAACTAGTTTTACTAAGGTGCAATTTTGGTGGAGATTATTAATTGCCACCCATCGCCGCAGTTTTCTGGCGAGTTTTGTTTGAAAATTGCTGGATGTACTTTGGGACGTTTCGTGCTATGTGGTGATTTTTTTTATGGCTTTATTATAAATTGCCAAACACCAAATATTAACAAAATAAAAAAATAAATGTATACAATGTGTTTTTTACACATAAAAAAGCATACTGTGGCATGCTGTTAACCCATAGCATGTTGTGACAAATAGTACAATAACGCACAGCATGCCCATGTTTAGCAGGACATGCTGCGCCTTATAATACCATCAGCGGCAGCATGCAAAGGGATAAGTGCATGCCGCCGCAATAACAATGTCTCCCAATCCAGTATGAAACTAATAAACTGTCCTGGTAGTTTTACATTTTTAACCTGTTTTATATTTTATTAATAAAAAATGGTTTTATGTTTTTTTTTTGTTTTTTTTTATATATAAAGTATTAAAGTGTTTTTTTTCAAAGTGTGTGTCGATTTTAACAAAATCGACACTCACACTCACCTCTTTTTGTTTGCCTTAGTTTTAGGCGACTTTGCAGAGATGATACAAATTGCTGTATAGTAAATACAGTAATTGTATAATCACTGGAAAATCACCAAAAATACGCCACTGTTTAGAAATCGCCCTTTAGTAAATCCGACCCCTTGACTGCTAGAATAGCATTACAAGCCTTTAGTTCTATTGTGTGTGCCCACTCTATCTGCAGTGTAGTAAAGACACCACGGGCCAGATTTACTAAGGGGTGCTTTAAATCGCATCTGCAAATCGATTGACATCGCCTGTGTTAAGGGGCGAATTTGAGAATTAAATCTCAGCATTTACTAAAAGGCGATTTTGCATGTCGATTTTGAAACTCTGGCGATGTGTTTACCGGCAATTTAAATCTCCGGAGATGGAGGTGATTTTTTTTCACTCTAATGTTAAGTATAGGGATTTTTTTTTTTTATCAAATCACTGGAGTTTGACTTGAACTGGTGAGACTTCACACACAGGACACTATTTACATGTTATTTGAATTAATGTAATGTTATCTATGGGAAAATGCTTGTTTCACTGTAAATAGCCAGAGTTTGCTTTAAAGCAAATTGAGAGTTGTCATAGGAATCTGTAAATAAAAATGTTGTGTATGGTAGATAAAAAATATATGTCATTCTACTATTATATAGTTTCATTTATCTGGGATACTGTATCTGTAACTCAGTAGCTGCTCTAGCTGTGTTAACTCAGTAGCTGCTCTAGCTGTGTTATTCAATGCATCTACCTGACTATGGAATCTTTGTATGGATATGCATATGCTCTGTTTATGCTAGTGTAGCCATGTCTATGTAGGCATATGTGCAGTCTTATACATACTGTAACACATCTACTGTATATGCTTATCATGGTTATATTTCTCTTTTTTCTCTCACTCCCCAACTGCCTTAACTGCCTTTTTTTTCTTCCTGCCTCACCTCGCGCATGGAAACTTCCAGGCTTCCCCGCGCTGTGGCTCACGTCCTCACTCGCGCTGCGGCTCCGCTGGTGGGTGCTCAGCAACCACCCACACACGCTGACACATGATTACATGACCATGTGCTAGCGATTTTAGCAAAGTCTCCACTGACCCCCCTGAGATTTATCTCGAGAGACTTTAAGCCCAAACACCAGCGATTTTGAAAGTCTCCCCTTAGTAAATCCAGAGATTTGTATGGTCCTCATGCAAAAAAATCGATGGAGAGATTTAAACACCGGAGATTTCAGTCTCCACTCATCTCCGGAGAGTTTGTGGAGATTTTCCTTTAGTAAATCCGGAGACTTGAAAATCGCCGGTAAACTACTGCATTCTCTGGAGATTTTACTCAAGTCGGCCTTAGTAAATGAGGCCCCATGTTTGATACAGTTTACAAGGTTACATAACACACCTCTTATTTAGTTCTCTGTTTTCATCAACTTCAAACTGGATGAGGCGCTGTTTTAATTTTTCAGCCCTGGAACAAAGATCCTCATTCAGACGCAAGGCATCAAGGCAGAACATGGCCAGAGGGACGGTAACATGCAGAGATGCAATCTCTCCTTGCAGCTGTGATAGATTATTGATTTGCTGTGCAAAGAAAAGCAGGCAAGTTACTGCTAAATTAGATGTACACTAACATTGCATGTATATAAAGAGTATTACAGAATAAACCGGTCTCATTACTATGTAGTGGTATATGTGTACCATTTAGACAAACACATTGGCCAATTGATAGCAACAAGAAAAGGAGCAAATTTGGTACTAGATGTTTATTTTTACCCTGCAATTGAGTTAAAAAATGTATCTCTTAATTTTATTTTTGTCAGCACAAATTTGCCTCATTTCAGAACCTTTAAAATACATTTTTTCATGTTTTTATATAAAATATATTGTTTGCTAATATTTTCTGACATTGACGTTCTGATAGAAGTGCTCACATTGGACTGTGTTCACACTTATGAAGCACCGGCTTCTTAGGTGTGGAGATTAAAGAATGAACCTGCTTCGTATGTGTAGTAGGTTAATTACGCAAACTACGTACCACTTACAGTAGGTACACAGAGTGGAGGGGTTCGGGGAAGGGATCTCTGTGCGTATTTGCCTTCTTAAGAAGGAAAATATTCACTGTTACTTAAGGAAGCCCTATGGCCCTCTTAAGTGCCATTAGGCTCCTAAAAACAGGGGTGGATTGTGGGGCTGGGTGGGGGAGTTCTGTGAAGATCCAGCTGCACCTAACTCCCTTTTATCTGTACACTATGTGCCATAATCCAAAGGACACCGCTGTGTGCATTTTGGATCACATGCAGCCTGCCCTAACTTTACAAAGGCAAATATAACGCACACTCCGCGTTCAAATTTATGTTCGGATCTGGATCAGGGACGTAATCTGTACCCAGTTTAGCTTTAAAGTACAACCTGGTGGTGTCAGTATGTAGATCTGGCCTTTTTGTGTTAGTCCCATGGAGTGTGATTGCCTGTTTTCACATTTTGGAGTGATCTCCTGGGTTGCAAAACATACAACCTAATTTTAGAATGCACTTTTCTTTCTTGTTATACTGGCTAGGCCTCTACTACGGGATCATTGCTCATGTAATGTATTGTGGAGAGATACTTTCTGTTGTTTATTAATGAATTGAGGAAAGGACTTTGGGCCATATCCAGATTCAATAACAACAGCGAATTTACACCTTGGACATGTGTAAATCTGGCTGTGAAAGCGCATTGTGCATGAGCACGGCAGATGTTACACATCGTAACTCTGATCGCACTTAACATCTATGCAACTCCGTACGATAGGGCGAACCATCCCTACGCAATTGTAGGTGGGAGAAAGCATTTAAAACTGTACAATATGGGCTGGGTTAGGTACTAACGAACGACAACGCATTATACATAACCAAATGTACGCAAAGAAAAGTTAATTTAGGGTTCTGCACACGTAGGTCGGCTAAGTTACGTAAGTGAGAGGGGAATGCATTTATCCTTAGTAGTGCGTAACTTAAGCACGCTTGTGTATGTAAAATGACCTTAAGTCTGGATCTGGCCTTTGTTGTTAATGTGTATTAACATGCAATTTCTTTATTGAATAGAATTAATAATTTTCTGCTTACTTTACTACCTTCAAATTCATGATTTAATTGAATGCTTACAGTTCCTGTAGCGTACAAAGTGATGAATGTACACACAATGAATGTCTATTCATTTAAAATAGACAGTAGCAGTTACTTGTGTGCTTATTGCAGGCATAAAAAAAACAATATCCAAACTACACGATTCAGTTCAGGAAAATGACATTATTCCAGGGCTCACGGTTGACATGACTGATCACAATACTGCAACAGGTATGGCTAACATGCACAGAGCTCAGCTTATGATGCAGGAGCCACAATATCGTTTCTTGCATCTAGGATGGTGATTACCAGCACTGAGGCCAGACTTGGTAGCAGTTGCCAGGTCTGTAGTGAGGGTTGGGGCCATGGAGGACCTCCACAAATTTTATTCTAACACTGAGTATTTCTAACATATATATGGAGAGCACTGACGTCAGTGACATCATTGCAATAATGTGTCTATTAGGATGCACATCTTTGTCTGATATACTCTCTCTAATATAAATGATATTAAAGCAAGAACATTAGACAAAGAAATACATCCAAATAGTCAAGTTGCTTGCTCATAGTACAATGAAAAGTACATAAGGACCTGCCTTTTATCTTTATTATCATCATGTAATGAACAGCCTAAGCTATAAGAAAGGTTACTTTCCTCCTCTTAACACAGCTAATTGTATATATAAGATTTTCGCTTCTTATTACCTTATTGAAAGCCTGCAGCGAATGCTTTTCCTTAAGAAACGAAATAATGTCCTGCTGAGCTTTCTTGTTTAAAAGGTCGCTGTATCTTTTATAAACATTTAAGTATCTAGAAAAAGGAAAGGAAAGAGGCATTAGAAAGAATGTTACAGGAAATACATTTACCTTGAAATTTCAGCTCTTCATTCTACATTATGCAAGGTGATTAAAATGCAGGATTAATAATGGAGGCATTTTAGCCATTGTATACAATGACAAATAGAAATTCATGTAAATTGGCAGGCTTTCAAGAGGACAACAGTTCACTAAGCATGTTATGCTACAATAACTTGCAACTTCCAGGCCCGGATTAAAGCTTATGGGGGCCTATGAGCTAGTTACTTATGGGGGGGCCCATTATATTTAATCATGGCAATAAGGTCAAACAATACAAGAAATGAAATAATAAACACATGTGCATAATACCATACAAGCAACATCTTACACATGTGTTAAGCAGGCCATACACTAGATGATTATCGGTCCCAGCAGGGGGTGGCCCGATAAATGGGATGATTTCTGGCTAGGGAAATGTCCCGTTATCGGCACCATATACCTCCTCTGCTGGGACCGATAATCCTAGCAGAAGATGGGG
>WWET01000470.1:165083-186125 GCA_011038615.1 Limnodynastes dumerilii | reverse complement strand
GGGGGGGGTGCTGCTGCTGCTGATATATGTACAAAACTGCTCTGATAGCTTTGAAGTATACCTTCAGCATAGTACATAGATATGCAGCAGCATCTATTGCAGGGAGTAGTACTTCACACCGTGCGGCTCCCTGCAGTAGACGCTGCTGCATATCTATGTACTATGCTGCTGAAGGTATACTTCAGAACAGTCAGAGCAGCTTTGTACATAGACATAAAGCAGCAGCAGCTTTCAGGAATAGGGAGCCATTCAGCAGAATCAAACAGGTCAAAGACCAAACAATCGTACCAGAGTGTTTCTGATGCGTTTATTTGGTGTTTGAAAAATTGATCTTGGCCATTAACTACAACAATTATTCGCCTGATCACCAGCTAATTGGGTGATCGGGCCGATAATCGCTCTAGTGTATGGCCAGCTTTACAAGCTATAACACACTCACAAAATGTGACACAACGAGATATTAATTAATCAAATGCTTGCATAAAGTACCGGATCCACAATTAATAATGACAGATGAATTCCGCACACTAGATGTAGAATTTGACGGTCTGACTGGCAATGCGCATGTCAGATCTTGCGTTACGGATCTCCATATGACCGAAACTTAGTTCTGTATATCTGGAAATCCATCCGACAGGGCGGTGCATCCCCTCCACCTGTCTAAACTCTGTAAGGTGGGCAGGGGGAAAGCATTTAAATTTTACATTCAAGGTGGGACTAAAAGGGTAGGCACAGATCAGCAGCTGTACAGGCCGCTGCTCTACAAGTGTGACTTACAGCCGCCTTATGGCAGCATAAGTCACTTAAACCTTGGACAAGGGAGGGGAGTGACAAGGGAATTCACTCTCCTCTTCCGTGCGGAATGCCAGACATCCTTGTGTACGGCCAATGGGGGTGATTCAGAAATGCGACTGCGAAAAGATCGCAAATATACGCAACTAAGTTCAGATCTTAGCAGGTTACAGCCCACTGCATAAACAGTCACTCCCCTTGCAAACAGCGGCGGATCTTTAAGTTAGACCACCATTGAGCAACCCTAACTCTGCCCTGTCATTTGAGATCTTAAGGGAAGTAATTGCGGTTATTTGATATCCTAAGTGTCTGCCCGCGCCCACTTTCCTTCATCTCCCTGCCTCCCCCCGCCCATTTCCATGCAAATCCTTCAGATCTTAAACTTCCGCAGCACTTAAGATCTTAAGTGCTTGTGATCGATTCACAGGTCCGCGCTTAGCGAATTTAAGATCCTAACCTCTACGTAGACGGCATTGCACTATTACTACGCATGCGCATTGATGCAAATTTTCTAAGATCCTAAATATACACACCTAAGTAGCGATAAAATCGCATCTCTGAATTAAGGCCCAATGTGCGGAGGTTAGGATCCGGTCCACTGTTATGATCCTATCTGAAGTGTTAACTGTAACAGCGATCACAAGTATGTGTTTTAACCAAACCACTTGTGTCTGACACCAGAGCCAGAGCGATGCGGTTTGTGGGGCAGAACGGCGCCAGGCTGGAGAGACGCTCATCACCCCACTCCACAGTGCCGGTCTGTCTTCTTAAATGGACGCAGCTGTTAAACATTGTAAGGTGCTCTCACCAGAGTGGTGAACCTTAAAGCCTTTAACAGTGGCACTTAATTACTGCTTTAGCGCCTCCCCCTCCTCCTGTGTAATCACTGAATGACACTGGCATGACCTAAGGTCTCATCAGCGCCATTCACGTCAGAGCCTGTCACGGAGGAGAGCAGCAGCCAGGTAGAGAAGACTTCAAAGGTAAGTAAATTATACCAGTCAAATGGGGAATATTGGGGGCTGAATAGACATGATGGGAAATACTGGGGGGCTGGAGACACATGATGGCAGTGTTCTCCCCAGATAATTTTGCCAGCCAGGTGGTATAATATAATAGACGGGTGGGGGCAGTGTGATACTTTGCAATAATAACACTTGACGGGATCCAGACATCCGTTCCCACTGCGGAGCTCCTCACTGGTGCAACACTACTGGGAGCTGAGCTTCTGAGGCATCAGAATCCGCCTGTCTTGTAACTATTTTGTTCTGTTGGTTGCAATCTACTGGTAGAGGCAATGAGACAGGGCCAGTGCTGGGGTGTTTAACACCCCCCTGCAAACTATAAATGAGTGCCCTGCTGTTTCATTCATTTCATTTTGCAATGCTTTTGTTATATAAAAACGGAAGGGTATGAAATAGGTTGCAGAAGATGAGCCCCTGGACTTTCAGACTGCATTTATTCAATCTACGTAAGAAAAAGATACGTAGATTACGTAAAAAAAAATTACTACGCATGCGCAGTAGTAAAAATCTCTAAACATCGGACGTATATGTTATATGAATACGGGTCTTGGTGCCTATCTTGTCTACTTGGTGCAACTGTCTTGGTCCTAGATACCACAGGACACCTTCATATCAAAAAATGTTTGTATCTGTATATAATATGATGCTGCTAAAACTTACTTTTGAGGACCAATAGTGTTCTTATTGAAAATCTCCCGTGTTTTGTTGATGAAATCAAATACTAAGGATTCATCTTGTTTGACCGAGTTGAGGGTACGGTTATCCATCTGCAAGTCTGGGAAAAGGTCAACCTCCACCTGTAGGTAAAGATCAGTTGTGTGTATTTAGCACATATATGCTGCACTAAAGCTATGTAACTTGTCTTATGGTGTCAGTAATTAACGTATATTTCAATCTACTGCATATTTCAACATGTATTCAAATGTGTAGTAGAAAGCTATGTGTAGTAGAAAGCTATGTGTAGCAGAAAGCTATATGTAGCAGAAAGCTATGTGTAGCAGAAAGCTATGTGTGGCAGAAAGCTATGTTTGGCAGAAAGCTATGTGTAGCAGAAAGCTATGTTTGGCAGAAAGCTATATGTGGTAGACAGCTATGTTTGGCAGAAAGCTATGTGTGGTAGAAAGCTATGTGTATTAGAAAGCTATGTGTAGTAGAAAGCTATGTGTAGCAGAAAGCTATGTGTAGCAGAAAGCTATGTGTAGCAGAAAGCTATGTGTAGCAGAAAGCTATGTGTAGCAGAAAGCTATGTGTAGCAGAAAGCTATGTGTAGCAGAAAGCTATGTGTAGCAGAAAGCTATGTGTAGCAGAAAGCTATGTGTAGCAGAAAGCTATGTGTAGCAGAAAGCTATGTGTAGCAGAAAGCTATGTGTAGCAGAAAGCTATGTGTAGCAGAAAGCTATGTGTAGCAGAAAGCTATGTGTAGCAGAAAGCTATGTGTAGCAGAAAGCTATGTGTAGCAGAAAGCTATGTGTAGCAGAAAGCTATGTGTAGCAGAAAGCTATGTGTAGCAGAAAGCTATGTGTAGCAGAAAGCTATGTGTAGCAGAAAGCTATGTGTAGCAGAAAGCTATGTGTAGCAGAAAGCTATGTGTAGCAGAAAGCTATGTGAGATATGAGATAGATAGATAGATAGATAGATAGATAGATAGATAGATAGATAGATAGATAGATAGATAGATATGAGATAGATAGATATATACCTTGATTTTTCCATTTTACATATGCATGTATTGCAACACTTTCGGTAACATGACACTAGCTTTTTATTTAGCTGAAACCTTAACATGGAGAATGTTGTATGATTACTAATCATATCCCAGCATAACCAAGGAAAACATGAGAATAGTTTCTATAAACATTAATAGTTTCCCACATCTTTGTTTAGAGAATAGCCTAAGCATTTCTAAACTCTAAAATCTTGTTCATTCCAAAAAAATGGTTTCTCGGACAACTTCATAAATCTCTGCCCCTGGATTTCCATCCTCTAGTACTCTGAGCTTGTGGAATTCACAGGTGACTATTTTCAATGTAAATATGGCTCTTATAAGGAATTAAAATTATAAACTTCAATTGGAGAGCAGTTTATAAATATATATCATGTACAATGCTTACATTATAAAGGCAACAAGTATAACACTATAACAGTGACACTAATGATCATTTTTCCTAAACATTGAAATCCTTATTTGCAGATACAAATGTTCGCATTTTTGCGCTAATTTTGCCTTTTTGTATTTCTAATGCACACTTTGGGCTGGATCCAGACTTAAGTAAGTGCTTGAAATTAGTTACTCCTGGGCTAAACCATGTTGATTGCAGGGGAGTCATATTCCATCTGTTGCAAACAGTATAGAGTTGAGAGGTGATGTTTCCTATCCCAAGTCTAAATAACAGTGTGATAGTAAAGCTGGTCATTATCTGTGTGCAGTAAGCAATTCACAGATATATCCCTGCATGCAAAGAATACAATTAACTTACAAGCTCCTTCTAAAGTCTGGATCCAGCCCATAGTTCACAACAATCATCTTGGTATGGCTCACTGATCTAGTCTATAGGAAGCAAACATAGACTTGGGGCTAGATTTACTAAACTGTGGAAAAGGAAAGGTGAAGATGTTGCCCATAGCAACCAATCAGATTCTAGCTCTCATTTCCCTATTACATACCAGACAATGACAGTTAGAATCTGATTCTACTTTTCCTTTTCCGCAGTTTAGTAAATCTAGCCCATGGTCGCTGTTCTGCCCACACATTACAATAAACAGCCACATTTTCAGAAGTATGAACAAAATGATAATAATCAGATAGAGCCCTCTGTGTACAAAGGTGTTGGCAGAACCCAGTATGAGAAGGGAAGGCAACTTATTCCAGCTCTCCCATGGGCACATGCACATTACAGTGACCACATTGTGCGTGGGTGGACATGCGCGGGACAGCTTACCAGAATATTTGTTCAGCAGTCACCTGATCTGTCCCAGTGACTGTAATTCAGCCCCTATCCCACCCAGCCAATGCGTCTGCTCAGCAGTGGGGTCAGAACATCTTAGCTCTGAGATCTAAAAGCTTTTGCACTGATGCTTCCCATGGCTGGCAGTGAGAGATAACAACTCTGACAAACTGCTCTTCCGTTGTACTTTAGTTTAGTTTATTTCCCATGTAAACATATTTTGCTGTATGTTAAATATATTTGTGACATACTTTTGGAAGTCCTTCAGCACTTTTAATAATCTCATGGAAGCAGCGTCTTATCAGATTCCAGCATTCCTCCAGAACTGGCTCAAAAAGTATTTTGGGTTCTTCCACCTTAAGTTTGATTATTAGAATTTGAGGAGTGTAGAATTTCATATCATTGTACGTGTGACCAAAATCATTTCCATCCTGTAAAACAGAAATTGTTATAGAAATATAAAAAACTAATGCTGGCCATAAACTGAAAGATTATGTTTTAATTAACAGCTTAACAAATAGTCTGACAGTTTTAATCCATCCACACACTAATTTTGCTTTTAAATGACTAAGGCACAAAAAGCCAAAAGCTCAATATATCCTTAATGGCACTACATTAGAAACTACTGTGGAGGAAAGCAGACCTTTCAATATGACCCATTCCATTAGGTACAAAATACTCTACTCCTGAGATTTTAATTGCCAGTTACTATGGTAACCACCTTTGTTGAAGAAAACTATGCTTTTCAAACATCAGTTAATTCATTAAAACCAGGTAAGTGACAGTTGGAAGCTCAGTAGTGGAATATTCTGTACCTAATGGAGGGGGTCATGTTGGAGGATAAGGGAAAGGGATATATGAGTCATTATATCATGTGACAAAGCAATGAGAAAGGTAAGTCAGATGCTTGGTTGCATAGGGAGAGGAATTAGTTGCAGAAAGAGAGAAGTAGTGATGCCCCTTTATAGATCGTTGGTACGACCTCACCTAGAATACTGTGTTCAGTTCTGGAGGCCATATCTCCAGAAAGACATAAATACATTAGAGACTGTGCAAAGAAGAGCAACTAAAATGGTCCATGGCCTTTGTAACAAATCATACCAAGAAAGGCTAGAGGAACTAAACATGTATAGCTTGGAGCAGAGAAGGGAGAGGGGGGATATGATAGCAGCTCTCACATATATCAAGGGTTGTGACCAGCTAGAGGAGTGTACTATTTTTCAAAGGAAGAGGTGTAATAGAACACGAGGGAATGAATATAAACTGGAGGGTGGTAGATTCAGAGGAAATATGGGGAAAAATTACTTCACTAAAAAGGTGATAGATAAGTGGAATAGCCTCCCATCTGAGGTGGTTGAGGCTAACACAGTAGAACAGTTTAAACATGCTTGGGATAAATATAAGGGATAGCCTAAATCTCAAACTAAATTGAGAGTAAATAGGATCTAAGGTCAGTATAGTTTTAACTAAAGTACTGTGCAGACTGGATGAGCCATGTGGCTCTTATCTGCCGTCACTTTCTATGTTTCTATGTCACTTTCTATGACTATAGCACCGATTACATGATAGCTGACAGTTAGGGCCAACTTTTAACCGGTGTGCATGGTCCAACAATGCTGGAATTGTCTGTAACAGCATTGCATCATATGATTTGATTTTTGGAACTAGTTAATTTTTGGAATCAGTGATAGGGTCACAATGTTACAAGAAATCTTCAGTGTGTACTGACCCCTGATCTTCAGAGCAACAATTCCCAATCCTCTTCCTGCACAGTGCTGTCTGTGTGGGCTTGCATCTCGCTGCAGCAGAGGGTTATGGGAATAATTTCCAAACAATCCACAGGAAAAAAGAGAGCAATGTGTGGCATCATTATGTAGATAAAGGCTAGAATTGTTAATACTGCTTTAAAAAGATGTTGTATGGCGAGTTAAATACTTCAGTGTGGGTCCCTGTCGAGACCGGCCCTATTTCGATAGGGCCATTCTCTTTCAGCCAGATACTGACTGGAAAATCGATTGCTTCTGCCTCCAAGAGGCAAAGCAATCGCTCGCCGGAGCATGAACACATTGCTCCGAAAGGTAAGTAAAGAATCTAACCCCAACCCTTTCCTTAATCCTTACCCTAAACCTCCCATTCCATTACACTAACCCTAAACCCCCCTTCCCCACAGCCTGACTCCAACCTTTCCTTCCCCGCAGCCTGAGTCTAACCCTAACCTTCCCCTTCCACGGCCCTAACCCTCCCTTCCCCGCAGCCTGAACCTAACCCCCCGCAGCCTGACCTTTACCCTCCCATTCCCACAGTCTAATCCTAAGTCTCCTTTCCCCGATGCCTGATCCTAACCCTACCTTCCCTGCAGCCTGATCCTAACCTTCCCCTTCCATAGCCCTAACCCTCCCTTCCCCACAGCCTGAACCTAACCCTAACCTTCTTCCATGGCCCTAACCCTAACCCTCCCTTCCCTGCAGCCTGACCCTCCCCCTAACCCTAACCCTCTCCTTCAATGGCCCTAACCCTCTCTTCCCCACAGTCTGACCCTAACCCTACCTTTCCCAGAGCCTAACCCTAACCCTCCCCCTAACCCTTAAAGTCCCCGGAGAGGTGAAATCAGGTTGAATGTTAAACCTGGCCAAAACCATGTAACATTTCAACTCTAATACTGTTTGCAACAGATGACATTTGTCTCTCTTGAAATTCAACATGGTTTTTCCAAGGTGTAACTTTCCTCCTGTTTTCCTATTTCTTTCAAACTCCAGATCTGTTCCGGAATGATGTTTGATTAGAGTGGTCTGATTCGTTGAGCTGCCAGATGCTCACTTCCTGTATGACTCTATAAATTGAACTCCTATATTATATCACAGGCTCCAAAGTCCATAATTACATATTTCTTCAAATTGTAGATTTATTGAATGTTCATGATTGCATCTTAAGAATAGATATTCCCTCTAACATATGGATTCATTTATTACGCAGTAAGAGACACTTTCTCTTCTCTGTGTAAAACTGATTTTATGCTCATTTCCATCATTTGCCTTTCGGTCAAATTAAATAAACCACATGAATGCAACATTTATTTTATGCAACAGCACAAATGATCCATACAGGGAAATAAAGAGAAAACTTCTATGAATGCAGCAGTATCCACAGGGCTGAGGGCTGAGTGATGCAATCAGCACTGCTGGGAATAGGACCAAAAGCTCTCAATAAGGGTACACCCTGTGATATTCAATGTTACACAACATATAAACTATCTGTTATAGTGGCATGAAAAACCGTGCTGAACTGCTGGGGGAGGCAAGTTAAAATTGTTCAATTTAATTTATTTACAGATTTAAAATAATAAAAATCATGGGATTACAGCTGGTTTAAGCCATTTGCAATGTGTAAATTCATTTTATATATTTTGCAATCTACTTGGAAAAAATCTTTACTTTTGCACATAGAACGCACATACTGTACTGCGTAGCTTTATGTATAAGCTGTAAATGAGTCGAGCTAGGAAACTTCACCACTCAAGTCTAATTCTTTCACAGTTTATTCTGCCTCCCTTCACATTGCAACATGGTTTTACGAAGATCGGAGTTTCCTGATCTGACCTACTGTGCATGGGTAGTAGGTCATATACCCAATCTACATGCCAGTTAGGTACGTAGATTGCCTCTGTGCGTTCTTTAAAGACCGCACAGAGTATTTAGTTAGAAAGAGGCGGCCTTAAGCCACCTCGGGGGAGTGATTAGTTAGAAGTAGGGGGGGGGTATAGCTTAGCCGGGGAGGGCGGAGGGGAGGGGAGGAGAGGCAATGTCCTTGCGGAGTTTTCTTCTTAAGAAGCAAACTACACACGTACGTACCATAAGGTATCTAAAAACAGGGGGCGAGTTAGGGGCAGAATGGGTAAGTTAAGTGCGGATTTGTCCCCACCTAACTCACTCGTGGCTACAAATACGGCCCACAAACTCCACACAGATTAGGCCTTGTCCGGGATTCAAACTCATGACCTCAGCACTGTGACACAGTGAGACACAGTGCTATATGCAAATGCAACACAGTATGATGTCAGGATCGGGAGAAAGTTGTACAAACCATTCATGGCAGCATACACACTTGTAAATTGGTTGGGTGATTAGTGGTCAGATCTCCTGATATTTAAGCAGGTTTAAAGATTGGATGTTACGAGCAGTCATGTGAGCATACCCAATTAACAGTCAGTGGTCAGATTGGACACAAATTGGATAGGTTTGTACTTAGCTTTACTCTTAAGCTCGGAATCAGCCCTTTCCTCATTACATTGCTCTCTATATAAAATATCTCCATATATAAATAACTAGAAGTTTATACTGGAGTAGGGTGAAGACAACAATTTTTGTTTATTTTTCAAAACCCGCAGAGGTGCAAAGTGCTTAAGCTGTATGAGATAAATATGCATCAGCAACCTGAGCTTTTTTTTTTTTTTTTGCTATTGTTATTTTTTAATATGTGGCAGCTGTGTCGATTAGCTTGGCTAACTGGGGGCTGATTCAGAGATGCACTTACACCTTTTTTTAGGTTATTTTTAAAGTGAAGGGTGTTAATTAATGAAAAATGCATGCAGGGAAAATACATAACTTTTACACATAGAACTAAAATACTGCATAGCTTTATGTTTAATCTATAAAACAGAGTTGAGCTAAGAAACTTCACCTCCTAATTTTAATTCTGTTTTTACAATTGAAATCTGCCTCCCCTTGCAATTCAACATGGTATTGCTCAGGTCTTGCACTTAATTCAACATGGTATTGCTCAGGTCTACACTTGCACTTAAAAAAGGCCCGGAGCCAAGGGCAGCCCTTCACACTGTCAGGGCAGAGCCAGGGCCAGGAATTTTAACGGTTTTTGTTTTTTTTTACTGCTAATTACACTGCAATAACCCGGAATTTAGAGACTTTAGATTGTAGGATGGACTAGGTAAAACAATGGCATCTCCTGAATCTACTGAATGGTTATTTCTACAGGATGATTTAAGTTGGCTACACACTATACAATAATCAGAGCACCATGTTAGTCTCCAGGGAATTTGCATAGTGTGGTCAGCTGAACATCTTAAACAAGCTTTAAAATAGTTTTGAAAACTGGTGCCCCAGCGGCAAACGCAGGATTTTGAAAGGGAAGTTTCCAATGCATGTAATACATGTGGAGCATGTTAGGAGTCTGGACATAGCAAACTATATAAAGTACACATGTCGATATATTAGAGGTCTAGCTATGGCAAATACTATAACATAGGTGGTTTATATTAGGTTTTAGGAATGGTACACTATATACAGTATATAGCATGCCATTCCTTGACTCCTATTATATGCTATTGCAGAACCTCCAACTTGACCCATTCCAATTTAATCCGCTTCTCAGCTTCCAACTGTCACTCACCTGGTTTAAATAAATTAACTGATTCTTAAAAAACTATTTGCCTCTTCATCTAAGGTGGTTACCATAGTTACTGACAATAGGAAAAAGAGGAGCAGAGTATTGCAGGCATAGGGTCCCTCTTCAATGTTAGTCTATCTGCCTACCCACGAAGCCACACCCCTTTTAAAGCCTGCAGCACAAAGCCACGATAACACGCTAAGTCCCACCCCCTATTTCCAGTTTTTGGGGGGTTTTTTTCTCCTTTTTTAAAACATTAATTGTGGGGGATTCTGGACTACCAGAAACCCCCCTGGGTGTGCCACTCTGCCTAATTACCTTACATCCAATTATGTTCTAGCTTTGGTAGAATAGTGGAGCTTAGAGATAAATGACCACTCTCAAATATCTAACAAAGGCTGTAATGGTAAGCCCATTTATATAATTCACTGCAGTCACCCTATGCAAATAAATAAATGAAAATGAAAGAAAATGGAGCAAGCACCAATTAGTTATAAGATAAGCGTTAGCATGATCACATAGCAGCAAGTTTATTTTAAACTGTAAAGAACGCAATTATTGCCATTACACTCAATGCAGCAGTAGGCTTAGTTAAAGATGAAGGGTGCTGTATATTATATCTTACATCTCATGTTGTGAACAGAAATCTTGCAGAAAGGTGGGTAAAATGACATTGTAAATGGATTATGAATAAAACCAGAGGAATAAAGAACGCATGGCAATGTTTGACCTCTAGAGACATATTATATCTATAGAACGGATTGTACTATATGTCCTACACGCTCTTTTTAATTTGCTGGTATAATATTCAGTGGCTAATTGTTTAGAAGTACAGCAGTGTGCATCGTGCCTTTTCTTTACCTCGTGTATAGTAAAAAAGGACAGTAGGTCTTGAAGAGAATTAATCACCATCCCACGCAGCTGCTGAGACATCAACGAGGAAACACATGCAAAAAACTCTTGAACTTGCAAAATGGAATCATGATCATTATGTGGCACTAAATGAATCCACTTATCCTTCTCAGAGATAAACAGCGAAGCACAACTGGGTATCCACCTAAAAAAAATCATACGAATCAAAGCGTGACACACAGTGCAGCAGATTTCATAAATAATACAGAGATCCGTCAGTTAAAGGTGCGCAATTATACGCACAAACATTGCAAGGCAACACCCATGACACTCCCCTCACACAAACTGATTTTCGGTGACTTATGAGTCCATAGAGCACCTCTATCTCTATGTGTGCATTTACGTGCGTATAATACTTCCGTACGTGCATATCTAACTAACCGTGCCCTCAAATGGTCATTTAAATGACTCCTCCCACCTACTTTCACGTAACTTCACCGCACGTATGTCCCCAAGTGCGATTCACAAGAACGTGTCTAATGGACTTGCGTGCGTAAATGCAACGTCAACAGCGTAAATAAAGTTACTACGCATGCGCAGTAACTCCGATCCTAAAATTACGCACAGCTATTGTTTATTGAATTACGTCCGTCTATGGAAGACGGACGTAGTTCTGGATCTACCCCGATATTATTAATGATATAAATAATAACTTCATAGTTATTACTTCACAATCAGTAGAAATAAAATATTGATCTCCCTTAATTAAAGAATAAAAAAAACCCAAACCATAACACAACTATACATTTTTCTTAGGTCAGCGATAACACAACTATACATTTTTCTTAGGTCGGCGATAACCTGATTAAAAATTTAGGATTAAATCTTCTCCATTAAAAGACTCCACTTCTGCTGCACTCAGAGCTCCGATACCAGATATCTCGCTTGTACAGTGTTATGATATCAGTTCCCTATCTTAGGGCTCCAATGACTAAATGGTGAACACTTCGTTTTCTGTAGATAAAGACAGTTTTCACCTGAAACCATGGCGATCATCAGCCTGTACACCTCTGATCGCCGACCCGCTCTAATGAGTGTTGGCCAGATGATCGCTTTATCTACTAAATGTCAGAATGGCGTTATAATAAGTATTTCAGCGGACTCCCCATATAACCCCCCCTTTTCCGCCCTCTACTAGCTGTTATTAGGGGGAGGAAAGGGGTGGATATGTATAGGAAGACCATTGAAACACACAGAATGTGTCTATGTTAATAAAAAAATGTATGTAAAAAAATGACTGTTATCTTTTTTCATTATAAAAAAATTAATAAATTAAATGCCCTAAAAAAGTAAAGAAAGACTTAAACTCACCTGTCCGGCGTCTCTCTCGGAAGTCCCGGAGATAAACATATTTAAGTCTCAAAAGTTAGCCACTGTGCAGGCCCTGGGACTTACTACCAGATCGAAGCAGACTGTCTCTCACGAAGTCCTGCAGACCATTGCGGGAACTCGCCAGAGGGGAAAGTATTTGTAATCGATGTGAGAGGCGCTATTATTAGTAAATGGACCCCTTAAAGTCCTTACTATAATATTTGCATACTCATCCCTCCCACAAAGAGAAAACACTTCCACTTCCTGCGCTGTCTTGTCCTGCAGTTGGTAATGCGGAGCTCGGCAGTTGCAGCTTACCACAAGAGGGCATTATCCAAATCTAGAAAATCTCGAGATCTAAGTAAATCTGAATGTGTTCCAGTGTCCCAGGCCCCCCTTGCTCTGTACTGCCAATAGCGCAGCTGGGCCTTTTTCAGTTAGTCACCTACTTGGAGGACTGTGCTATAGCGCAGTGTTCCCCAACCTCAGTCCTCAGGGACCACTAACAGTCCATATTTTCTAGGTTTCCTTAAAGAATCACAAGTGATATAATAAGCAGCACCTGTGGAGCTGTTAAAATGTGACAGTTAGTAATGAACACACCTGTGCTCCAGCAGTGACACCTGGAAAACATGCACTGTTACTGGTCCCTGAGGACTGAGGTTGTGGAACACTGCTATAGCGGACTGATGCAACTCAGTTCTTCAGATCAGTCTATTTTAGTACTGAACCTGTTCATTTATGATGGCAGCCCTGACATTAACTATGTGTTACAGAAAACCCATTATGTAGATCAGACATAAGCGCCCCTTGGGAGTCTAGGTGCTGGGAAACAACAACTCCTAGCATTCTCCTGCAGTGAGGGCATAGCTGATACTTGGCAATGCATGATGGCACAAGTCATTTCACAACACCTAGAGTGCAGCAGGTTACCCCAGGTCTAAGTGCGCTAGTCGTTGCCGTAAAAACGCTGCATTGTATGTACTGCGCATGTACGTGGAAGATGTTACGCCACGTAGCTCTGAACGTACGTACCAGGCTAGTAACAACAGCGTAACTACGTATGAAGGGGCGTGCTAACTATACGACACCCATAATTACGCTTCGGAGGCGGGGTGGGGCATTTAAACCATACAGTCTGGGCGTGCTTAGGCAGTTATGTACGTGTAGCCTGTACGTACATCAGTACTTACGCTGTGTAAAGTTAAGGTAGGGTTCGGCAAGTGTAGAACGGCCAAAGTACATACGAGCGAGGGGAGTGCATAGAAAATACGCTACGCGATGAGACGTAAGGGAGACGTAGCTCTGGATCTGGCCCAGTGTGTCTGGTAAAGATCATGAAGTGATACAGGAACTCGCAATGCCTTCTAGTCAGGTCACATGATCAGAAAAACAGCCCTGATCATACGGCAAACGGGGGGATAGTGAAAAAACAAAGCCCTTGGACCGGCTCTATTTTATTATACACGGTACAGTAAACTGTATTGTATCTAACCTACACCATGTCCCCCTATACAGTGTCTGAAAATACTGCACATTGACTATATTATGTTACACCACATGCCCAAACTTCTAGTGACTCTCACCCATATTACAGCACCCATCTATTAACTCTCACCATCATTTACCCTGCATTAATCCTCCTTCATATAACTGGCACTGCATGTAAGCACCGAGGACCGTGTTCACAGACACGCCCCTCGCACGGACCGGTTTTCGGTGACTTCCGCCTGTATTTAATGCCCTAATATCAGCCCACGTTTTGTACGCCGGTTCTCCCATTTCATGTCTACAGGGACCTTGATATAAAATTTCTCCATTATAAAGCAGATTTATTATTTTTGCACATTGAACATTTGATGATTGTTATGAATGTCGGGCCGTATTCACAGACCCGGTTTCACGTGGAGTTACGTGCGTATTATTAGGTACGTTTTAACTGCGCATGCGTAGTAACTTTATTTACGTAAGTTACGTTAAATATACACACGTAAGCGCTTTAGGCATGGACATGTGAATCGCACTTGGGGACATACGTACGGATGGGCGGCATAAAAATACGTACTTGAAAATTTACATGAAAGTGGGTGGGGGGAGGCATTTAAATGTACGCTTGAGGGTGCGGCTATACTGAATCGCACACAGAAGACATATACGCACATAAGTACGGCTGGGAGAGGGGAGTGTCGTGGGTGTTGGTGGGTGTGGCCTTGCTACGTGCGTGTGTATAATTTCGAACTTTTAAAAAACGGCTTTGTGAATACGGCCCATCATCTTAAATTTTGCCTTAAACCAATTTATGCCTATGCTAAAAAAGACTGTTTTAAATTCAGGATGAGGGGGGGGGGCAATAATATGTGCTATAGTATGACAAACAGTATGATAATGTAAAGAACCTTTGCACATCCTAAACCTGTTGGATGACCAGGCCATAAGGTATGAAACACACACACAAAAAAAACAAAAAACACACACATATATATATATATCTCAATAATGTATTATTCACTGTAATTCACTGGATCCCTATGTTAAATCAATCTGGCCTTACTTTATAATTGTACAATTGTACATTTAATGATTGTATGATTGCAACTGACAGCCCTAAATTGTCTGTAAATTGTATGTGCTTTTACATTTTACATTTAACATGAATTGTTACATTTCCTGTTGGCAGCAGGATTAAAGATTAGGGATAATAAGTGGATGTAGCCGCTCGGTATTGTTGTATGTAATTGTAGGTTAATAACTGTTATTAGTGGTATAGATATAGACACTATTAATACAGTCAACTTTTGCACCTACCTATTTCGCAATGTAGTTCGAGCCTCCAGACAATGCTTTTGTACTAGTTCTTCAAATTCAGCCGGAAGCAAGGGCAAATTACCAGATAGAATTTCCTTGGTACGAACAAATCTTAAATCACTGAACCTAAAATAGATGACACACACAGAGGGACAGAATAGTCTTTCATCTACAACAGAGGGTTGCCTTGTGAAGGTTACAGGTGATATTTTAACAAGCCTATAAAAGCTGTCTGTGTTCCATTTGCGTTTGTGATCCATGTAATAGAAACATAGGCCCCGATTCAGAGATTGAAAACCATGAACATGGTTTTGCCTAGGTGTAACGTTCCTCTTTTAATTTTGAAACTCTTAATCAGGGCCATATACAGCAGGGGAGTTATATTTCATCTGTTGTATTAGAGTTGAGAGGTGGCATTTTTCAACCTAAGTCTAAATAACAATGTAATAGTATAACTGGTCAGTATCTGTGTGCAGTAAGCAATTCAAAGATATTTCCCTGCATGCAAAGTATACAATTAAATTGACTCCCCCTGAAATCAACATGGTTTAGCCCAGGAGTAACTTTCCTCTCTTAGGGCCTGATTCAGAGATTGAAAATAAGAACTTAAAGTTACACCTGGGCTAAACCATGTTGATTTCAGGGGAGTCAAATTTAATTTCTTGCAACAGTATCATAGTTAAAAGGTGATGTTTCCCAGCTCAAGTCTAATTAGCGGTTTAAAAGTGAAGCTGATCAGGTATCTGTGTGCAATCTGCTAATTAGACTTGAGCTGGGAAACATCACCTTTTAACTATAATACTGTTGCAACAAATGAAATTTGACTCCCCTGAAATCAACATGGTTTAGCCCAGGTGTAACTTTAAGTTCTTATTTTCAATCTCTGAATCAGGGCCTTATTTGCAAGCTCCTTCTTAAGTCTGAACCAGGCCCTAAATCCTCTTGATAGTTCCCCACTGCCTGTTCAAATATACAACCTATATGAGTGGATCACTTCTATCATTTGGAATATTATTATGTTTAAAGGATTCATTATATTTGTATTACTTACTGAGTAAACCAGAGTTTTTGTAATGACAACATCATGGGGTTCACAGTGAAGAGGTGATCTTCATTCCATCTGTGGGCACTGTTGTAGGTTGAGTGCCAGGGGACCGGAGCACGAATCACCCGAAGAGGAAAAGAACGAGGTGTGTTTGAAATACACAGTCTGCCTTTCTCTTTTGGATCCTTTAGAATATAATCAACTAGAAGATAAGAATGGTCCTCATTTAGGCAAGAGTATGTACTGTAAGTGACACTTTCAAAAGCATTTTAAAGGCAGTTGAGAATTATACTATTTATAAATATATAAAATGGGATATTCAATTCAATCTCATGCCACGTGATGATGTGAAGTCTCATAATAAAAGGTTGCCCAAAACTTAAGAGACACCTTAACGTTATGGCGTTTGGAAGACATTATCAGCGCACATCACATCTAGGCACTGAACGCAACATCTTTTAATTACTTGCCATGTCTTTTGGTTTGACACTTGTTACTTAATAATAAGTACACTGTAGCACTGTTCTGAAAGTTTACTGTTACATTGTAAATATACAACGTAATGTAATTACCAAACAAGAAGTTGACAGTCTGCATGCTGAGAGTCCCTATAAAAGAAATACTGATATCATTTATTACTAGGGATACACAAGATGCATTGCTTCAATTATTTCCTTCCTTATTTATAGTTATCTGTGCATCGTTACACTAACAAACATAAGCATACATAAAAGATATATTTGTTTTGTTAACAATTTAATTGTTGTTATTACGTCATAATCTTTAAGATACTCATATAATTACTTCAATCATGTTTTACATTGCTGGAACTCCTGTCAATCTCTATTGGTCCTGAGAGAGCAGGGGGCACCCTGCAAGTCTGTATGATTGAAGATCTATGCAAGTCATACAGACTTACCAGTAATCTTCTGGCTGGTTATAGTAAAGTACACTGAACTGCAGATTACTGATATATAAATAAATAAATAAATAAATAAATAAAAAATATCAATAAATAATAATACCTTAAATATCAATAAATAATGAACAAATGTATTATAAAATGATTACCTCCATGAAAAATATCAATTAGAGATAATAAAATAAAATAATAAAAACAAATTGATGGCATAAATATCAGGTGGAAGATAATAAACAGTCACAGTTCAAGTAATCCTAATACACTGCTAATAGAGGAGAGTACCAAGTTAATAACAGACTCAATTGAAGGAAGTGCCAAGTTAATGTCCAACCAATTTGGGGCTCAAACAAGTGGCTGATTAAAGTATAATAGGGAGACCGCAGAAACGAAATAAAATCTTCTCCTTTTTGTATTCTTTCCTTGAATCCTTAGGGAGGAGACAGAGGAGGTGATAAAACACGATTTATTGGTACATTTTAAAACAATGGATGACACACAAAAACATTCAAAACTTTAAATGTTTAAAATATATTATTTATTTATTTATTTATATCGCCTCCTTTGAAAAAAAAGATAAAATCTAAAGTTTCCATATGACTGGGTGGTCCAAAATTAAACAATTTCTTGCCCTCCTCCTTCTCCAAATTTCCGATAACTGACTGCTTTCTATACAACTGCATCAGAAAATATACATTTTTGCGATCAACAAATGCAAATACATTCGAGAAACCCAATCAGATTACAAACTGCTCGATACAGACTTCCGACAACTGACACTTCTGTTACGGTGCTGGGTTGTGCTCATGACTGGATGTGGCTATGTATTTCAAAGTACAGTATGGACGCGCTAACGGACTGTCTCCAATCCAGACTACTGAACTGACACTATTTTACTTGGTATAAGTGGGAAGTCTTAAGGTAAGTGATGGAAGTCTCAGAAGTCCATTGCAGGAAAGGGAGTGATAAGCAGATGGATGGATGTGGCTGATAATCATGGATCTATGTGCATTCAACATGTAAGTGTGGATTCAGTCCTATGATAGTTCTAATAAATTGTCTGGAATAGCTGTTGGTATGAAAGTGAAAAATGACTATCCACACACATTTCATAATGCATTCATGTAATCATCCACTCTGACGCCCTCTGTATAGTCAAGTACCTTTTACTGAAAGGAGCAGGTAAGAAGCAATTTCCATGTCCCCGTGTACAATTTCTAGTCTTAGTGGGCCGATTTTGTGAATTTTTTACGTGTGTATTTTTAGGCACGGTTGAACTGTGCATGCGTAGTAACCTTTTTTACGCAATTTACGTTGGATTTAGGCATGGAAGTCCATTGCGTCCAGATTTCTAAACGTTTGAGGGGGCATGGTAGAATTTTGTACGTGCATAGTTTAGTGGAAGTGGGTGGGGGGGGGGAGGCATTTAAATAGACTAATATGGGCACGGTTTGTCATGTACGCACGTACAGAAGGAAAATACACATGTAACTACACACATAGGTAAGGTTGCCCTATGGACGCCTAAGTCACCAAAAACCGTCCATATAAGGGGAGTGTTGTGGATATTGCCTTGCCACATACAGCGTGTATTTGCATACTTTATACACATGCATCTATGAATACGGCCCAGTATTACATTATTCATTCTTTGGTTCTGTTGAATTATCCTGGTTGCTATAAACCAAGCATAACTATGTGCATGCCTTAAGAAGGAACCAGTCTTAAATGTAGAAATGTAATGAATTGAAAGGATGGTTCTCTCATGGGCTGTATACTAATCAGTGCTCATGTGTGTGTATTCTTTTTCATTTCTCTGTTACCTACAGGACTAAGCAGAAATCTTTTTTGCGTTGTGAAAAACAAGGCCAGGGTTTTATGTAGATGGTGTTTTATTAGCAATCTATCTATAAATTATTTCCAGAGCCATTCTGAGATTGAATGGAAGGCATTTGAAGCTGCTCACATAAGCTGTAATTTGTTTGTTAGTCATTTTAAACAAATCATGGATTTGTGGGATGAAAATAGGACACCATTCCGTATAACATTGATTGATGACACTTAAGAAATCACTATGGTAAGAGAAGAAATGCATAGGCTCGGTCTGTATAGTGGAAGTGGGTTTATACAGCTCTTCTTCTGAACCCCGCTATGTTACATGAATAACTGTAGAGGCTAAGAATTCTGGGAAATTAGTAAATAAGAGCTGCCACAAGCTGGCTGGAACTCCCTGGTCTGGAAGTCATCCCATCCTGCCTTACAACGAATAAGACCTCACTACTAGGAGAGCAGAGTGAAAGGTTACCATATAAATCCTGGTATGACGATATTCTTCCCTGAGTCATTACTTTTTTCTCTATAATGTTAAGGTTAATGCAATATGAATGTTTTTAATCTTCTAAAAGATTAAAGCTAATGTTTGCCTTCTCCGATAGTATAATCAGTTTAGAGGAATGAGGTCATAACATTTTGTCAATTATTTGACTGAATAATGACCAAAGACAGACTGGGGCCAGTGGATTTAAACCGTTGTCATTCCCCGGTTAGAATGTCCCATTTGCGAAATAGGGATATCCGAAAGTTTTTATTTTTGAATGGGTGAGTACAGCAACCTCAACTGTTCACATTCGGAAAGAGCAGATCACTCCGCCGCACCTCTGCCGCCGCTATAGGACAGGTGAGTAAACTTTTTCCGCAGGGTTAGGGTCAGGCTGCAGGGGAGGTAAGGTTAGGGTCAGGCTGCAGGGGAGGGAGGGTTAGGGTCAGGCTGCAGGGGAGGTGGGGTTAGGGTCAGGCTGCAGGGGAGGGAGGGTTAGGGTCAGGCTGCGGGAGATGGTGGGTTAGGGTCAGGCTGCCAGAAAGGAGGGTTAGGGTTAGGGTAGTGAGAGGGGAGGGTTAGGGTAAGAATTAGGGAAAGGAGTGGGGGACTTTTTTTAACACTTTTCAAAGCACCAAAAGTTCGGTGCTACGTGGATCGATTGCAATGCCTCCTCGAGACATATTCGATCGAAATCCCAGCCTGTTCACAACTGTCTGGGAGGAATCGGGGGTTTTCGATATTGGGAGTTTCTATGCGGGGACCCACACCCGATCTAAACACTGCCAGGCTCCATAGCCAATTCTGGCTTCTAAGCTACACCTTCACCCCTTATAAAAGAGTGGAGCAAGGGGCCTGTATAGAGCATGTGCCTGTGGAGAAGACAAACACGTTCAGCTGTTTTAAGATCATCATAGCGTAGACCGGTGACAGGAGAGGGGCAACAGACCAGCATTGCCAAGTCCCATTCTTCCAATACCCATTCACTTTTCCAGCTTGTGCAAAAAGGAAATTGGTGGCAGATTGGAAGTCTGGATCTGTATTTTTGAGCCTGCCGACCCTGTACCCTGCTACCTGTGGGAAGCTGTAGTTAGTCTGAATAGAGCGCACTGCGTACCAAGCAGGTAGCAGGTAAAAGTGGATGAATTATGATCTGGTCGCAAGGAAAACGGGAAAGTCAGCAGCCTAGTTCTGGTTCTGTTTCTAATGATTGTGAGTGTATGAGAGAATATTACATTATAGAAACTATGATGGTCTGAAAACGACCGTGCCCACCCTGCAGCCACAGAGGTAAAATGTCAGTGGCTGGCATGTATGTTTAGTGTATGTAGTGTTTATAAATACATTGTCAGAAGCTGACAGCTTAGCTCTGTTCTCTGTCAGTAGGAGGTGAATGGGGGATGCAGCTGGCAGAGGCCAGTGCTAAGCTATCAGCACTCATAGACTGAGTCGGGTGTGGGTTGCCACTGAGAACGGCCCTTTTCCGAAGACAGAGCTGCTCAGATACATTCTGCCCCGCTATAGACAAGAGAGCGCCTATTCCTATTTCCCCAACCCTTATGCTAATTCTT
>WWET01000470.1:141052-158423 GCA_011038615.1 Limnodynastes dumerilii | reverse complement strand
GCCGCCTAGTTAGCCCTCCCAGCCTCATTAAACTAGCTCCCCCGTCCACCTACACTAACCTGAACGTAGGAACACTGGGGGACGTCCCCTCCAGCATCCCTACGGCGCTGCTATGGACGGCCAATCCACGATCGGGTGTTGCCGTAGCAACGCTGGGCAACATCTGCCCGGCGCATGCGCAAATCGGCTTTAAAGCCGATCTCATGCGCAGATCGGCTTTTCAGCCGATCTTACGCTTACGCCGCCGTCCTAGCGACGGCGGGCATAGGTCTGGATCAGGCCCTATGGCATTATTGTATGATTGTTTGCTGCACCAATGGTTTTACAAAACAAACAAGATATAAACTATAGCACAGCTCTGTCTTCGTAGATTCCTGCATATATCTGTTTTCTCTCCAGGGGTTATGTTTTCCTTGTTTCCTGGTTTTTATGTATAAACTGGCTATAATGAATTGTGTGACGATCGCATGTAATGATCACTGTGACAGAAAATAGATTGCTTTATGTGTACAAGAAAATGCTCAGCACCAGGTCTGTTTCTTGTAAATATACAAATGCTAAAAGCTTTCACTGAAAATGCATTATTATGTCATTTCATACTAGGAACTATTTCCGTTGCATATTTTAAAAACAAATTGATGTGATCAGTGAACATTTCATTTAGTCGGTTTGTTTCTCCATTTAAAATTTAAATATCTGTAAATGGGTCAAGTGCTTTATTGACTTGAATCTTGTGAATTTTATAGTTATGGAGATGTTAATGTACTTCACGCCATTTCTTATTTTCAGTTTGTGAAGATTAAAGATTGGCTTCATCTCCAGAGAGATGACATGTCTAGTAATTAATCAGCCTATCTGGTAATTGATTTATCAATCAGAATTACAGTTGCCAGCCTTGACTTTTCTGGACAGTCCAGCGGGAGATTTTGGGTGAATATTAATTTGGAGCTATAAAGACAATTAATTTGTATATCATTGTATAATATGTGCTATAATTTTCTAAAATATAATCTCCCTACAAGTATGATTTAAAGTAAAAGTAGAGAGACATTGATTATCTAATAAAGGCTTAGATTTACTAAGCTGTGGGTTTGGAAAGATGGAGCATGGCAACCAATCAGATTTAAGTTCTCAATTTTTTTTATTACATACTAGAGAATGTCAGCTAGACTCTGATTGGTTGCCATGGGCAACATCTCCACTTCTCCAAGTTTAGTAAATCTGGCCCTTTAACTTTCATAAACCTTAACACTTGCACAATGGTCAAGTTTACTTAAATTGTTGTTTATTAAAGGCGTGCTTATAGATTTTACAGTGTTCACCGTATTCTACCACAGTCCACCTATATATTTAAAAGGCATTGTAAAGTGATTTTCCAAGAAAGCACTTTCTATGAGACTCCCTCCAAACCCAAATTCCTAACTTTGTTATTTGTCTTCAATTATATTTTTTGCCATCCTTAAGCTGGGTTCCAATATCCAATCTATTCCAATATATTCCAATATTGCAAGAGTGTGTACGCTCTTACAATGATTTTATGTGATAAACCAGGTTGGATCAGTTGTGGGAAGTTTGTAGGAAACTATGACCATCTGTCTGACTTTTCAGTCAGCCTTCTGTGCAGCACAGGCAGATATCTGTGCAGTGTGTACAGGATCGCAATTGTTTCAGAAGATGGTTAGGAGAGATGATGATCAACTGGTAAATTGGCATAAATTGTAAGAGCTATTGCATCTCAAGTATAATTGTATATATACAAAGAACAAAAGACAGGGCCGGCGCTCCATACAAACATTATAGAAAACTGTACCAGCACATACATGGTTTAGTTTCCCTATCTGTTTGGTATATGTGCACTCAGGGCGTCTGTGTTAAGACTTTCCTACTATTTCAAAAGTGTGCAGCGGCCTACTTTGTGAATGCACAGATGCATAGTTGCCAACACTCCTGTAATGTCCGGGAGACTCCCGAAATTCGCCGGCCATTGCGGAGCTAGGAGGGTCGGTAAGTCAGAGTGAAGAGTGAAGTGAAATCAGAAGACCGCTGCGGAGGAGAAAGGAAAGAGGGAGAAAAAGGTAAGTGTAAAGGAGAGTGGCTGAAGAAATATGCTGGGGAATGGGGGCTGGAAAAATATGATGGGAGATACTGAGGGGGGCTGGAGAAACATGATGGGAGATACTGAGGGGGGTTGGAGAAACATGGCTGGGGATACTGAAGGGGGCTGGAGGCATACTGAACTGAAGCAACACTGAACTCAGTACGTAGGACAGAAGAATGTTCACGGGACAATACAAGACGCACTAGGGCTCGCACACACTCAATCACATAGCGGTGCCTCCGAAGAGGTAACATAAACATACACACAAGGTAAAGGTAGGTACTGCAGGGCAGGCAGGTACAAAATAGGGATAAGAACCAGGGCTGGATACACAAGGTAACAAAGGCAGGAGTCAAGGCAGGTAAGTGGGTCAAACAATGGTTGATTCACTAGGCTAGAAGCACTAGGCACACACGGTAGCAGGTCACAAAACTGAGGATCAGACTCTATAACTGGCAGAGAAGAGAGGAAGAGGAAGGCTAAATATAGAGACAGCTAGCCTCTAGTAGTCTGAGCTGTCTAAGAAAAACCCTGCAATGACGCAAGTGGCCACAAGAGGGAGCTCTAAGTAAAAGACAGAGAAGACGCGCGCCTGCAGCACGTGGATGGACCAGGAGCTGGGAGAGAGAAGATGCTGGTGGCAGAGGAACGCAAGGGGTGAGCGGTGCCCGGAGGATAGAGGAAGCCAGCAGCGAAGAAAGATGGTAAGTGACAGCGGGAAGCAAGGTAAGGGTGCGCACAGGAGTAGGCTGGATGCGGGATGACCAAACAGTACCCCCCTTCTGACGGGGGATCAAGGACCCCTCAGGTCCTGGTTTCCCTGGAAACTTGGTGTGAAATTCTTGCTGGCATGAATATTACGTGCAGGAACCCATTGATGTTCCTCTGGACCATACCCTCTCCAATGAATAAGGTAATGAATTTGGCCTTGCACTTTTTTAGAATCTAAGATGGTCTCTACTTCGAACTCTTATTGACCATCCCGGAGGAGAGGAGGAGGTTTGGAAAGTACACCAGACTGAAATCTTCTGGAAGGACGAAAAGGTTTAAGGAGGGAGACATGAAATGTGTTGGGCATCTTCATATTCCGAGAAAGCTTTAACTTGAAGGCCATCGGATTGATCTTTCTGGAGATAATAAAAGGGCCAATAAAACGTGGACCAAGTTTCCTGGAAGGTTGCCGAATGCGAAACATGATGGGGAATACTGAGGGGGGCTGGAGGCACATGCTGGGGAATATTGAGGGGGGCTGAATACTTTGCAGGACACCCATACACAAACCCCTGCGATGCAGAGACAGCCCTCTGGCGACGCAGGGACTGTTCCCCGGTGAAGCAGGGACCATCCCCTGGCAACACAGGGACCACCCCCTTGCGATGCAGGGACCACCCCTTGGTGATGCAGAGACCGCCCCTATGCTTTTTACTTTTGTTACTGAAATGATTTTTCAAAAGTAGGAAACCATGTATTAAACCACAGCCTCAAGTCCTGCCCCCCTGCCTGGCAACACTAGTTTACGAGTGTTGCTAGGGACAGGGAGGGACTTGATGAAACAAATTGCGTTAATTACATTAAGCCCACCCCCTGCATGCATCTATGGCTTTTAAAAGTCGGCAACCCTGCCTGGATGTTTAGAGATTGAATCCTATGACTGCAGGTCCCTCTGTAGCCATGCGTAAACCTGATCACAAAATATCTGCCTCTTAGCATCTGAGCTGATGTTCTTCCTGCATGCAAAACCTCAGATCCCCTGAATTTACTGTGTATCTCATTGCTTAGTGTTATTCCTGTAAGCAATCCTACTGTGCGTTAACAAAGTAGCACTTAAATGGAATATTAAAACGGGCGAGTAGACAAATATGGCCTTGTCAAGTCATTATCTTTTAACATTGAAATACTTTTATTAATTCAAAGAGGGCCCAGTACTGAGATTAAAAACTGTCCATCAAAGGGCTTGACTGTGCATTGAACAATGATTGCTTTCTAACCTTCTGCATCCTTGCTGTATGATGACAACAGATAAAGAATGAATTCTTACCAATGCTTTTCCTGAGGCTCATGTAGTAATCATATTCAATCTCTTCCTTTATTTCTTCGAGCAATTTCTCCAGAGCTGGCTTTTTCAGAAGTTGGCTTGGAACATTTGATAAGATTGCGTCCATCTGTTCCCGCTTCTGGGGTGCCAGCATTCCTGGCTGAATGCCATGGTGTATGTAGTGAAAATACCTCTGCAACAGTCACCAAAGTTGTTATTTTAGCAAGTAACATCGGGAGAAAGTCATTGGGAATATGAGACCCAAGAAAGCATAATTCTCTCATACTTTTCTATGCACTAAATAGCGCTATCATATTGTTGCTGTTCGAAACAGATCGATGCAACGATACAGATATAAACAGGTTCAGCAAATAAACAGACTCCCAGACTCCAAGGATGGTCTTTAGATGGGAAGGTGAGATCCAGGATTATCAAGATGATTTAGAGCAGAGGTTTTATCATCACTTTGGGCCGTATTCACAGAACTGTTTTTCACGTGGACTTGCATGTGTATTTTTAGGTATGTTTTAACTGCGAAAGTTTACTTTACTTACGTAATTTACGTAGACTATACACACGTAAGTGCTTTAAGCACGGACATGTGAATCGCACTTGGGGACATTTGTACGGAGGGGTGGGGTTGAAATACGTACCAGAAAATTTACGTGAAAGAGGGTGGGGGGGCATTTGAGGGCGCGGTTACATAGAATCACATGTACAGAATACAGGTAAAATTAGAGGTGCTCTATGGAGGTGTAAGTCTACCAGTGCAGGTTGAAGCACGGACATGTGAATCGCACTTGGGGACATATGTATGGAGGGGCGGGGTTGAAATACGTACCTGAAAAGTTACGTGAAAGAGGGTGGGGGGGCATTTAAATGAGTCTTTGAGGGCACGGTTACATAGAATCACATGTACAGAATACACGTAAAATTAGAGGTGCTCTATGGAGGTGTAAGTCTGCCAGTGCACGGTGGTGACAGGGGAGTGTCATGGGTGTTGGCTTGCTACGTGCGTGCATATAATTGCGTACTTTTGAAAAAAACAGCCTTTTATATCATTTTAGTCAATATTTGCTTACTGCACTAGGGAATCTCCATGGAATGAATCATGAGCTCCAATTGTGCCTTTGTGTTTTGCACTTACGCACAGAATCGTGCTACCCAATCAGAATGTATTTTACCCTCTCCAGACAACTGACAGCTTTCAACAGAAGGGCCAGGTTGCGATTGCAAGTTGGCGTGACTTGGTATTATAATGTACAGAAAAGGCGCGCCAATGTTATGTGTCCTGATCCACTTACGCACTGTCCCCATTTTACGTTTAAAGGAGTCAGAAAAGTTATCGTAGGCTATAGCTATCTTGAAGGCCGATGGTGTGAGGGGAATGATTAGCAAGGCAATTATTATTTATTATTTATTAACAGGTCTTTATATAGCGATTTACACAGATTATTTCAGTTGCTGCCCCATTTGAGCTACATTCTAAGTTCTCTAACATAGACACACACTAGGACTAATATATTCAGCAGCCAATTAACCTACCAGCATGTTTTTGGATTGTGGAAGGAAACCGGAGCACCCGGGGGAAACCCACACAGACCTGGGGAGAACATTCAAACCCCACATAGATAAGGCTTAGTCTGGAAATCTAACTCATGACCTCAGCGCTGTGAGGTAGATGCATGGATGCAGGCATCTCAGATCCACACATATCCGTTACTCACAGATCTGATCACAAAAGTATTGAATAGATCATTGTTGCCATTTTGTGCCAGTTGCATTACAATGAGGTCATATTTAAAATTGGGGTAACTTTGAAAAAAATGATTCAATTAATGCTAAATGCAAAAACTGCCTTTATGCAAAGAAAAAAGAACTATATTTATACTAAACAAACGTAAGCGTCCAGAACCCAGCACGAGAGGAGAGTGACAGGGACGTGCAATTCCCTCTTCCATGCAGACTTTTTAGGGTCTGATTCAATTAGCATCGCGGCCCGCAATAGAGGGGAAAATGACTATTACGGTAGCAGATTTTTATACGCATCTCTATAAGGCGCGAATAAAAATAGAAAAAAAAATTTGCACAATCAGCATCGCACCGCAAAATACGCGGGTGCGATGCTAATTAAATCAGGCCCTTAGACGTCCGCACGTACGGAAAGCTGTGGGGGTCTGGATTCGGTCCTAATTCTGAATCCTATTGCTCCATAATTATTCCAAATGTCATATATATTTATTTAAAAATATCTATTTAATTAAATTAATTAAGCAAAATATAATAATTACACTTGTCAGAACAGAGTATTTTTTAAATATGACTCATTCAGATGATGGCAATGAATGGGTTCATTACGTTGATGTGAGTCCATTCATCACGCTGAGCAATGTAATGCACCATCACCCAGAGTTTAAAGATCATTGCTTTATATCTTACACTATCTGATCAAGCGTATAGATTACAGCAACTTAGATTCTAATGGTTTGGTATGCAAAATGCATTATGAGCCCAAATTATACTCTGGAAGTTATTTACTGCATATAAATGTAATTGATACAGTAATTCGTGTTGGCCTAGTTGCGCTGTGTACAGCATTCCTCAAGTATAGGAATCTATATGTAAATTCTCTGCTAGTCAAGAACAGTTGTAATCATGCAGATTCCTCTCTGGGGAGGACCTGTTTCTTATACAAAGTTTATTCTTGTACGTAGAAAACTTCTGATTTTAGAGTTTTTCATGGGATATTTTACAATTTTATCATTTAGGAGTAGAGTGTAGTTTCATGGCACATCTTTCACCTTGCCTAATAATAGAGGACAGGATTCTAAGATCCTTCGAGCACTCCGATCTTTTAGATGGTTTTTACGTGCGTATAATACTTACGTACGTGCGTATCTAACTAAACGCGCCCTCAAATGCTCTTATAAATGCCCCACTTTCACGTATCTTTCTCCAGACGGATTACAACCACGCCCCTCCCTATGTATGTTCCCAAGTGCGAATCACAAGGCCGTGCCTAATGGACTTCTGTGCGTAAAATCAACATAGATAGCGTAAATTTAGTTACTACGCATGCGCACTTCATCCGATCCTAAAAATACGCACGGAACTGCCTGCAAAAATGGTTCTCTGAATATGGCGATACGATTTTTATGAGAATGGATCACTGAGCAATGGATGCTTAGACCATGATATCCACAGCAATCATGTGATCACACTGCCAAAAACTGACCTTGCACCAATGGTCATCCTAAGGAACTGTCTTAAACCTTTCTGACTGCTGTCAAAGGAAAATGGCGACATGCGGAAGTCGGGATTGGTTCGCAGATAGAGGGAGCGCCTATAATGTACACTGTAATACCATGCTCACTTGCAATTACTTTCTCACTCTGTGGGAAGGTGTTAATTTTTCCCCAATGTGTTATGTTCAAGTAGAATGGATGGAAAATTGGCCCCGATCCGACGCTCATAAAATAGGAGTGCAGTATGCTTGATGTGCTCTTCAGAATAAGGAGTACAGAAATGCTATGCTGGTACACAGATGACTGGGTCATGGCAGGTGAGCACTGATAACAAGAGCATTATTGGATTAGTGCAAATCTCCTTCGAGTTTGGCAAAGTAAAATGCTCTGCCATTGTTTTGGCTAATTTACAAACTAGGGTCCGGATTCACAGTTACGTAGTTTTCGTCTTACGTACGTTGTTTTAAGAATCGAGCTACTACGCATGCGTAGTTGCTTAGTTACGCTATCTATGTACAGAAATGGTACGTAGATCGCATAAATAAGCTACTACGCAAGTGTAGTAGCTCAATTCTTACAACAACGTAACTGCGAATCCAGACCTAGTTCATTCCAGCATTCTGATCACCTCAAAGAGAAAGTGAGAGCGTGTATGTTACTGTATCTGACAATACTAAGAGTGGCTGTGTCCTGATGAGAAATAGAAGGTGTCTAATGCAATTTCAGTATACTGATTGAAATGTACTAACCTCAATGTCTCCCTGAGACGGAACTACCTCCTGCTTATAAATCTCCACCTCATGCTGCCACATAACATCTAATTGTTCCTTTGGAGTCATGGGCCTGCTCTCTGGATAGACATCAGTGTCTGTCTGTGCCACGTTCTCATTGCCACAAAATGGTTCCACAGCTAATCTGAAAATAATAATAATAATAATAATGGGCCTGATCCTGTATTAAGAATGGTAGGGAACTTATGCAAGCCGCGTGTAAGTCCTCTAAAATGTTACACCTATGCAAGCACACTTAAAAACAAAATATACAGATGAGCACTAGTTAATCTAAGGCAGATAAGATGTTGAGATAATAATATTATAAGAAACCACAATTTTATGTATACACAAAGAAGAAGGGGACAATCGCAGGTGAATGGTTGGTGTGACCACTAAAAAAGAACTGAAAATATGTAACTACACCACGCTTAAGTCCTCTATCATCTGAGGTATAGCTAAATAGGGGATGAGCAAGTGATATAAAAAATATGAAAATATTTATTGTACAATTTACACAAATCTATTAAAAACACAATAAAAATATATCCACTTGTACAAAATGTACAATATTAGAATAATATTAGTGCTTGTATGAAAAATTAACAATGTTCCGAATTAGTACCAAAAAATAGATCTCTGTGCGGATGAAGTTTGGAATTCCGGAGAGTATGATCAGGAAGAATTTAATGTAATAATACAGTGTTATGCTCCTTGAGAAAAAGATTAATAAACGGTAGTCAGTGTACACATGTGGATAAGCATAAATATGCGACCTGTAGGGAGAGGCTCTTGGTGTATATTAGAGACCCAAACGGTAGATGTTATATTATAGCCGGTGATATGATAGTGTACCGGTAATAATTTAGATCTGCAAGTTGTCACAGTAAATATGCAATGCACTGGTAATTTTGTGCTCAACGGCACCACAGGACTCTTTAGGTAGTAGCTGGTCACAATAGTGCTCAGCGGCACCACATCAAGCTTCAATACCTATTGAGAGCAATAGCATTAAATATATCATCTGTGAGCATAATATGCACTGTTAGTTTGTGCTCGGCGGCACCATACGGCTTTCCAAATAGTGGTAGATAATAATAGTGCTCGGCGGCACCGCAAAGCTTCAAGAGCTGTTAGTTATAGTAACAGTAGATATATAATGACCTCTTAGAGGTATAGGGCCTGATCCAGACCTACGCTCGCAAGCGAGCGTACGCTGGTCGTAAGCGTAAATTCGGCAGAAAAAACGCACTGCGCATGTGCATAGTGACATCTTCCGTTCGTTCCAAAGACCTTTTCGTAGCGCCGATTCAGGCGTCCGTAAAAAAACACAATAAAATTATATCCACTTGTACAAAATGGTTAATGGGTAAACTCAGGTGTAAGAATTAGTCCCGAATATCAGAGAATAATATTAGTGCTTGTATGAAAAATTAACAATGTTCTGAATTAGTACCAAAAAATAGATCTCTGTGCGGATGAAGTTTGGAATTCCGGAGAGTATAATCAGGAAGAATTTAATGTAATAATACAGTGTTATGCTCATTGAGAAAAAGATTAATAAACGGTAGTCAGTGTACACATGTGGATAAGCATAAATATGCGACCCGTAGGGAGAGGCTCATGGTGTATATTAGAGACCCAAACGGTAGATGTTATATTATAGCCGGTGATATGATAGTGTGCCGGTAATAATTTAGATCTGCAAGTTGTCACAATAAATATGCAATGCACTGGTAATTTTGTGATCAGCGGCACCACAAAACTCTTTAGGTAGTAGCTGGTCACAATAGTGCTCAGCGGCACCACATCAAGCTTCAATACCTATTGAGAGCAATAGCATTAAATATATCATCTGTGAGCATAATATGCACTGTTAGTTTGTGCTCGGCGGCACCATACGGCTTTCCAAATAGTGGTAGATAATAATAGTGCTCGGCGGCACCGCAAAGCATCAAAAGTTGTTAGTGATAGTAACAGTAGATATATAATGACCTCTTAGAGGTATAGTTACGTGGTAACGCACCCTTTACGTGCGTGCGGGGGGTCCGTAGGTACATGCACGTAGTGGGGAGTGCACGCCACCTGCACTCCCCGCTGATGGTAGTAAATCTGGACTCCTACCTTAAGTTTTTACGACGACGTGATGGGGGCTTCCCCGCACCCGCCTCTGCCCCCTGCTTTACATGGCTATCCCCGTCTGTATGGTGGGGATACAACCATCGTAATTAAGGGTCTGCCCCTTGAGCCAGATTAAGAGCTACGACCGCCAGTGTATTTAAGCTCGCCGTAGTCGTAAAAACGCTGTTTTGCAAGTTCTGCGCATGCACGTGGCAGATGTTACGACCAGAAACTCTGATCGTACTTTACGGCAAAAACACCTACTTAGGGGAGTGCATAGTAATTACGAAAGCGTAAATATGCTACGCATTGAAACTTAACCCGAGCGTATGCCTGGATCTGGCCCCTTGTGCATACTTACTACCTAGTCTAGTTAATAACCTAGTAAGTTCACATGTGCAGATGTTCTGTAACAGGAGACTTACGCAAATGACTTGCTTAAGTCCCCTGTTGTACCTAAGTCTGGATCTGGGCCAGTAACAATAATAATGTTTAGCTGCAACCTGAAAACACTCATTACATTTATAAATAAAACAGTGCTAAAATAATTAAATTTAAGCTTAAATCACTTAAAGCATTCAGTCAACATTTTTAAAGCATGAAATCCATTGTGATGAAAACACACGTGTTTCAGTATCTATCGTAACACCTGCTCAGAATATAAAATGAGCTGCGCTGCGATGTGTATAATGGGTCTTCAGAGAACCTTTTTAAGACTTCAGATATCTGTGACTGACAAGCTATATTACCTATCACTGTTATATCTGTTCCATGTAGGCTGTTTCGGCTCTCCCTCGAGGCATGGCGCATTCTGTGAAGCTGAATCTAATATTTAAGGAAAAGTACTGACAGCTCCCTATGATACAGTATGTGGGTACAAATAGCTATAGAGGTCACGTGTCATTTCTTGTGGAATATTAACAGAAGGAATTCAAACTGGGGAACAAAAGGTGTCTGACAAAATGGAAGCAGCCTGCACAACTCGTTCAGTTACCAAGCGATTATAAGGTGTTTAAAAGCCAAACAGAGGTCCGTCTTGCTGTGTTTATAAGTATCCGGGTAACAGGATTAATGTTCACTTTATAAATACACTAAACTTTTTTTTTTTAAGTATAATAAAGTAATGAGATTGCATTTGTTGCTATTGTGGGCTATTATTGTGGTACAATAATAACATTACATTTACATTCTGATCCTGACCTGATAGGTGTAGGATGCACAGAACAATTGTGCACACAATTACAGAGATGCATAATCAAACGCAAGTCACTGCTTTAACTGCTTGCGTTCACAGGGGTGTATTGTATGAGGGTAAACGATGGAAGGACATAATCAATGTAGAGAACAGATGCTTATGCAATTAAAACCTGATCCAGACCTGAATGCAGACATAAGTATACACAGTTTATGGCATAATCTTTGTACTAGCCACAGAGCATGACTACTAAAGGCTGACGCGCCACAATCTATAGCAAACCATCACTCATAACGGACCTGATTCACAGGTTAGCAGCTGCTGCTATTTCAGTAGTACCCTTATTTATGCATTCTACGCTGGATTTAGGAACGAGGATTCATTCATTATGAGCGGGCTTCAAGTCTGCTCGTAATGAGGTGAGTAAGAAGGGGCGGGGCCAGTCCTCACTAAGAAGCAAGTTAAGAAAAGTAGGTGTGGGGAGGCATTTAAATGGAGCAGACAGGACGCGGTTTGCTAAGTACATGCGTACTTTAGCAACTTAAGAGGAGACATACGCACAAGAAGATAAGGCCTATGGCCTTCCTAAGTGGGTTAGGAACCGTAAAAACAAGGGCGTGTCAAGGGGGTTGCCTTCCACTTGCATTTGGATTACAGGAAAAAGGGGATGCATCTGTGAGCATAGCTACATAGCTACACCTGCCTATGGATCCAGAGCTGCAGTGCCGTGTGAGCCACAATCCGGTACAGACCCCCTTCCTCATTACTTGTGTTTGGTGCATTTGTTTTAGCGTCCAGGCCTGGATCAGGTCCTTAATGTTTAGGGTCCAGATCCTGACCCCTGCACGCTCTCCGTACGTGTGGGGGTCTGTCCGTCTGAGAGAGAAGGGAGTACACACCCCCTGTCAGTCCCCTCGCTCGTGCTGGCTTTATGGCGGCAATCGTACAGATCAGACACGTGTTGGAGCCCCCCCCTCCCACACTACATTTTGCATGCTTCCCCCTGCCCACTTTAGCGGGTGGAGGGGAAGCACAGCCCATTTGTGAGCAAATGGGTGGCACGGAACAATATTTCCGCATTTACCCTCCAGTCAAAACAAGCCACTTATGCACTTTTGATCCTGGAACAGCTGAACTAAAGCCAAATAAAAGAATCAATCAGTGGTGTGACAGGATAAATTGTTATATGCATATGGAAGATATAAGTTTGGCAGCCTTAGATAAACATTTAGAAATATTTCTGAAAGGACTCCCTCTTTAACCAGCTTGTGACACCCTCTCATGTCACCTTTCCCCCGGTACATCCGCCACCCCTTACACCCCATCATACATGTTTCATATCTGAATATATTCGCTGTTTGCTTGGTGAAAACTTTCTAACAGATTTACTTGGTTCTCAGTGTAAAAACAACCAACAACAAATCGAATTTTGTCTGCCAATCGTACACTGTGTAACATTTTTTTCATGCTTCTTCTTCTTGCGATTACCAAGACAAAAAGATTAAAAAAACATTGCCAATCAGATAACAAAAGTTATAAAAGGCAAACAATAAAGAAATCCACTGGAGAAATGAGTTGCACAAAAATCTATTGATTCTCTTGAGCTGCAGGTTGCAAATAATAAAGAAGAATTTGGGATGTTATTGCCGTAGCTTTTCAGTGTTGATCATAGTTTTTGCCCAAGTGGAAACAGTAAGAAATGATTCAATTCTATTTTTCAGTTCTCTAGGTGATGAGTGTTCTCTCCAGTCTCTCTTAGCTAGGTGCTCTGCCCGGCTGTTTCACGCACACGGCCCGGCTAGTGGCTCCAGCCTTCAGTCCCAGCTGACAGTATCTGTCCTTCGATTAGCTGTACAGGCTTTCCTAGCAGCAAAAAAGTGTGAACAGCCCATAGGAGCCACACACTGTCAGCCGGGACTCAGGAGAGGAAGAAAAACAGAAAAAGGTAAGGTACAGTAATTATGAGAGGGGAGAGATGTTTTTAAAGAGAAAGGTTGAAGATTGGATGTTTACTGAAACACAAGGGACAATGGGTTTGAAGGATGGAGACACAAGAAAGAGTGATGGGGATTTATTTATTTTGTGAGTGTGTGGTAACTATACTACTTATGCTAATGGGCCACTAATGTCACTATTAGAAGGCTGGAGACACTGAAGGGGGAATATTGGAGGGCCGTGAGCACACAAGGGGGGTAGATTACATGGCTGTAGACCAGGGTTGCCGACTCTCCCGGAATGTCCGGGAGACTCCCGAAATTCGGGCAGTACTCCCGGTATCCCGGGAGAGCCAGCAAATCTCCCGCAAGTGACTTGAGGCCCGTGGTTTCACTGAAACCACGGCCTCAAGACCTGCCCCCCTGCCTAGCAACACTAGTATACTAGTGTTGCTAGGCACAGGAAGGGACTTGATGACGCAATTTGCGGCATCAAGCCCCGTCCCGACCTTTATTTCAAGTAAAAATCGGGTCAGTATGAGCCAGGGGCGGAGCCTAATGACACAATTTGCATAACCTGCGTCATTAAGCCCCGCCCCTGCATGCGTCGCTAACTTCTCTCCGGGATCTCCCGGAGAGAAGCTGCCAAAAGTCGGCAACCATGCTGTAGACACACAGGGGGGCGGGTAGTGTAACAGCAAGCACTCTGAAGGCTGCATTTGTATTCTTTTAGATCTTATCTCTCAGTTGTGTAGCGCCAGCGAGGAGCTCTACAGGGGGAATCGACAAATTTTCTATGATGCGCATGCGCAGTGCTTACAAAAATGCGATTTTACGTCTCCGCCACGCGTAAATTCGCTCACAAGCGTTGTTCTGGATCTGGCTCAATGTAACACTAATACAATAGTGTATTCTCTATCGTGATGTGTTTTATATGTACTGTTACTATCTGAAATGCCTAATAAAAAAAATTATTAAGATATATAGCATTTTTAATACCACCCGGCTGGCAACCGGGAGAACACTGGTGATTATTATAAACTTACAGGCTAGGAACTTAAAAGAGAAGAAATATGGATATGAAACCCAGATATCATTATATCATTACGATAGAGCTTGAAACAGAAATAAGCTCACAAACTGATTAAAACAAACAATATTAAGCGCAATCAGTCAATTGGATGAACAGCTGGATGCCAAAATAATTACACCAAACTGGTCAGTAAAGTGCTGCTATTAGAGCATGGCTCACACTGTGCATCTGGCAAGTCTGTGCTTTCCTTGGCAAATGTGACAGCTGGTGGCTATATACAAGTACCAATAGAAAGTCCTGATTATCACAATGATAATAACAAACTAGATCACTAAACTGCTGGCTTGGTAACACGATAAAGCTGTAATGATGTGACTAGGCCTGGACTTACTCAGTTAATGAAAGCCAGGGTTGCCGACTTTTAAAAGCTTCCCTCCAGGGGATCCCGGAGGGAAGCCATAGATGCATGCAGGGGGCGATTTATGCAAATCACGTCATTAAGCCCCGCCCCTTGACTATTAATTACCCTTTTCGGGTTTTAAAGGGATGGGGGTGGGGCTTGATGATGTAATTTGCGTCATCAAGTCCCTCCCTATCCCTAGCAACACTATTAAACTAGTGTTGCCAGGCGGGGGGCAGGACTTGAGGCTGTGGTTTAATGGAAACCACGAGCCTCCAGTTTCTTGTGGGAGATTTGCCGGCTCATTTCGTGAGTCTCCCGGACATTCCGGGAGAGTCAGCAACTATGATGAAAGTAGCTAATAATATACCTAACCCCAAAGACAGACAATACTGGCTGATCTGTGGTTGAATTAATGATATAGGCATGTAGAAATAAATAGTAAATAGCCTAATCTAAATGCATGGTTGACGACTTTTGGCAGTTTCCCTCCGGGAGATCCCGGAGAGAAGCTAGTGATGCATGCAGGGGGCGGGGCTTAATGACCTTGGTTATGCAAATCGCGTCATTAGGCTCCATCCCCCGGCTCATACTCGCCCGTTTTCACTTGAAATAGGGGTCGGGACAGGGCTTGATGCCGCAAATGGCTGTTCTCCCAGGAGAGTCGGCAAACCTCCCGGAAGCCCCAACAGATAAAAATGATATGTGAGCCTTCCCTCCCACCCGCGTTACGTTTGATTTAGCGTGGTTGATTGACAGGGGTGGGGCTTAATGCCACGATTTACATAAATCACTACATTAAGCCCCGCCCCTCGTTGCAATCAATAGCTTCCTTCCAGGTTTTCCCAGAGGGAAGCTTTCAGTTGTCGGCAACCCTGGTGTATATTAAGGAAGGATAGTGGCCCGTATTCAGAGTAACGGACGTATAACTGAAAGACTGCATTTACACAATCTACATAAGAAAAAGATACGTAGCTTACGTTAAAAAAATTACTACGAAGACGCAGTAGTAAAAATCGCTAAACACCGGACGTATCTGTTATACGTCCGGTACTCTGAATACAGGCCAGTATGTGTGCTTGGGGTGTGTTTGGGAGTTGGGCTAGGGGTGTCTTATTATTATAATACCAGTGTCATGTTTAGGGGCAGAAGAATACCAACTTGAGATCCACAGCAAGAAGGTGGGGCAAGAGTTTGGTTGGCAAGGGAGGGTGTTGGACTTATGTTGTGTCTCCATCTATTTAAAGTGTGTGCTGTGTTGGCAATGTATTTAGAAACAGCGGCCAGCACAGACTGATTGGCAGCCTATGACCAATTAGTTATATAGGTGCAGGGTGAGTAGCTACAACAGACCCCCCCCCTCTCTCTCTCTGGGCCTGATCCAGCGCTACGGGAAGCTGTCATACTGGGCATGCGCATTGCGAATTTTTTGCCGAAAATTCGCATACGCTCGTCGTACGCTCGCTTGCGAGCGTTGCTCTGGATCAGGCCCTCTGTGCCCAAAAGCAGCTGTACCCTTTGCACACATGGTATTTATGCTACTGCTCATATTATTCTCCTTGCTGTAAATAATTAAGACAATGCAACATTGCTTGCTACATATATTTAAATTACTGTCCTTTGTCTATATGTCGGTCCTTCATAACTAGTAAAAACCATAGTATAAACCAGACCGTTTCCTTACATAACTTTGATATATAATTGCTGCATTAATTAATAAAGTTAATTTCTCCAAGTTTAGGACTGAATTTTTTGCATATTAGAAAAGAAAATCCTAATGATATCGGAGTAAATGTTCCGTAAGCAATCTTTCTGAGAATGAGGCACTGGAGAAAAAAAATTTTTGACTTGGGGCAGAATTTTAAGTTTCTTTTCAATTATTCATCATGTGGTAGATGAGCGTGACATGTATTTGAAGAGATGATTATAAAACATTAATTCCCTTTTCTACCAGATAGCATCATACATTTCTGCAGAGAAATCTATATTATAAGCATAGCCAGCTCTTTCTATGAAACACAAGCTTTTACTTAGAAATCCATTAAGTATTTCCTGAGGAGATGAAGGAAAACTGCCAGAGACAATCGTGCGATAAACTGGGAACAGGTCATAATTCCATCAAACGAGGCTCAATCTGAATGCAAAACTTGCTGTTACATAACTTAATTTGCCCTGTGTCTAGGCTGCACGCACTCCCATTGCTCTGGTAGATAGCTATCCCTATGTATGACAAGAAATCACTGCAATCAGTGTATCATAATGACTGTGCTGTGTTAATGTTATTCATAGCCAGTGACTGTGGCATGTGTTTTAGGAGACTGAGAGTGGTGGTGACAGTAATATTTAGAAGAGTAACTTTGATACCCATAGACTACAGCATCTACAGCAGTACTGGTTATGTGAATGACATGGAGGTGATCCCTGCAGAATGAGCCGCAGAGGATGCAGGAGGAGAAAGAGGAATACAGCAAAGGTAAGTGAAGGTGAAAAAGTTGGGAAATAGGAACAGGTAATAAAGGGGGTAAATAAATACAGGGAAA
>WWET01000470.1:108934-120575 GCA_011038615.1 Limnodynastes dumerilii | reverse complement strand
GGTGGGGGGGGGGTTTGTGGTTTTTAGACAGAGGATCTAACTAGTTTCTAGCGCTCTAGACCTTAAGCTATTTGATTATTATTTTTTACCAGGGGTATTCTTCTCATAGTTTTACAGTTGCTTTTTTTACTTGTTTTGTAAGACAGGATTAATGCAAATCTCACATTCTGAGCTGTTTCTTTAGTTTATCTACACATTTCCTATGGGTTTATTTGCTAATGCTGTGCTAACTTCAGCTCCTCGTACATTTCACATTATAAAGTTTACAGTTGTCCCTTGGAAATAGCGTGTGTTAGGCATTGGCTATCTACCACAGTCTCTAACGGCCAGGCTATTAAATCCCCATTACTACCAGAAACACCTGTAATGCATTAATGATGCGCTTCAGACTAAATCTTAAGCACAGTGTTGTACATCTGCTTCAGTTTTGGTTTACTGTGCGAATAATCATCTCTTCAGTGTCAATGAATAATTTAGTGGTGCGTTCTTTGCATCGGTTTGAGAGGTGCTGCGTGTTATTCTCCTGTCTCTTTCAGGCCCGGCAGATAAATCCCTGATGGTTTTGAGGAGGAAGAAAGGTGCTGTATTATGCGTAAACCATTAGTGACTCTTTTTATTGCTGAAGCTTTGTATTGCAAGACATTAAAAAACAATATAAAATAGGATATATGTTTTTTCTGCATGGAAATACAGTTATTGAAATTACTGTTCATTTAATTAGCCCAAATGGATTTTACTTTACTCTTTAAAATATCTTTTTAATTGGATATTTTTTCCATTTTTATATCTGTGTATTGTAAGAAACCGGTTGCAGTCCCCGGTTAGAAAGTCTGATTTCCAAAATAGGGACATTCGAAAGTTCCTTTTTGGATGTCCCCATTTCGAATACCCCTTTAGTTTAGAAAAAAATTTTTCACAATGAGTGAGCAGGCTGATCGGCATTCTCACCCATTCCGTTTCGGAAACGCCGGCGTTACCGCAGGACCTGGACCATAGGAAATGTGAATAACCTCTCCAGGGTTAAAGTCAGGCTGCCGGGGAGGGAGGCTTAGGGTCAGGCTGCAGGAGATGGTGGGTTAGAGTCAGGCTGCAGGGAAGGGAGGGTTAGGGTCAGGCTGCAGGGAAGGGAGGGTTAGGGTAATTGAGGGGTGATTTAGGGTAAGAATTAGGAAAACAGTTGGGTTAGTTTTTTGCCTTACCTTTTGGAACACCGAATGTTTGGTGCTCTGTGAATCGATTGCTATGCCTCTTCGAGGCATATGCAATCGAAATTCCAGCCAGTTCAAAAATAACTGGGAGAGAACGAAATATCGATCTTTCCAAGGACCCACACCCGTAGGAAACACATATGAAAAATTACATCCTGCAATGATATAGGCATAAACATCGAGGGATATAAAACCCGAGCCTGGAATATGCAAGTGGCGTAGTCCTATTCAGAGTTACGTCTTTCCAAAGAAATTATTTCATCATTCCATTACAAATAATGGAAAAATTTATTTATATAGCTCTGGAATAATACACAGTATTTTACATGGAACCTATGAAAACATTGAAATACATATTTAATATATATATGGCGGTATGGACATATAGCAGTGGTGGTATGGACATTTAGAAGTGGCAGTATGGACATTTAGCAGTAGCGGTATGGACATTTAGAAGTGGCAGTATGGACATTTAGAAGTGGCAGTATGGACATTTAGAAGTGGGAGTATGAACATTTAGAAGTGGCGGTATGGACATTTAAAAGTGGCGGTATGGACATTTAGAAGTGGCGTTATGGACATTTAGAAGTGGCGGTATGGACATTTAGAAGTGGTTGTATAGACATTTAATTTATAAGTGGCGGTATGGACATTTATAAGTGGCGGTATGGACATTTATAAGTGGCGGTATGGACATTTATAAGTGGCGGTATGGACATTTATAAGTGGCGGTATGGACATTTATAAGTGGCGGTATGGACATTTATAAGTGGCGGTATGGACATTTATAAGTGGCGGTATGGACATTTATAAGTGGCGGTATGGACATTTATAAGTGGCGGTATGGACATTTATAAGTGGCGGTATGGACATTTATAAGTGGCGGTATGGACATTTATAAGTGGCGGTATGGACATTTATAAGTGGCGGTATGGACATTTATAAGTGGCGGTATGGACATTTATAAGTGGCGGTATGGACATTTATAAGTGGCGGTATGGACATTTATAAGTGGCGGTATGGACATTTATAAGTGGCGGTATGGACATTTATAAGTGGCGGTATGGACATTTATAAGTGGCGGTATGGACATTTATAAGTGGCGGTATGGACATTTATAAGTGGCGGTATGGACATTTATAAGTGGCGGTATGGACATTTATAAGTGGCGGTATGGACATTTATAAGTGGCGGTATGGACATTTATAAGTGGCGGTATGGACATTTATAAGTGGCGGTATGGACATTTATAAGTGGCGGTATGGACATTTATAAGTGGCGGTATGGACATTTATAAGTGGCGGTATGGACATTTATAAGTGGCGGTATGGACATTTATAAGTGGCGGTATGGACATTTATAAGTGGCGGTATGGACATTTATAAGTGGCGGTATGGACATTTATAAGTGGCGGTATGGACATTTATAAGTGGCGGTATGGACATTTATAAGTGGCGGTATGGACATTTATAAGTGGCGGTATGGACATTTATAAGTGGCGGTATGGACATTTATAAGTGGCGGTATGGACATTTATAAGTGGCGGTATGGACATTTATAAGTGGCGGTATGGACATTTATAAGTGGCGGTATGGACATTTATAAGTGGCGGTATGGACATTTATAAGTGGCGGTATGGACATTTATAAGTGGCGGTATGGACATTTATAAGTGGCGGTATGGACATTTATAAGTGGCGGTATGGACATTTATAAGTGGCGGTATGGACATTTATAAGTGGCGGTATGGACATTTATAAGTGGCGGTATGGACATTTATAAGTGGCGGTATGGACATTTATAAGTGGCGGTATGGACATTTATAAGTGGCGGTATGGACATTTATAAGTGGCGGTATGGACATTTATAAGTGGCGGTATGGACATTTATAAGTGGCGGTATGGACATTTATAAGTGGCGGTATGGACATTTATAAGTGGCGGTATGGACATTTATAAGTGGCGGTATGGACATTTATAAGTGGCGGTATGGACATTTATAAGTGGCGGTATGGACATTTATAAGTGGCGGTATGGACATTTATAAGTGGCGGTATGGACATTTATAAGTGGCGGTATGGACATTTATAAGTGGCGGTATGGACATTTATAAGTGGCGGTATGGACATTTATAAGTGGTGGTATGGACATGAAGATGTGGCGGTATGGATGTGTAGAAGTGACGGTATGGATGTGTAGAAGTGATGGTATGGACATGTAGAAGTGGCGGTATGAAAACATAAATATAAAACAAGCAAAAGGAGATTCATAGTTTTTCAATTAAATAAGTGGGAGAAGTGGTGGTAATATATACACTAATATTGTGCCCCACTTAAAACTCTGTTTTTCTCTGTATATGCTAACAATTGTAAATAAAAAGAATGAGTTATATGTAGTTAGATTTGTTTTAGTATCTTTTTCCAGGGATTTTCAATTTATATTCTTGTCATGGTTTTAGTCCTGTGCGTGTGAGATTAGTCATTACAACGCTGAATTCATTATTGAAGTTTGTCTATTAAACAGGCTTTGTCCAGTTATCAGGATGACTTACTCATGATTGCAAGCCGGGGTTAGCTTTCATACAGTATGTAACGTAATGTACAGGGCCAGGATCTGTCAAACTTAATATACAATAAACCAAATTCAGAGTAACAGACAAGGCACCAAACTAAGGAACTGCCAACAGGGGAATTACGTACATCTCGTACGTAATTCCCCTATATTGAAGGTTGTGCACATGAGCACAACCTTCTTATGGCACCATAACGGCCAGCGTACGTAATGTAAGTTACGTATGCTGGCTCTTACGGAAAGGGGGCTTTACCCCCTTTACACATATCGACACATATTGACACGTAAGTGTCCAGATTTCCTACCGACAGCGGTGAGCGCACGGGGTAGTGCAACCCCCGCTAAATGTCGGCCGTAATGACCTTGGGCATCCGTAAGATGCCTGTAGGTCAGGATCTGGCCCTTATTTTCAGCTCCTTCTTAAGTCTGGATCCAGCCCAATGTATTATTCTGAAATAACTATGGACATTTTTTATAATTTTATAGAATAATATTTTTTTTCGGTCTGATTAGTTCAGTCATGTAGTTATGTTGCTGTAGTCACTACCTGTATCATTCATAAGGCTCGTGATCACCATTTGTGCTCAAAATCTTGCTTTATAAATGTTTGTTTTGACTATGTTACATCTAGTAATAATCTATCTGCTTCTCATGCTATAATAGGAAAAGGTGTGGGTTCCCTCTAAAAACGGCCTTATTTCGATAGGGACGTTCTCTCCCAACAAGTTTTCTCTGAAATGTGAGGCTAAAAACTACCCCAAACCTTATCCTAATTCTAACCCTAACCCTCCCCTTCTATTACCCTAACCCTCACTTCCCTGCAGCCTGACCCTAAACCTCCCTTCCCCATAGCCTGACCCTAACCATCCCTTCTCCCATTCATAAAAAAAAAATCTAAAATGGCCCCCTATTCGAAATATAGAGAACCGAAAAGGAACTTTCGTCTGTCTCTATTTCTGAAAGCAGCCCATCGTAGCGGGGACTGCAACCGATAGGAAAACGGCTCTAGATTTATTGAATATTACAACAACTTCCCGAATACCTGATACAGCTCTGATGACTCTCTAGCTGATTTTGCTGGCAGCGGAGGCAACACTTGCTGTCCTCTAGGATGGTTCATGTTGTGTTCCGAGTCAACCTTAGATGAAAACAATTTAAGTTAGTTGATTGTTTTAATAATTTAAGTTAAAGTCAATGTTTCTCTTCAATTTAAACATATGAAACTATAAAGAATCCTGATGTTTTGTAGAATTAATAAAACTTTATATCCTCTAGAAGCATAAACATATAATGAAAGCAATAACTACAATACAGCAAGTATGTGTGTTCTAAAATATGGTTTTTAATATTGTCAGCGTGTTTATCATTTAAAATTTCATATTATAGAGATGACAAAAAAGCACAGCAAAAGCCAAAAGGAAAAGGTTTTGTCTGCATTGTATTAAGTTAAAACAATGGGTTCTATTTACTAGGATCAGCGCATTTAATTTCTTGTAAAAATGTTCATAAATTTAGTGTTTCAATAAAAATTTGACTGCTTAACTTTCTAGTCTTGATGATTTAAAGGGTGACTGAATGATTATACAACTGATAGACAGTATATCTTGTTTTTTTTATTTGTGCTTCATCCAAATTAAGCAGCAATGCTCAAAGTTTTCTACATCTTTTGTCTTTAATTTATGACCTATTATAAAATGCAACAATAAAAACAAATACCTTTTTTTCTTCCATTAATAATATAAAGATAAGGAGATACACAGTACATGGATAATGCGAAATATGCTTCCTCTATCTATACACAAGACACACATCTCTTTTGGCTAGCATAAAACCAATGCTTCTTTTGTCATAGAATGACCTGGAACGGAGTTCCGGCACTTTTTTTTGACGGATTTTAAACGTTTTAAAAAGTTTCGGCGGCAACATTTGTAAATAGTGCATGGTCGAGTGTCTAGACTGATGCATACGTATCTCATCCACACTGGTTGTGATGGCACTGCACGTCTTGTGGCGCTGCTCGGCTTTTGATTGGTCACGTGTTCGCGTGAGTTGATGTGAGCTCCGGCACCTTTTTTCTTACATAAAAAGCACTGCATAAAACCCACCTCATTTGTCTGAGCATAAGACCCAGCCCGACAAAAAAAGGATAATGCATAACTGAGTTTTGGGCCAGATCCAAACCTACGTCCCCATTACGTTTCATCTCGTAGCGTATTTACGCTAGCGTATTTTCTATGCACTCCCCTAGGCACACCCCTCGCTCGTATGTACTTTGGCCATTTTACGCTTGCCTTTGTTCGTAGTTACGCTGTTAATACGAGGCAGGTACGTACGTTCAGAGTTACATGGCGTAACGTCTGCCGCGTGCATTTGCAGTACATAAAAACGTTTTTACGTCACCGGCTAGCTTAAGTACGCTAACGTACCTAGTTCTGGATCTACCCCACTGTAAGTAAGCGCTGTGCCTGTGCAGAAGAAGAGAAAATAGCATTCTCTACCTGTACCTTGCACAGTTACATCAGCCGCTAAGTGATGTAGTTGTGTCCTTTGCTGAATATCTGTAAAATACTTAGCAAACAATGCAGCCGCACAGGTAGTTAGAATCACAGCAAGTGGGTCTGTGTGCTTTAAATGCCAGGCCTGATTTTTAGTCCCAGTCTGGCATTGATAATCTATCAAGTATTGTCTATTTGTCATTTTTTATTAAGCTAAATGTTGTTGGAGGCTCTATAACAAAAATACATGTTTTATTAAAGTTCCAGGTATCTTGGTATTTTGGTATCTTGTGTATTTTTAAAACAAATCTCACCCGATATTAAAGTCTATTCATATCTCATCATGTTCTTAATGAAAATAGCAGCTTTGGGCATTATGAGCTGTAACTCTGCTGAGACAACACTGAATTGCAATTCTTACGCATACTGTCTAGTGGTCTGATACCAGGAACATTTTCCTTTATGATCACATAAAGAGTATTCCCATCCTTTAAAAGATAAAATTACTTAATTATAATGGAGGGACCTTGAGACACAATTATAGAGCAAACAAGAAGTGAAGAAATATAAAACTTTCTCTTGCTCTTCTGCGGAATAATAAATATCTTTATTCACTATACCGTTACATTTTAAAGGATTCAGTGTGTGTTATATCAATTTCACATAAAGGACCGGATCCAAATGTAGTAGTTGGGAACATTTTCTGCAAGCTGCGTGCAAAAAACGGCCACCATCCTCATGTGCGCATGTGGGGACGACAAGAAAAGGCGGTTTTAGAAATAGAGGCAGCCGAAATTTTAGGCTGTTTATATTTTAAAAAGCCAGCTATTTGCAATTTCTTTTCTGCCGATTGGTATACTTACTCATTCCTTTTTCGGAAGCCGTCCGCTGGACCCATCGCACCTGCCGTCACCCGCTAAAGACCCCACCGGGGAGGTGAGTAACCTCCAGGGACTTTTAGAGTTGGGCTCTGGGAAAGGGGAAGGTTAGGGTTAGGGTCTGTCTATGGGTAGTGAAGTCTTAGGGTTAGGCTGCGGCGATGGGAGTCTTATGGTCAGACCACAAGGAGGGGAGTCTTAGGGTTAGGCTGCGGGGATGGGAGTCTTAGGGTCAGACTACGAGGAGGGGAGTCTTAGGGTTAGGCTGCGGGGAGGGGAATCTTAGGGTTAGGCTGTGGGGAAGAGAGTCTTAGAGTTAGGCTGTAGGGAAGGGAGGGTTAGAGATAGGCTGCAGGGAAGGGAGTCTTACAGTTAGGCTGTGGGGAAGGGAGGGTTAGGGATAGGCTGCAAGGAAGGGAGTCTTAGAATTAGGCTGTGGGGAAGGGAGGGTTAAGGATAGGCTGCAGGTAAGGGAGTCTTAGAGTTAGGCTGTGGGGAAGGGAGGGTTAGGGATAGGCTGCAGGGAAGGGAGTCTTAGAGTTAGGCTGTAGGGAAGAGGAGGGTTAGGGTAAGGATTAGGGTAAAGGTTGGGAATAGATTTATTCTCACCTTTCGGTGCAGCATCTTCAGTCTGCCAGGGATTGTATGCTTTGCCTCTTCAAGCCAAAAGCAATCGATTTCCCAGTCAGAACTGTGCATGCTACTGACTTCCAGCACGGGTCTTAATCCTCAAGATTTAGATTTTCTGTGCTTGAAGTTATTACAGTAAGGGAGATAGAGGGGTGCGACATGCCACATTGTAGGTGGGGGGAAGAATTTAAAAAGTACAGTAAGGGTTTGTATAAGCATTTAGGTACGATCCCCTATTAATGTACTGACCCCATATCAAGTGGGGCCAATACATAAATGTTAAGGAAGTGTCCTGCTGGTGGAAAACTAGATATAAAGGTAGAAGTGATATGAGGAATAGGACTTCTTACACACACCCCCCCCCCCCCCCCCCCCAAGAAAAATATATATATATGTTGTAAGTTCTGAATTTATATGCTGTTATCATTTGGATCCGCTCCCTCCTGCAGGATTCATTGTGTTAAGTGAAGAGCTAACACAGAGCTATTTAAACATTTGGTAAAAGGAGAGTTACTTGTTTCAGTATATATACTGTAGTAATTACTGGTTATTGCAAGAGTGCTGGGGTGAATGTTAGTATCTATGTTGATTTCCCCATACCTTTCTAGCACCTGCTCTAGATCAAATTATAAATTGATTTTAGCAACCACCAACTCGTGTGTGTTTATATACCGTACATCTATATATCATTACACACACACATATATATAATGAACCTAATATTTATTAAACATATTAATATTTATTGCATTCAGTGGCTGAAGTGGAAATTTAGAAGTGTCGGTATGAAAATATATATATATTAGAAGTGAATGGAGATTTATAGATTTTTATAGATTTACCACCCCACTTTGAGATATATATATTCCAAGAAGTGGCACTCAGAGAATTGTTCAATAACTGTACACAGACAACGATGATACCTATGTTTCAGTACTATATTTATACTTTCAAAGTCCACTTCTTGGACTATATATATATTGCATTTATTGCTAAATTTATTATTTGGTGGAGTGTCTGTTTCTACAGTATTGATATATACAGATGTATAGCTCTTTGTATATGGAGACAGAAAGAGAGAGAGAGAGAGAGAGAGAGAGAGAGAGAGCACAAGTAGAATATAACAGTTATAATCAGTCAAAAAAAAAGCAATCAACGCTTTAAACAACATGCTGATTAAACCTTACTTGAGGCCAATCTCAAAAATAACCAACATGACTTTCTATTATAAAACACACACATAAGAAGGACTTTATTGTGGGAAAATGAATAGGTTTATAATTGAAACAGTTAAAGAAAAAACAAGCCCAAAAAAACAACAGTTTCTGCAGAAATAAACAGTTTTCTATCCTAAATAATGACTATACTTACGAATAATATTTCAAAATGAGATCTGTTGCCATGACTACATGATCATCGTGTGATGCCTTAATAATTGGTGTTCATGGTATATTATATTTTTAATAAGGAATTATTCAAACCAGCAACATCTCAGCTATACTAAAGTACAAAACCCTACATTTCTGGTCTTTCTTGGTCTTCTGGATGCAGTGATTGGATTGGAATGGGTTTATTGACAAATAAAGAAGGTGATGTCAAATAAGGGCCATTGGTTCTGCCTATTAATAGTCACCCAGGCTGTCTGTACTGCAGCCGCCAAATCTGTTTCACTGTTTAGAGTCAAGGGGCCTGATCCAGAGATACGTTGCGCCGTGGTTCGTATTTACGGCCAGCATAGCTCTAAAGCACTCCCCCAACACTCCCCCCTGTGTGAGCGTAATTACATCCTATTATGCCGGCTGAAGGCTAACCTAACTTCAGCCGGCATAACAATATGTCATTACGCTGGCCACATGAACGTAAAGCCCTAACCCAGCCCTCCCCTCCTAATTTCCATCCCTCCCCCCGTCTACCTTCCATAACTACAGCGTAGTTATGGAGTAGCCCGCCCCTTACTGCGCATGATCCAGAGCCCAGATAAGCCATAATTACGCCGGGCAACATCTGCCCGGCCCATGCGCAGATCAGCAGAAATGCCAATCTTATGCAGCCGCCCGCCGTAACTACAGCGGACGGTGTAGCTCTGGATCAGGCCCAAGGATTCCATAGAATGCTCAACAAAAGTGGTGAAGTACTGAACAAAATGTAGGACTGGATCCAGCAAGAGGCAGAACATGACAGCATTTTTGTGTGCATATGCATATATATATATATATGGAAATATGGAAATATTAAGCGAGGGGGTCTGCTGTCATAAATGTCTTGCAAGCGAGGGGAGTTAGGATACAGCCGGGATCCAGCTTTGGACCTCTGCTACCTGACGTTGTGCTGTCAGTATCTCTGAAAGCAGCACCCTGAGTGAACAGTCCTGAAAAATAAACACACATAGGGCCAGATTTACTAAGCTGCGGGTTTGGAAAATTGGAGATGTTGCCCATAGCAACCAATTAAATTTTAGCTGACATTAGTATGTTAAAAGAAAGTGAGAGCTAGAATCCAAATGGTTGCTATAGGCAACATCTCCACTTTTCCCGCCGCTTAATAAATCTGGCCCATAGACACTCAGGACCTGATTCACACTTAAGAATCTTCTTAAAATAAGAACTTAAAGTCACGCCTGGGCTAAACCATTGTGATTGCAGGGGAGTCCTATTTCATCTGTTGTAAACAGTACTAGTGTTGAGAGATGATATTTCCCAGCCCAAGTCTAAATAACAGTGTAATAGTAAAACTGGTCAGTATCCGTGTGCAGTAAGCAATTCAATAATGTTTTCCTGTATGCAAAGAATACAATTAACTTGACTTCCCCCGAAAACAACATGGTTTTGCCCAGGAGTGACTTTAAGTTCTTATTTTAAGAAGATTCTTAAGTGTGAATCAGGCTCTCAGTATTTATAGTCTACATACACTAAAACATTTAAAGTGCTGTTTTAATGCATCATTATTTTTATACCTTTTTCAGGATAATAGAGATGTGAACAATGTGTTACATACCCAACAATCATGATCTAATCTCTCACCTTTCTGCACTGACTATGTCATTAACCAAACACCCATTACAAGTGCTTACATGGTAATACTCATTCATTACAGCAGTCAGTCTATCACATTACCTTTTCTAAAAGGGCAAAAAGACTAAGTATAATGTGTAACAGGAGGCACTGAGTAAAACAGCATTAAAGATTGTTAGAGAGAAATCAATACAATGTAAGTAGAAACACCACAAGATTAACCTCCAACGGGTGAAAGATTTATTTAGTATTAATCCAATCTGATTCAACACAGCCCCAACAACCATCAGGTGACAACCGCTAACAAGGTCAGACTCAATACAAGCAAGTTGCTCCGCTGCATTACATAGGGCTGACTATGAGAATAATGGAATATATATATATATATATATATATATATCTCATAGAGAGGGGGCGCTTAATGGTTCAGATAATCCTTTATATAAAATACATATAAAACTATCCACTATAAAAAGTGAAAGCGAGAAGAACATAAATCTGTGTTATAATACATGAGACTGACTATGGGGCTGATCCTCAGGAACGGCCGCTAGGGGAATTACGCATGCCGATGTAATTCCCCTGTAAATGTACATTACGTACGCCGGGTGTTACATAAATGGGGCTGTCCCCCCTTTTACGTTTGCCATATCTCTGCCATATAGGCTAAGATAGGCATTTAAATTAGGGCTCGGGCGGGGGAAGCAGCATTTCGACAAGGTCTGCGCCCGTGGGTTTGGATCCGGCCCTATAAGAGTAACAGCAAAGTTCAAGCTGTACCCCTGGACAAACCATACTGCAATGTGAGGGGAGCAAATTAAGTGAACTTATGCACAAACGATGCAAATAC
>WWET01000470.1:65930-76251 GCA_011038615.1 Limnodynastes dumerilii | reverse complement strand
GGGAAATACTAAATAAAGAGATAAAATGAATCTACAATTGACTATGTTCCCATAAAATAGTTCCATAAATCAACCATCTGTAAAAGCTCTGGTCATACAGAATTAGGCTGAGGGATTATTTTATTAAAGTTCATTTTCTTCTATTAGTGAAAGGATTTGGAAATATTTGGAACACGTACAAAAAGGTGTTACTGTCATTCAAAAGAAAATGGCACAATTGAATAACAATATAATTGTGGTCAGTGGTGGATTTACTGTTTGGCAAATTAGTTATGTGCTGAGACCAGGCCTGGGAACAGGGTATAGTGCTCGGTTGACACCTGTATCAGACCATGACCTTTCACATGGGCCCCAGTCCTTGGTGACAGAAGTTCCCTGACAGAGCCAGTCAGGGGTGTTTTAAGAAATGAATAGGAATGTGTACAAGATTGGTACGTGGTACATCCCCCTACCCTTCTTACCCTCTGGCAGCAGTGGTAAGTGCGTGCATGCAGAATTGCAGAAGTTTTTTTTATAATTTATTTTTTCATAGCAGGTACAGTGCTTTCTGCGTGCAACAATCTGCATACAGCTTTTTGGTTCTGCTGTTGTTACTGATTTGCTTTCCACCTGCTATTTCTTTGATTTCACTTTTCTTTTTCTTTCTGGAAAATTTAGTTTCATTGGAGTACTGTGCTTTCTATCTTGTGTTGGGCCATATCAAATTGATTGCTGGCTGCAGGAACCACAACCTGTACATCTTTTGCTTTTACATCTTGTAAAAGTGTAATATCCTGTCTCACCCCTAGGGGCAATCTTGAACTATTGTGTGCCTCAGGAACATTATCTTAACCTGCCCCTAGGGGCTGCTGTTGGACACTTAATTAATTATCTTGTACCTGCTCTACCTGCACACATAGGGCTTCCTTTTACCGAGTGTTTGCTGGTCATTAGTAATTGTTATCCTGAGTTAATGGTGTGTGTATGCTCTTTGATCTGCCTTCTCAGCCTCTTGTTCATTCCAGTCCTGCTGCTTCTGCCTTGCATGCTTGTGATCCAGCTGTCCTTGTATTGTTTGTAGGTTACTCCTTGATTTTGGTAAATATTTATGTTCATTTATATGTTTGTATTTGGGTTTTCCTTGTGCTTTACTGCTCACTGTTATCTGGACTCCTGTTTGTATTTAAGTACATTTGTATCATTGTATATTGTTTACCCCTGTGCTAAAGCTTTTAGTGGTTTTGATTACTATTACTTTGTGCTCTGTGTACCCTCTTATTTCTGTTATACTTTACTATACTTTTTAGTGTTTATAGTCTGTAGGTTTTGTATTGTTCCTTGTTTTATTGTCATTATTGTAGCTCCCAGTTCATATTATCTCCTATTACCTGTAGTCTAATAAATACACTAATAAATACTTTTGGTTTATGCACCTTCGTCTGGTTATTAGTGCTTTGTTTCACCTGGGGCTGCCTTTCAGGGATTGTGACCTGCTGGGTGTACTGCTGCCTATACTAAGCCTATCCTCGCCATTAAGGGCTCTAGTGAAGACCAGGGGCCAAATTTACTAAGCTGCGGGTTGGAGATGTTGCCCAATCAGATTCTAGCTGACATTCTCTAATATGTTATATGAAAGTGAGAGCTAGAATCTGATTGGTTGCTATGGGCAACATCTCTGCTTTTCCAAACCCGCAGGTTAGTAAATTTGGCCCCAGGCCCCAGTTAGATTCCACACCCTGGGATCTGTTCCGTAACACTTGCCTACTATTTGGGGCCCTGGCGTTCACTAGAAATGTGTTATAGACTCCACACCCTATATTTCAGTTGATTTTAATCAATAGATACACCTACCAAGTATAGGCAAACATGACAATGGGTTAGTAGTACGATTGCACAGATTTGTGCATATCACTGAGCACTGTTAAACTGCAGTTTGGGGACATGGGGGTAAATTGTATTTTGTATACACTCCCCTAGGTCGTACGTACTTTGGCCGTTCTACGCTTCCCAAATCCCCCCTACCTTAACTTTTCTTAGCATAAGTACTGACATACGTATGGGATTTACGTACGTGATGGCCAATCCCAGCCCATACTGCTCAATTTAAATGCCTCCCTCTGCCTCCAAAGCGTAATTACGTGTGTCGTATTGATGCCCCGCCCCTTCATTTGTATATACGGTGATGGTACGTACGTTAGGAATTATGTGGCATAACATCTGCCATGCGCATGCACAGTAAATACTAATGGACGATTTTACGTCATCGGATAGTGTAAATACGCTAGCGTACTTAGTTTAGGATCCGGCCCCTGATCTCAGATTTCTGGATCCGACCTTATTTCTGTATTTTCCAGACCTTAATGGACATGTTCCTTACCTTTCAGCTTTAGTCTTTGTGTATTACATTTAGGCCTTGCAAAGATGAGAGAGTGGTTAGTAAGATTTTTCTGGTTTACAATTTCGTGCCTATACATTTGTATCTAGTTTAGAAGAATCACAAATCTTGCACCTGCGCTTTAAGGGGCTGATTCAGAGATGCGATTGCGAAAAGATCGCAAATATACGCATCTAATGTTAAGATCCTAGCAGGTTCCAGCCCACTGCATAAAGAGTCACTCCCCTTGCAAACAGCGGTGGATCTTAAACTTAGACCACCATTGACTAGCCCTAACTCTACGCTGTCATTTGGGATCTTAAGTGATGTGGGAGCGTTCATTTAAGATCCTAAGTGTCAGCCCGCACCCACTTTCCCTCATTTCCCTGCCTCCCCCCGCCCATTTCCATGCAAATCCTTAAGATCTTAAAGATTCGCAGCACTTAAGATCTTAAGTGCTTGCGTGCGATTCAAACTTACGCTCTTAGTGAATTTACGCTCCTAACCGCTATGTAGACGGTGTTGCACTATTACTACGCATGGATCTTAAGCATACGCTTCTAAGTGCCGTGGAAATCGTATCTCTGAATCAGGCCCTAAGTCCTTTTGAGGACAATTATGTTCCAGGGGATGGTAAATGCAAGTTAACACATTTACACGCGTTTAATTTTAAGTTACATAACTGTTGTAGTTTGAATCCTTTTCATATCTTTGATTTTGGGTCGTAGCCAAGCCACTTTTTTCAGTGTTGTATCATGATTGCTTTAGAATTGCCTCAGTTTGTAAATATTCAAGATGGAACAATTCTGATAATGATGTCTAAAGAAATTATTGGAAAAAAATATACCGAGCTTATAGATGATCCTTTGCTAAGGCAATCTAAAATAAAATTCTATATATGAGTGCTTTTTTATGTTTTTTTTATATTTTTAACTTAAGTGTGGATGTAAAATATTGATTAAGTTGTGCCTCATACCGATGGAAAATGAGGGGATGAGATACAAATAATGGCCTATATTCACAGATGCTTCTTAGGTGCGTATCCTTAGTAAAGGACCTACTATGCATGTCTACGCACCAGTTAGGTAGACTTTAAAGACTGCACGTGGTATTTTAAGTAGAAAGAGGCCGCTATGGGTGAGAGGAGGAGGAACTAGCGAGTTGTGGGCCCAGGTGCAAAAAATAAGGGGGGGGGCAGGATGGGTGCGTTAGATACGGATCTGTCCGCTTAGCTCACCCGGATCTGTGAATATGGTCCAATGTGTGATTTTAAAGCGAGATTGAAATGTATATATAAGTGTGGTTCTGAATTCATACACAGGGGTCTCATGGAGGGGTACTGTTTATCCGGGCTTAGGCATAATGGGGGGGGCCCGTGTTCAAAGGCATCTCTAGGGAGTGCGTTATGAGTGCATAATGTTTAAGCAAGGGGCTGGAAGGATAGAAGGAGACTTACAAGCTATACATACAGAGATATATGTTATTAAGAGACAAAGACATTGGAAAGTGAGCAAGCAGATGCTGCACATTTCTGCCTATGGTTTATGTATGTAACAATGCAGTTTTTTCTGTAGAGGGGTGGCCTAGCTCTTTAAAGATATTAGGTACACACTGAATGGTTTGAACAGATTCCCTTTGGTGACGTAACTGTCTCTGTAATAATCAACTATAGGGAAGGCCCAAGAAGTTGCTGTACCAGATCCCTGGATTCCTCTTGGCAGCCCTGCACAAGTGCGGCAGTTTGCAGACAGACTCATGACAGTCAAATGCAATATAGTTGTGTTCTTTTACCTATTCCAGACCTCTGTGCATATTCCGTGTGCATGGAGGTATGTAAGTGAACTGCCCTGTCACTCACCTCTCATTGGCTGAGTTCTGAACACTTACTGTTATGTGGCTGCTCCCAGAGCGTGGAGTCTAACTGAGGGCCCCTGATGGTGGGGATAGGCTTGTGCCCAGCAGGTGACAACCCCTGGAAGGCTGCCCCAGGTGTAGAACCCTACCTTTACATCTCCGCATCCATTCAAATGCAGATCTGTGCGAATAAGCCTACCGCCGCCCACTTACCTTCATCTGTATGCTTATCCCTACCCCCCTTCTCTTGTGAGGATGGTGGCCCGTATTCAGAGTACAATAGGGTTTCTAGTGTAAATCATCCTTACATGAATTTTTAAAGGTTGGCAAGTCTGATTCTAACCATTGATTCCTTTATCAAGTAAGCAGCATATATAGGGGTCTATTTATATACAGCTTCAGTTCACTGTGAACGAAACTGCATAAGGTTCGCTTATCTTCACAGTGAGCCTGGCAGCTTCGTTCATAGTATTTACAAATACCCCTCCTGCGAGGTCCCGCAGTGACCTGCTGGGTCATCGCAAGTGTTCTCATTCATGTGCTGCATGAATGAAGTACTGCACATGCTCAGTAACTCTCCATCGGGACTTTGAAATGTTCAAGTCCCAACATGAGAAAGTATTCATGCCTGCTGTTCAACAGGTGAGTTTTTACTACTTACTTATTTTATTTTATTTTTTTACTTATAAAAAAAAAAATATATATTTATTTATTTATTTTTACTAAGGGAATAATCTTATGTATTCCGGCAGTCTCCCTATACATACCCCCTTTTTCCTCCCCCTTATAACAGCTATATGGGGACATCGCTGGAGTAGTAACCCTTAATTCCAGCCTGAGCTGGCGTTGGTCTTACGCCGGGAGTGGAGTGTAAAACTTGTAACTTGTAAACAGTATACAGTTTATTTTAATGTGATAGTGGCAGTTTTCGCTTCAAAACTGGCACTATCGCATGAAAAGGATCTTTGTAAGTAGACCCCATAGTGTGGTCATCTCTGTATATTAATACACTTGTCTAGATACACTTGTATTATCTCTAGTTGTTTCCTGGTCACAGTGTAATGCAATAGGTATCTATCTTTGTTGACCTAACTCTCACCCAGGGCTGACTGAGGAGATGGTAAACAGTGTAACCAGAAACTGTTACAGTAGTGCCTCAGTCCCTTATGCAGATGGAAATATAGGTTTTACCCATGCGCTTCTGAATTATATATAGATTAGACTCTAGACCGTGTATTACTGTACTCTCTATCTGCGTGCCCTAGCATTAATGAAACATAGAAAGTGACGGCAGATAAGAGCCACATGGCCCATCCAATCTGCCCAGTTGTTTATTTAATATTATATTGAGCCTAGACCCTATTTACCCTCAATTTAGTTTTAGGATATCCTTATATTTATCCCAAGCATGTTAAACTGTTCTAGTGTGTTAGCCTCAACCACCTCAGATGGGAGGCTATTCCACTTATCTATCTTGCCCTCGTGTTCTATTACAGCTCTTCCTTTGAAAAATGCCACCCTCCTCTAGCTGGTCACAACCCTTTAAATATGTCCCCCCTCTCCCTTCTCTGCTCCAAGCTATATACGTTTAGTTCCTCTAGCCTTACTTGGTATGATTTGTGACACAGGCCATGGACCATTTTAGTTGCTCTTCTTTGCACAGTCTCTAATGTTACATAGTTACATAGTTGATGAGGTTGAATAAAGACACCAATCCATCAAGTTCAACCTATTTTGGATCACCTGCGATCCCTATCTTTATATTTGAAGTTAATCCATATGAAGCAACCTCCAAACTGTTGCAATCAGAATAAATAAATAAAAATCCCTGCTGACCCAAGAGAGCCGTTCTATTTCTCTCTGCTCCACTATTGTCCTTCATTTAAAGTTCCTGGTAACCCTGGATGTCCTTTTCTGCTAAAAATGTATCTAATCCTTTCTTAAACATATCAAGTGAATCTGCCATCACAACCTTTGCTGACAGTGAATTCCACATCCTGATTGCCATTACTGTAAAGAACCCTTTCCTTTGCTGGTTGTGAAACTTCCTTTCCTCTAACCTTAGTGGGTGCTCCCGTGTCCTGTCCTACAGTACTTGGGGTAAAAAGTTCCTTTGAAAGTTCTCTGTATTGACCGATGATATATTTGTATATAGTAATCATATCTCCTCTTAGACGCATCTTTTCTAAAGTAAACATGTCTAAACTGGCTAGCCTTTCCTCATAGCTCAATGACTCCATACCCTTTATCAATTTTGTCGCCCTTCTCTGAACCCTTTCTAGTTCCAAAATGTCTTTTTTATGGATTGGTGCCCAGAACTGAACTGCATATTCAACATAAAGCCTTACCAATGATTTATATAGTGGCAAAATTACACAGTCTTCCCTTGCATCTATGCCCCTTTTTATGCATGCTAATACTTTATTGGTCCTTGCAGCTGCTGCTTAATATCGAGCACTATTGCTAAGTCTATTGTCCACAAGCACTCCCAAATCCTTCTCCATTAAAGATTCTCCTAAATTTACCCCATTTACTTCATAGATTGCATGCTTGTTTTTGATCCCTAAATGCATCTTACATTTATCTATGTTAAATCTCATCTTCCATTTGGCCGCCCAATCCTCCAGTTTATTCAAGTCCCTCTGTATTTATGTCTTTCTGGAGATATCGGGCCTGATTCAGAGATCCGATATTAACGATAGTTCCGTGCGTATATTTAGGATCGGATCGATTTTGCATCAACTGCGCATGCGTAGTAATAGTGCAACGCCATGTACGTTGAAGTTAGGGTCGGAAATGCCTTAAGGTCGGACTTATGAATCGGTCAGAAACAATTGCGATCCTAAGTCCAGCGGAAATCTAAGAACCAAAGGATTTGCATAGAAATAGGCAGGGGGAGGAATTCAGATGAGCGAAAGTGGGCGCGATTACAGACATAGGACCCTAAATATAGGCAACAATTGCACATAAGGTCGGAAGTGAGTGCGGCCAGATAGGGCAAGTCAATGCAGGTCTAACTTTAGGTCCGGCCGCTGTTTGCAAGGGGAGTGACTGTTTATTCAGTGGGATGTAACCTGCTCCGACCTGCCACTTAGATGCGTATATTTGCGATCGCATCGCCGACGGATCTCTGAATCAGGCCCATGGTCTCCAGAACTGAACACAGTATTCTAGGTGAGGGCGTACCAATGATCTATAAAGGGACATCACTACTTCCCTCTTTCTGCCACTAATTCCTCTTCTATGCAACCAAGCATCTGACTTGCCTTTCTCATTGCTTTGTTACATTGCTTGGCTACCTTTAAGTCACATGAAATAATGATTTCTAAATTCCTTTCCTCCTCAGTAGTTTATAATGTAGTGCCATTGTTATAATTTCTGTGGCATCAGAAAAAGAGATAAAGAGACAGAGAAAGAACAGTCGTGTTCTGCTTTTTCGGATTCTCTACTACATTTTTTCTTGAATAAATTGAGCTCACTGGACCTGACCCAGACATAAGTGTGATTTCCACATGCACAAATTTGCTCAAGTCGGCACGCAATATTCTAGTGCAGTCCCATGACACTCCCCTCTTGTAGGCAGATTTTAGATTAATTACTGTAGACGTCCAAATACCTACCCTATCTTTTCTGCAGGCATCGCTCTGCATGCAGAATGCTTAGATGTATGGAAGTGCCTAACCAATTCCATACTGTCCAAGTATCCCCCCCACCCCACACTGCGTATAATCTAATGTACGGAGGGCTGTCACACCCTAAGGTACAGAGCTATGAACATATGGAAACTAGTTTCCTACGCTCAAAGCATAACATCTAGTGCAGTGCGCTCACAAAGACTGACTAACACACGCAGCATGTGTAAATCAGCTGTCACTATTCATTTTGGATCCGTTCCATTATAAAAACTTCGAACCTTACGCAGTCCAATAGCAAATATTCAGTTTAGGTACACTGCTGTATGAGAGGACAGCTAACCAAATGTCATACATACAGTTTAAGAGGCACACAGCCTAGAGAGAGTGCTGCCTATAATTATGTCATACAATTAATTTAGATTTAGGAACATTTGATCCATTGCATCTCTCCTGTTCTAGGTCCTAGTCTCATAGAAAGCTGTTACTGTCAGTAGTAGGTGCTGAGATGAGTTAATATTGATTGGCTGTAGCGAGATAAATTTAAGGATTTGGCAGTGAGACATACTGTAGTTAACATAATTTGCTGTAGCTTCTACATTAATAAGGTAGTCCCTGATGCAGTCACACACTGGTGTAAAAGCTTTAAAAACAGTTTATGCTTGTTCTGTTTCCAGGGACACTATACGCTGGTATACCTTAATTTTGCTTACCAGGATTCTATTGACATTCGCATAATACAATAATATGTGATCATCCCCAAAAAGTTGTTTAACATATTAAATATATGTCATCGGTACAAAAGGAATAGCAGGCATAGGCTATGGTGGACTCCAGTCATTAATGATCTCTCTAGGTGCACTCTGCTTCCACTATAGTTCTGTAGTTATGTCTTGTGTCCTATAGACAATGGGTCCTCAAGTACCACTAACAATGCATGCTTTTCAGTTCTCTGTATACCCATAAGTAATATGAGTACCACCTGTGATATATATCAGTCAGTTATGAACAAACCTGTGCTCCAGCATGGAGACCTAGACAACGTGCACAGTTGGTGGTCCCCAGCTATCAGGGGTGATGGGACAGAGTGAATAAGAAGGTCAACCCCACCAACTTATGATAGGGCACAAGGGAGCGTGTAGATCATGGATGGGAGCAGTGGTGTCACTAGGGTTGGTGTCACCCAGTGTGATAACTCATTTTTGTCACCACCATGAACCTCCTCCTATAGTAGTCCATATAAAATCCTTAGTAACATTTTTGTACTGTTACTCGTAAATCATAATTCCTGTATATTACACAGTGTAACATCAATAGTAGTGACATAGGGCCGTATGCAGAGCTCTGATATGAGCTACTGCTCATGCGCAGTAATTTTGCTACGTCATCTACGTTACTTGTTGCAACGTAGATTGCGTATACGTGGTCTTAAAGACCGCAGTAGCTCAGTGGCTGCACTGCTTGACCGGTGCTGACTCCTGGCTTCCGCCCACCGTCACAGCCTCTGAGACTGTCACCTACTGCCACACCTCTCTTTTTATTGGAGAACCAGCTGACAGGTTCAGATAACTGGAGCATCAAACCCTTCCCCTTTGCTCAGTGCTATGATACACTGAATTGTGCAGCAGGAAGTAATATATGACACAATTTCCATAGTAACACAGTAACATAGTAACACAAGAACATATCTTGCTTCACAATGTATTATTTTATTTATTAACAGTTTTTTATACAGCCAGCGCTATCAGATTACGTAGCGCTTTACAATTTTACAATCATTGGGCTGGACCCAGACCTACGAGCACCTTACGGGCGCCCAAGGTCATTACGACCATCCTTGTAGCAGGGAGTGCACACCCCGCTCTGGTAGTAAATCTGGACACTTACGTGTCCAGATTCCTACCTTAACATTTACGATCAGGCCGCATACCTGATCATAACGGGGCTTCCCCTGTCCCGTCCCCTCATTACCATTTCTATCTCCGCCTTCATGGTGGAGATATGACAATCGTAATAGGGAGGACAGCCCCTTTCTTGTAACAGCCGGCGTACGTAACATACGGCAACACTTACGGCATGGTAAGAAGGTTGTGCACATGTGCACAACCTTCTACACAGGGGAATTACGTACGCGCTGTACGTAATTCCCCTGTCGGCTGTAGTGCAGGATCGGGCCCATTCTAACAAGACTGGGTAGTAACAAACAGACAGGGTAGCTAAAAGGGCCCTGCTTACAGACGAGTGACTAAGTCCCACCCCCACAGACTAACCCTAAGTCCCCCCCCCTCTCCGCAGCCTAACCCAAATTCTTCCCCCTGTAGCCTAACCCTAAGTCTCCCTCCCCACAGCCTAACCTTAAGTTCTCGGAGAGGGTTACTCACCTCTTCCGTGGCCCGGCGCACTTCTAAAAATGAATGGGTGAGTATGTGAATCGCATACTCACCCATTCATAAAAAAATTTTGGGGCGGAAAAGTGCTGTCA
>WWET01000470.1:44884-65858 GCA_011038615.1 Limnodynastes dumerilii | reverse complement strand
ACACACACACACAAACACACACACACAGACTAACTTTAAGTCCCCGGAGAGGGTTACTCACCTCTCCAGTGGTCCGGTGGTGGTGGAATGTTACTACACAGTACATAGTAACTGAAAACGGATAACTAGGCACGTAAGTAAAAAAAATGAGGTGTTGTAAATCCAGTCCTAATAGTTTAATTAATAAAATAATGTGGAGTTATACAGAACAATTGCAAAAGAAAATAATATGTATGATAATAATAAAAGACAGCTAACCCACTGGGATCAAATGATATATGGTGGAATTAGATTAAATGCTGGACTGAATTGATTATTGTTCGCAGGATAATGAGAAGTATAGAATCAGGACCTACAGAGAGTTACCTAGTTAATGTGGGCTGATGATTAAAATCCCTCTGAGTCCACACAATCTACGATGGAATCCTCCTGCTTGTAATTTATCCGGGTGGCCAATCAACGGAATAAATATCAGTCCCGCAATAGGTAGATCTTATATCTTAAATCTGATATTATTGAATGTACTAATGTTCCCAGCTATAGCATTCTTTTTAATGTTTATGTGTTGCATTTTTCATTTATTGTGATTTTTTATATATATATGCATTTCTTATTAGTAAAGATAATATTTTAATACCAATCGTTCCACCATTATTGTGTTCAGCCATTCTGGTAAATTAAATATCTGATATTATAAGTGCTGTCTTATTTGCATTTTACAGGATCTTTTGCAAAAAGGACCATTGTAACTGGCAAATGGAAACCACATCCAAAATACAGGAGGGTAGCTCACTGTTCCTGGAGTCCAGATTTACTAAGCTGCGGGTTTGGAAAAGTGGAGATGTTGCCTATAGCAACCAATCAGATTCTAGCTCTCACTTTTTTTTTGTTTACATACTAGAGAATATCAGCTTAAATCTGATTGGTTGCTATGGGCAACATCTCCACTTTTCCATCAGCTTAGTAAATCTGTCCCCAGGAGTGCTGCAAAAGATTTGAATGGCTCCTGGACAATAGAATTTAGAGTATGGTTTGTGACATGATCATAAGAAATGAGGACATTTAATCATCCGACAGAGGAGTGGCATCGTTTGCACAAATGCAATGGGTTCTTGTCCCTATTGCTTAAAGACTGATAGAAACTTTCTTGTGCTCTGTAGAAGTTCCCTGAGGATTTTTGTTATGGGGGTCAGACATTTTTATTTAATCCCCAGAGCTGACATTCTTAAACGTAATCACATGGTAGAACGTGTGCAATTCATATTCAGCAGCCAGTAAAATGAGATTGATTGCAGAAAGGGTTTTGTAAAGAAACCTAAGGTCATCTTTGACACCGTGATATAAATATTTATCATGTGATGCTGTGGAAATCTGCCTTCTATATTTAGACCTGTTATAAAGAACATTAATAGAGAAATCTCTGGCAGTTTCTGACTTGAAGAAGGGTGTGTGTCTCTCCAGAGCAAGAAAGTTTGGAGTGGCAAGATAATAAGGAGGATGGGAGGGCTTCTCAGACAGGCTCTTCCCCGGGTTGGAGGCTGGGCTATAGGCGGGGAGACAGTGTGTAGGAAATGCAGCTCTCTCAGGCGAGTATGGAGGAGATGTGACAGGCAGCAGTGAGAGGTAAGAGGAGGCCAGGTCTCACAATAATACATCAGCTCATTCCTTGTCACTGTCAGCTCTGTGTAAGCAGTCTCCTAGGATCAGCACTCTGCACTGTGGGTGGCTGTGTTGCTTCTTTGTCTAAGTGAGATTAGGATTAGCAGCAGTGCACAAACTTTCCCTTTAATAAAGCTAATAAGTGGTTATAACAGATGCTGCCTACACACATCTTACAATTAATGCATATTAATGACAAGCTTACATGTAATAACAAGCTTACATTTCAAAAGCCTTGTATACCATCGTGATTATTCGAGAGATTATTACAAAAGCTCATGATCTTTATGTTTAGTGACACCGAAAACTCATTGCTGTTTTATAACCATGCACAATTATAAAGTTTATATGGTAACTTATATTGAAGTGATCCTCCTGTGTGGTAATGCCAATAATTGTCCACTTAAATAATTAAAAGTCATGGTTGCAGAACTGGATGTAATATAACTAGTATTACCAGTAGTCATTTTCATCTGTTGCAATCAGTATTAGGGCTAGATTTACATCTCCTCTTTACTAAAGTGCAGAAAAGAAAAAGTGAAGATGTTGCCCATAGCAACCAATCAGATTCTAGCTCTTACTTTCCTTTTACATGCTAGAGAATTTCAGCTAGAATCTGATTGGTTGCTATGGGCAATATCTCCAGTTTTCCTATTCCACTGTTAAGTAAATCTAGCCCTTAGAGGCAGATTTTCTAAGCTGTGGGTTTGGGAAAGTGGAGATGTTGCCCATAGCAACCAATAAGATTCTAGTTTTCACTCTCCTAAAACATACTAGAGAATTTCAGCTAGAATCTGGTTGCTATAGGCAGCATCTCCACTTTCCCAAACCTGCAGCATAGTAAATCTGGCTCTTAGAGTTAAGAGGAGATATTTCCTAGCACAAGTCTAAATTACAGTATGAAATTAAAGTTAGTCAGTATCTGTGTACAATAAGTAAAAGCAAAGTTTTCTCCTTGCTTGCAAAGAATGAAATTAATTTGCTTCCTCTGATACTCTTCATCTCAACATGCTTTTGCCCAGGTGTAACCTGTTATCCTTTTATTGTCAAACTTTGCAACTGAGTAACTAATAGTAACCACATAATAACATGTAAATATTTATATTTTCCATTTCCATACTGTTTTGTCCAGATATTTTATCTCCTTATTATTAAAGTTTTTTTTTAATAAGGCCCCACATGGTATATGCAGCGCTGTACAAAGGCAATAGTTACATATACCACACAATTATCAGAAAGGGTAAATATACGTTGATCAGTAATAGCAACAATTATGACAGAATGCATTTTTTCTGCCAAAAGTCTAATTATTTTGAGTTAAATATAACATTTTCACTGGATTAATCAATTATATATTGATAAAAATTTGACATGCGGAATAGTAATATACTATAATAATAGTAATATAATAATGATGCTTTATTTACTAACCACTTCCCTCGCTACCTACTTGTGACCTCCAGAAGTCTGGATCGGGCTGCATGGTAAATGGCCGTTTCTGGGAAGTGTGGGCACGTATGCTGTTACCATGGCAATAGGGCAGAACTATGGCATCTCTAGCAAACAATTTTCGGCACTGATATAGCTGACAACTGAATTGCTGCTGTATCAGTGTTGAAATGATGCGGATTACTAATGTTATCTAGTGAATGGCAATTTTGATTAAGTATCCTTTCCCAATAGCAAATTGTGCTCTCCCTGACATGGGCTGCACTGGCTACAATGTCAAGGTTAGGCTGTGGGACATGGAGGGTTAAGGTTAGGTTACTAGGAGAGAAAGGTTAGGGTTAGGCTGATCAGGATAAGAGTTAGGAGAATATACTATCTATTGCCTTTGGAGCAATCCTATCCAGATTAGTCGCACTATCAATGCTGTCTTTTCTCAAGCTGGGAAAAAATCCCCCTGACACATCTTACTGGCAAAACACACCCCAAGCTCACTTTCCCCAGGATTAAAGTGTGAAAGTGAGAAAATGGACACTGGTATGAGATGTTGGCATAGGGAAGTAAATGGCACTGTCTCAGTAACTGTATACCCTGCAGAAAGATTCTGGCTAATCAATCAATAAATATTTATTAATGGTCTTCCATACAGGACAATGAGTGCTACAAGCTGTCCTGACGCATTACCAAACAGTGGGCTGGATCCCGAGAGCTGAGTTTAAGGAGAACCAATCCCTGAACAACAAATGGGGTGGGATCTACAATTGATGAGCGGAAAAATGTACACATCTGTGCGTCCACAAGCTACCCACTTTCATCTGTGTGGCAGCCCTTCGTGAGGCCGGCACCTGCATTAACATGGATAATGGTGGCAGCTCAGTAGTCTGGATCAGTACAGAGCTTTTACTGAATATTGTAATGGAAAGGGAAGTGCGCCAGAATTCGCAGCCCAGTCCTTCTATGGGAAAGTGTCATCCTGTGGATGTGTTGCAGTGTGTACATTCACATGTGCAGAATGCAATCCAAACTGAACACATGGAAAATAGGGGATAAAATTGGATCTCTGGATCTGGCCCAGTATTACCAGCTCACTATCAGTGGTCACGATAATATGAGCTCACTTCCTATCAGTGACCATGATAATACCAGATCACTTCCTATCAGTGACCATGATAATACCAGCTCACTTCCTATCAGTGACCATGATAATACCAGCTCACTTCCTATCAGTGACCGTGAAATCTCTATAAAACAGTAATTTATTAATGCTGTGGAAGAAATGTGCTGCAAAATACACCTAGAACAGCTGCCGTTTTTTCCTTGTCTACATCTTCCATAATGGGTTCTACTGACTTCCAGCCCTACCAAGAATTCCTTTTGTTTTTGCTCAGAGCAATTAAAATAGTGGAATCCCTACTGAAATTGAATCCAATTTGAATTTTCAATTGTAACAATATTTGCCTACCATAATTACAGCCTGCCCTTAAAAACAGTGGTCTATTTTCCACTAGGTAAGTGAGACACGGGATTCCTTTTTATTTAGTTTATTTTATTTGTGTGCTGGGACTGATGTGAAAAAGATTTATAATGGGGCATATGGAGCCCAATTACAGTGAATAATTTTAGCTCAATTAGGGAAGAATAAAGAGCATTATCAACAGTTATCTATATTATATGTGCCCCATAATCAAGCTTTTTATTTATCATTACTTATCCCCCAAAATAGGCCTTCAAATTCTCCCCCCCATTCGTTAGGGACCAGATGCAGAATTTAAAAATAAGATGTGAGCAGGTGGGAAATTTGGCATTCCGATTATCAGTGTTTTTTGACAGATCGCTTTGCGGCAATGAAGTGCTGGCTGGCGCAATTTTTTTTGCAAGTTCTGGTGACAGCGTTGCTCCAGTGACTGCTTTCTCTATGACGACTCCAACTGTAACAGATAAGTTGAAATCCTAACCCCAACCACCCCCTTCCTGCAACTTAACCTTAACCTTCCCCTAACCCTAATGTTAACCCTACCCTCTCCGCAACCTAACGTTATCTCTCCCCTAACCCTAACCATTGTCTTCATGCAGCCTAATCTTAACTCTCCCCTCTCTGTGGCCTAACCTAACCATACCTGTCCCACAGCCTAGCCTTAACTCTGCCTTCTCCACAGCTTAACTCTGAATAGAAATGAGTACCTTGTCAAAATTAGAACATTCAACGTTGTACGAGGTATGTCTATTAAATAACGAGACTGATTAATTAACTCACTTTTGTTTATTGGTATTACAAATGTAATGCTTGTCCCCTTCAATATACTCCCCATTTGCACTAATACATTGCTGTAGTCTTGTTTTCCACTGGTCGAGGGCATGGAGCAAATCAGTTTCTGTCAGTTGTTTCAACATATCTGCCGTTTTCTTCAACTGACTCAAAATGTGTCCCTTTAAGCACTGATTTAACTTTTGGGAAAAGATAAGTCACAAGGTGCTAAATTGGGCGAATATGGAGGATGTTCAAGTGTATTAATGCGATTGGTCACAGAAAGTGCTGTGTGAGCAGGCGCATTGTCCTGACGAAGAATGAAATCATTTTTCCACAGTTGCGACCGTTTCTTTCTGACTCTTTCTCTCAGCTTTTTCAAAACTTCCTTATAATAATGCTAGTAACTGTTCTGCCTTCTGGAACCCGTTCTGCCATATGTTCAAGGTCACTACGTGTGCAGTTATAACCGGTTCTGACTGCTTTGTTTACTAGGTGGAATCACAGTCTCATTATTTTATAGACATACCTCGTATTCTCTTAGTGAATGCAGACTTTGGTCCAGATTCAGAGCTCTGCGTTTTCTGTACATGTAGAGGTCTGGTAGTCTGCGTTAAAGAGGGAAGTGACCTCCCCCTCTCTCGTGTGACGTTAGCAGCACTTACACTACCATAACCCTACTTTAAGTGTTCTGTACAACTGCTGATCAGCACGGAACTCTTAAAACCAGCCCAGACTGTAAAATGTACATGTTGGTTGCCCTGTCAGACGGATCTCCTAGCATACAGAACAAAGATCCGTCTAGTAACAACCGGCGGGCGCATGAGTAACCCTAACGCAGAGGCGTAACTAGAAACTTTAGCGCCAGGGGAAAAAAGGAGAAATGGTGCCCCCTGACCCTGAATGCCAACCAATTTAACCATAAATATTAACTTATTTGCCCCCTTAAGATTTGCACCCTGGGTGGCCGCCCCTATTGCACACCCCTAGTTACGGCCCTGGCCTAATGTATGGAGGTCTGAATCTGGACTTTTATTGCGAGACTCACGCACTTATTCACACCTAAGAAAGCGTGGCTTCTTAGGTGCTTAACCTTGGTAAAGGACCTACTGCGCATGCGTAGAAGGTCCTTTACACGATCTTTGTACCAGTTCTTTAAAGACCGCACAGAGTATTTTAGGTAAAAAGAGGTGGCGTAATGCCGCCTCGTGGAGGGTATAGTAAGAAGTGGGAGGTATTTAGATTAGCCAGGGAGGGGGGGAGGGGAGAGGGTCAATGTCCATATGGACATTGCACGGATTGTTAAGGTAACCCAGTGCCATAAGGTACCAAAAAAGGGGTCCGGATAGTGGCAGAACGGGTGAGTTATGCGCGGGTCTGTCCACACCTAACTCACACCGGATCATAGAATACGGTCCACTATGTGTAGAATCCTTACTTGTGTTTTGAAGGTAGATTGATGCCGAAAAATGAAAATATTCGAGATTAAGCAAGGATTCATTTGTATATTCATTTGTATCATGACTTTCATTGAAGTTGGAATATTACCAATGTAAGGTTATAGAAATAGCACAGACCTGAATCAAGGGGTTAACACAATCTGGCAATTGCAGAAAGCAATTCTATCATGAATCTCAAATATCTGTAGTGGTTACAAACTAAAACTATGTATTACCGTTGTTTTCTTTCCATACATTTAATTTTAATTTAGGGTTATATATTTTCCTTAGCGCAGGTAATTAACAATTATGTTAACAAAGTCCTAATGACTAAACACACTTTTAAATATTCACTAAATCTATAGCATTAATGTTCTGTTTATTATCTTGGCCACAGCTCAAGGAACAAACAACAATGCGTAAACTGGATATTGTTCTATTAATATTCCCAGCACTCTATAAGCTGAGTACAGTTCTTACTGTTCTAATGTGAATGTTCTCTAGGGCAATCTTATTGTCACAACAGCCTCCTAAATGTTATGTCCCTGTAAAGCTCATATGGTGTAGTAGGTCACCTTTCTATTTCCTTGTGAAGTATATGGTTTTATTCCTGTTTTTTAAGGAAAAAAATGTGAATACTTATCATTTAAACAAAATCCTTAAAATTATACATTTTATAAGTATGACATAGAAAGAGCTTTTCTAATAAACTAATAGGGTCATTTTAATGTGCTGAAAAGTAAAAATACAAGTAGAACTTTTTATTAACATTTTTATTTAGTTTTCAACACATTGGGGTAGATCCAGAACTATGTATTATATTCACATGAGTGAATTTACGCTAGCCGCTAGTGTAAAAGCGCCCATTAGCACTTGCTGTGCATGCTCGCGGCATATGTTATGCCACGTAACTCAGAGCATAATGGCCAGACACGTATCATCATCGTAACTACGTACGAAGGGGTGGGCCAGCCACACGACACCTGTAATTACGCTTCGGAGGCGGGGTGAGGCATTTAAATCGTACAGTATGGGCGTGCTTAGGCGCGTAAATACGTTCAGCCATTATGGCCGTCGGGAGTTACGCTTGGAAAAGTTAAGGTAGGGTTTGGAAAGCGTAACACGGCTAAACTACGTACGACCAAGGGGAGCGCATAGTAAATATTCTAGCGTAAGTACGCTACGCTAGGAAACGTAATGGAAACGTAGATCTGGATCTGACCCAGCAAAAACAAAGATAACAGTACAGTACAACATGGCCACAAGCAAGTTGAGACTCCTGCCGAAAGAACAAAAATAAGCCCCATAACAAACTGATATAATATAAAACACAAACAATAACAAACGCAAGTACAAAGTACTGTATGATACATTAAACACATACTAAGCATTCCAGATGAAAAAAGCTGTGGTCAGGGGCGTTTGATACCAGACCTGGATAACATGGATTTACATGCTTGCACAGTATGAAAGCTTGTCTACAATCCCAAAATACAGAAATTGGAGAAACTGGGTGTTCCATTATTTGTTTCCCATAACTCCCTTCTAATAGAAACTCCATTCAACCACACCTCACTCCATCAAAGGTTATCCTGTGTAAGTTGTTGTTATATTAGTCCGGTTTTTTTCCACATTGTTAGGAGTGGCAGGCATAACACTGCTGTGCAGAAATGCATTATGGAGATTGATGGACTCATGTCCACAATACGTCAAGTGATATCACAGCATTTCCGAGGACTGTGGATCTGTGTCCCATGACTTTTTATACTAGAAAATGTCAGCTAGACATTGGAGGAGCTCTGTTTTCTGTAGGAGTCTTGTCCTTTTCTTTAACAGCTTCCCTGAGAGGTTTGCATATATCCAAATATAACAATTTTCATTTGTATCTGAAAATATATGTATAAACTTAGTTGTCTCTTAGGTCCAAATTTACTAAGCTGAGGGAAAGGAAAGTGGAGATTTCGCCCATAGCAACCAATCAGATTCTAGCTGACATTTTCACTAATCTCGGAGCTAAATTGATGCAGCGGCGTCAGGGTCGCCTCCTGGAGGGGTGCGGGGCGAGCGAAAAGTTCAAAGCCCATTGTTTCCTATAGGAAGGGCTGAAACGCATGGCGGTCAAAAAGGAAAAGGCGCTCTCGGGGGAGGGGCAGAAGCGCGTGTCTCACGTCAACTCGGAGCGAAAGTGATGCGGCGACATCAGTGTCACCTGCTGGTGCGCGCAGGGTGGCAGAAAAGTTCAACCCCCATTGTCTCCTATGGGAAGGGCTGAAACGCATGGAAGTCAATGGGGAAAACATGCCTTTGGGGGAGGGGCAAGAGCGAGGTGGCGGCTCCGTCCTAGGGGTGCTAGTATTTTTTTCCAGATTGTAAGTCATGTGTACCCAGTTTGGTGTAAGTTGCTCCAGTCATTCCAGAGTTATGCTGGAACATACATACATCCATTTTTATATAGATTAAATTTCCTTAAGGTCATTTAATGATTTGGAGATAGAGATAGATAGATAGATAGAGAGATAGAGATAGAGATAGAGATAGATAGATATAGATAGATAGATTTTTTAAATTGCTTTTGCAGGAATTGTACCATAAACAAGAAATTGACTTAAGAAATCAAATGGATGCGTAACAATTTTTTATGACCGTAGTTAATGTTCATGTCAGGATGATTGATTTTCAGACAGCGATCCCTGACAACATGGCTGCTCATTTTCTAGAAATATGATTGTGGAAACTTTGCCAATACTTCTTTCTTGTTGTTCTTCGTTTCTTGGAATGATTGCATTAATCCTACTTGACTGGTCTGAATGTTATCTCTGCCCATTCTGTGCTTTTATAGTTCAGCTTATAAACAACATACTTATGTTGTACGCTGTTCTTTTTCCATTATAGGGAGATTTTATGAATGATTAAAAGAGGTGAAAGCGTTTCATAGAAGTATCTGCTTTACTAAAATGATATTGCTAAGAACATATTCACTCTCTTGTTTTACAGTATACTCCAACCCCCACCCTCTCCATCACCATTGGGGTTGTTACTGCTTTCTCCACTCCCAAACCTGTTTCGTAGATGTCATCCTAGACTCTGCTGTCCTTCAACACGTACATCTGTGCCCTTTCACCTCCTCAATATAGCACGCATAATACCCCTTTTATCCATTAATACCACAAAAACATATATCCTCTCTCTTGTCATCTCTCACATAGACTAATGTAACCCCCTGCTTTCCAGTCTCTCACTTCTCTGTCTCACATCCCTCCTATCCATACTCAGCTAGACTGATCTTCTCCTGCCCTATCCATACTCAGCTAGACTGATCTTCTCCTGCTTGTCCACCTCTGCCTCCGTCACTGTCTTTACTGGCTTCCTGTGTGGTTCAGAGTTATTTTCAATCTCCTCAAATTAACCAGCAAGGCCCTATCCCCCTCATCTCCATTCAAACTCTATCCAGACACCTTCAGTCTGCTAATGACTGCAGTCTCACATCCCACCTCATTGCCACCTCTCACTGCCATCTCTCATTCCCATGTTCAAGATTTCTCCTGCACAGCTCCATTCCATGCAACCTAACCCAAAGACTCCTCTACCCACAGCCTGACCCTAACCCTCTGTTTCATTACACTAACCCTCCCTTCGGTGTGGCAGGTGCGACGGGTCTGTGGCGGCGTTTCCAAAAAATGAATGGGTAGGTATCCTGATCCTTCTGAAGTTATATTTTTTAAATAACAGTCTTTTCAAAATAGAGACAGACAAAAATTAGCTTTCAGCTGTCTCTACTTCTAAAAGACCCATTTCGAGTCAGCGACTCCCACCGAGTCTAGACCCCATCCTACTAGTCTTCAAGTGCTCCCTCAATAAAAACTTCAGGCTAGCTTACCTTTCCTCTACCTAATCTCTGTCCTTCCTCCATCATGTGTGCCCATCCCATGCCTCTCCCGGGCCGCCCATGTGTTTCCCAATCCCATGCCTCCTCTTCCCTCCTGGTGTCCTCTGTTATTTTACGCCATCCCTTTAGATTGTAAGCTCTTATTAGTAGGGCCCTCAGCCCCCTACATCAGTCCCATTCCCCCCCCCCCTCTACCTTCTTTCATACCACATCTCCTTCCATTGCATCCTGTCATAATCCCTCTACCCTCTCCTCATCACTTCCCACCTTTTTCTCTTTACTGTCTATCTCTCTTCTTATTCATCTGCTCCTACACACACATCCAGCATCTTTATTTTCCAAATGTATTGTTCAGCTATTTTTGCATTGTATTTAATTTTTGCTTTGTACATGTATTGTATTCCTTATTCGTGTTTTTATACCTTCTGTTAATTATTGTATATGTAACTATTGGCTTTGCTATTGCCTCTGTATGGCGCTGTGGATACCGTGTGGCACCTTATAAATAAACAACAACAATAATAATAATAATACCTTTGTGTTGCATCCTTGTACCATTATTGTTACCACTATATTTTACCCTGTATATTGTTTTACAAAATTTTACCCAGTGTTTTTTTTACTGTGTATGTATATGTTGTACTGTGCATCCCATGATTCTCTGTATGATGTTGTGGATATCTTGTGGGGCCTTCTAATTAAACATAAAAAAATAATAATAAAATACAAAATGAAGAATTATTTATTTATTGAAGTCCAAGGGCCAGATTTACTAAGCTGCGTGAAAGGAAAAGTGGAGATGTTGTCTGAAAAACAATCAATCAGATTTTAGATCTCACTTTCCTATTCCATACTAGAAAATGTCAGCTAGAATGATTGGTTGCTATGGGCAACATCTCCACTTTCCTTTTCCTGCTGCTTAGTAAATAATTTAGGAATATTATTTAATTTGTACAATTTTACAACATGTCAGGTTCACCTGTGGTTCTCCAGGCAGAGTGATACTAAAATCCCAGCATGCTGTATGAGCAATTGCATAACTGATAGCTGGCAGATCCCGCTGTGGCTTCTGGTGTACAGCATCCCAACAAACAATGAAAATCAGAACTACAATGTTTTTGAGGGGTGTGGGTTCCTGCAAAGAACGGCCCTATTTCGATAGGGCCGTTCTCTCCCAGCCAGTTTCGAACTGGTTGGAAAATGGATTGCTTATGCCTCGAACTCTTCCCTTAATTTTAACCCTAACCCTCCCTTCTCTTTAGCCTATCCCTAAGACCCCCCTCCCTGCAGCCTGACCCTAACCCTCCCCTTCTATGGTCCTAACCCTCTCTTAATCGCCTAACCCCTCTTAATACTAAAATGCCCCGGAGAGGTTACTCACCTCTCTGGAGCTGTCAGCGGCAGGTCCTTTTTGAAAATGAATGGGTGAGTATGCCGATCGGCACACTCACCCATTCATAAAAAAGAATTCTAAAATGGCCCCCTATTCGAAATAGACAGCCCAAAAGTAACATTCGGCTGTGTCTATTTCGGGCAACGGAATCGGAGACTGCAACCGGTTTTTGAGGAGGGTGTTTTTTTTTTATATCTACCCCTATAATCATTCTCTTATTTGCAGGTTAATCCTGAAGAGAAATTATAACTGCAGTTATGCGGAATTTAGTATACCATATATCTATTGTATTTGTGTTTCATTCATCTGGATTCCATTGTTCGCACTCCTACACATTTTCTTGGATAAATCTTCCTGAAATCTATATCTGACATTGCATTAACACTGATCAAAGCTGATTATGATGTCACTAATCTCACAAACATGAACAGATGAAATCTTGAAGTACTGTAGTCATCATTCACCAGTGTTCACTTGATATTGATCTAGGTTTCAGGTCTCTGTGTATATTCTTGTATATAGTATATTTAATAAGATGAGTATCAGAAAGGAATATAAATTGTAGTCTGTTAAAGGTTACAATATATAGTTAAATAATTATTGTTTTTATATAGTAAATATAGTTAGCTTGTATATTTTGTTTTGTTCCATGTTAACACAAAATAACAGGTTAGGGGTCCTCTGACATAATATTTTTTTTATACCTGGTATTCCTCATGGACTTTACTATGAGTTATATTTATTCTGACCTCTGGAATATTTATTTTTGCATATATTGTAGAGTTTCTGTAGGTATAGAAGTGTGTTATGTAGTATTTTATTATTTTTAATTATTAACGCTTATTAATATATCGCCATAAATTGTCTTCACAGATGATGATAGACATTCACATCAGTCCCTGCCCATAATGGAGCTACATACTAAGGTCCCTAACAAATACACACACACACACACACACGCACACACACGGATATGGGTCCCCGCTTAGAACGGCCCTATTTCGATAGGGCTGTTGGCTGTTCTCTCCCAGCCTGAACTGGCTGGGATATCAATTGCTTATTCCTCGATGAGGCATATCAAGCGATCCCTGCAACACCAAACATGGTGCTCCGATAGGTAAGTGGAAAAACTACCCCCAACCCTTTCCCAGATTCTAACCCTAACCTTCCCCTTCCCCACAGCCTGGCCCTAACCCTCCTTTTACCGCAGCCTGACCCTAACCCTCCCTTCTCTATAACCTAACTCTAAGACCCCCCTCCCTGTGGCCTGACCTTTACCTTCCCCTTCTATGGCCCTAACCCTCTCTTCCGAAGAGCCTAACCCTAACCCATCCTCCAAGACTAAAAGTCCCCGGAGAGGTTACTTACATCTCCAGAGCTAGCGATGGGTTACCCATTCATAAAAAAAAAATTATCTATAATGGCTTTCATTCAAAACAGAGACAGCCGAAAAGGAACTTTCAGTTGTCTCTATTTCTAAAGGCAGACCATTGGACCACCAACACACACACACTAGGGTTAATTTAGTCTGCAGCCACTTAACCTACAAGTACGTAGGAGGATCCAGAGCACCTGGAGGAAACCCACGCAGACACAGGGAGAACATACACACTCCACACAGATTAGTTAGAAGGCTTAGTCCAGGAATTGAACTCATGACCTCAGCGCTGTGAGGCACAAGTACTACTCACTGAGCCACCATGCTGCCACAGGGTGACCTCTCCATTGTTTTATTCTTCATGGCACTCTGGTCGCCAGGTTACAATTTCTAGTTGCCTGATATTTGTTTAGCCCTGGCATATGGTAAGTGAAACGTTTACATTGAGGGACAGTGAGGGTGTGTGTGTGTGTGTGTCCTAATGTTTTCACAGCATATAAAGAGCAGCAGCATTACATGTGTATATCTGAAATATGAATTTTTAAGGCATTTTGGTTTTTTTTTTGACTGGTAAAATCTGTATTGTAGTAGAATTCTTGGGACTCCTTGAGGCTTAAGTCAAATTAGTAAAAAAAAATGTGTTTTCTTTTTTTTGCTTTTAAGTTTCTGCAACTATTAAGAACTCTTAATACTGGACGAGGAAATAAGAATGTCTCATTCAGAAAGTTTGTGTAAGGAGAAAATGCAGGAATTACAGAAGCAGCTGAACTCCGTTATGCACAGGATCAATAACAACTCCAAGGTTAGTAGTACTTGTGTCCTCACAACAAAACTGGGTGTTATAGGACATGTTACAGTGAAACCTCGATTATCCAGGCTAATGACTGGCACCCTTCGGCTGGATAATCGAAAAGCACAGATAATTGAAACAGTATTGAATACAGTACAGTGAATGCTAGTACAAGTGCAGGGCAGTGCTAGGAGTGGGTCCAGGGTTGTTGTAATGGCCAAATTGCAGGTAGATGGCTGTGCAAACGGAGGAGCTCCTTCACTGTGCTTCCATTCTCCTCGGCATCCAGGACACGCCCCCCGTTTTACAGGCATGCCTGCTGAGCTCAGCATCACGGATAATCCAATTGCTGGTTAATCGAGTCACGGATAATCGAGGTTCTACTGTATATGTTTTGTGACAGGGGCCAAGCACCATTTATGTTGCTTTTCTTTGCACAGTCTTTACGGTATTTATGTCCTTCTGCAGATATGGGACCTGATTCAAAGATAAGAGTGAGTTAGGTGTGGCTGGATCCTCAGCCCCACAAAGGATGTGGAGAACATGAGGGTCTGGGTCTTGCTCTTGAGAGCTTAAAATCTAAGCAGGTGGGGCAGAATATAGTGCACGGGTGTGATCAGTGTGTCTATTACTCTTTTGCAGCCATTTTTCTGTCGTCTTCAGAAAAACTTTTGTATGATAAACTTACAAATACATCCTTTTAAAGAACAATTTAATGGATAACCTTTTTTTTTAATTTCAATTGCTGTTTTATCTCGTGTACATAAGTGCATACATTGAAGGATGTCAGTCAAATGACATTTCCTAGATGAAAATGTATACTTCTTACAGTAAACTCCTCATAACTATAAGGTTACTAGCCAAATGCCCATGAAAATGACGGGTAATGAGTGAGGGAGGCGGGATCTGGGGGGAGCATGTGCGTCACCGCTGGGAGCGGGTGACTGGTCTCTCACAGTGAAAGGGTAGCTTCAGTCAGGGCTCTCTCTAGTCTCCCCGCTTCTGGTGACGTTGTTCTCCTGCGCCCAAACAATCCCCTATCACCATGGTAACGGCTGAGACTGTTGGCGGCCACCATCTTGGTACACCCCCTGCCTGCCCTGCCGTTTTCTTTCTCTTAGCGCTGAGTGAGGCTGCCCTATCACATGGGAAGCGGACACCTTCTGTCGGGTACTGGCAACGTCTCCGTGTGAATTACAGAGGGAAGCTTCTGAAAGTAGTTGCGGAGGTGGTACTTTGAGCTCCCTGCCGCCGCCACTATTAGGTAAGTATAAAAGGGACTAACAGGATGGGGGGAGGTGAGAGGGGGGACATTAATAGAGTGAGTTTTTTTTCACAACATGTGGATGCTTCTGTGCATGCGTGTAACGGTGAGGAGTAGAATGGCTATTATATAGATAGATTATCTTGAATTTAGGAGTCCCACGGTGACTATCCAATGGTCAGTAATTTTCCACAAATAGAAAAATACAAGAAATGCTGATTCAAAGTATTTGTGTATTGGATAATAATACAATAAAAATAGATCAAAAATCTATTTACCTGTCAGGTATGGTAAATGTAAAAGGGCAAATATCAACGAGTGATCCTTTTTCGATTTAATTTTACAGGGGGAAGGGCAGTTTTGGAATACATTATGCTCTTACTTTTCATTTAATATTTCTTATAAACAACAGAATAAGCCTCATTACTTGATAAATGTCAGAGAATTGTACCGCATCCATTCATAACCAAACATAATAAAAATAATTTGTTCAGGTACTACAAGCTGTAATGAGAACATTCATTAAAATCTGCAGGTGCTTCCATGTAACCACAGAAATATTCCTAGGACATTAAGTCATACAGGGGAAGTAAATTGTAATATAGCGTTTAATGCTTTCATATTCTTTCCCACTGGGCTTCATTAACCCAGTGGGTATGGCTATAGCGATTTATTTCTGCATATATACACAATCATGGGTATCTTTTCATAGAATATAATATTTATGTAAAGTTGTGAAATTCCATTAAACTTTACCTTTGCCTCTTGTGGCCCCAACATAATGTTTTCAAGGCACTGGACAGATTATTTTGCAGTCAGATTTGCGACTATTTGATGCGCAGTCATATGGCCCGCAATATCCACGCACTTAACCTAACCCCTTGCCCCAATGAGCTTCCGATAGCATATCCTTCCTTTAACCTTCCTGAGTCCAAAATGGCAGCAGTTCAGAAGTCTGTATCGGGATGCAGTGTGTTGGCACACCTATGATGTAACTTCCTATTGCTCATCTTTTAAAAGGACATTGAAACAAGACCCAGAATAAGTCATACAGTTCTGGTCAGGTCTTAACCTGACTTCCAACTTAATCATTATTGAACACAAAAAAACGTGAATCTGAGAAATTGCAATATAGATAAACCCTCTCATAAGTAAAAGGCTCTTGATAAATTACAAGGGGATCAAATGACAAATCACAGAAGATTAATTGTGATTGTAGTGGATTCAGTGGCCAATGTTGATGTATGTGCTTGGAATAGAACAGTCTGCAAGTTTAGTTATAACCTTCCTATCTTCCTCTCTCTTTATGGTTTACTGTATATTGAGCTCACAGAAACAATCAAAGGATGGATCTGCATATAAAACAGGGCAGGAGCTTGTATGTAACATGGTAAATCATTTTTATTGCACAAAACAGGAGCCTATACCCAGTAACCTATTCATATTTTTTTTTATGCACCGCGTATTAGCTGTTCTTGGCAGTACTTGTTATTGGATAGCCATTTCATATAGTGAAAGCATGCTATTAAAATGAAGTGACAATTAGGGACCTCTATAGTTCTGTAGCTGCTGTTTTTGTCTGGGGAGCGTGTTTCACATTCTGGCTGTCATTTTATTAAGCACATTGTACAAATTAATAGCTAGAGTCAGATTTTGTTGCTATGGTCGCCATTAAATGTACCCTAAGGAAACCATTATGCATTACAAAGTAATTTAATTATAACTGCTTAGTTCATAAAATGCTGTCTCCCTGGATTCTGTTAATATACCTGGTAAACTTGCATTACACTCAGGACTGGACTTATGAATCAGGTCTAGGACCTACATGTGATATTTATCAACACTTTCTCCTCCAAGTCAAAACTTTCATGAGACCAAGTTCTCTATAACATAGAGAAATGACCTACTATGCATGCGTGGTAAGTCATTTACAGAATCTATGTACTACTTAGGCACATAGATTCTATAAATGACCTGCCACGCATACATAGTAGGTCATTTCTTAATCCTTGCACTTAAAAAGCGAGCATAAACATAAAAATATCACAAAAATGCAATAAAGTAAACAGAATGGCAACATGCAAGGTGTCAAGCTTCGCAGAGAAGGGGAAGGAGCACAGTGAGAGGTTGAGAGGGAGCCACCAGGTGGGGACAGGGTAAAAGGTTAGCAGAGGGGTACGAAGTGAGGGGGGAGTGGTAGAGGAAGGAACAACACTAGGATGGAGGGCACATATTAAGTGGGAGACATGAACTTACAGAAGACATAAGGAGGGGGAAGGAAGTCGATTGCTGGTGTGAGCGGAGGAGAGGGGGAAGGAAGAAGAAGAATGGATAGATGTAGGATGCAGTGACGATGTTATGTGGAAGAGGGGTAGTAGGTCACTTATGCAATCGTACATAGGCGCGTAGATTGACTATGTGCAGTCCGTAGATTGACTACGTGCAGTCCAAGGCAGCTTCGGGGAGGATTTCGGTAGAAGTGGATGGGGGGGGATGTAGATTAGCCGGGAAGGGCAGGGGGAGCCATTTACCAACACTTAAGAAGAAAAATACGCCCAGCCCTGTGGTACGGTTATGTGCCGTAAGGTTCCTAAAAATAGGGGCGGGTTGAGGGGCAGGACGGGTGAGTTCGGTGCCAACACTCTTTTCTGTGAATACGGTCCATATTTATTAAAGAACTTGTCTGTGCGGTTAGCTGATGAATTGATTATAGAAGTTTGTTTTTGCTGTAATATATTCTTGCTTTAGGGGTTTGTATTTGTAATTCTTGTGTATTTGTTATGGGGATCCTCTGGTACTAGAATTTATTGGTTTTATATGTATTTTTTTTTCATAGTGTTATATGATTTAATCCTGTTTAGTACCACACAGGACTGCTCACTCAAATCTCTTTTATTGATGTATTTGTACATATACAGTCTTAATCCATACCACATAGTTTCTGAGAAACATTGCCATGGAGGATTTAATCCAATCTTTTCTTTTTTTGTTTGTGTTTTTTAGATGCTGGCTTTACATAATATTTTGTCATTTTAAACATGTTTGGCAATAGTATAGCTAACGTTATGGTGTCAGCCTGCATCATTCAGCTTATAAAGCATCTGTTGAGGGGACCTCCAAAGTGCAGTTTGTCCTTTTATTTGTACCTACATAATGTAAGGGATCTTGATAAAATTGAAGGCGTTTGTGTACTTCTGTTCTTGTGCACTTAGAATGATACTGACAGTTTCTTGGCAACTGTCAATTATTCTGGGGCCATTAGAATCAGCCTGTCCAGTGATCACAGTGTCACAGCAAAGGTAGGTGTAACAACCCGTTTTTTTTCCTGTAAGTTTGAATACCCTGGAAAAGACCGTGAGCGCACATATTTTGGGAAAAAAATCTTAAATCAACGATTCTGATTAAGGTTAGTTAGTCACAAAAAATGGGTTATGATATATTAGGCCAGATTTACTAAGCTGTGGGTTTTGAAAAGTGGAGATGTTGCCTATAGCAACCAATCAAATTCTAACTCTAGCTTACTTTCATATTACATACTAGAGAACGTCACCTAGTTCCGAACTGGCTGGGATATCGATTGCTTATGCCTCAATGAGGCATAGCAATCGATCCCTGGAGCACTGTGCTCTAAAACAGTAAGGAGCCCCACTCCCTAACCCTAAGTCACCCCCTTCCCCCTGCAGCCTAAATCACTCTCCTCACAGCCTAACCCTAAGTCTCCCCCCACCCACAGTCCAACCCTAAGGGGCTTTTGGCTGTCCCTTTTTAGCAATGTGAAACATCACAGCGGGGACTCGCAACACTGCCGGGGCAACCAAAGCAACTTGAACTCTGATATCACTGGAAGATTCTTTACCTCCTTCCGGCATAATTTGACAGCCTTGTAATCAGTGTAGCAGAATGACCATGTTTGCAGAGAAAGTTACATAAATTGCGTTAGAAATCCTAAAAAACATCTATGTGCAAATTGTTGATTTAAGAACTGCTGTGGAAATAATCCCTGTGTGCATGTAATATGGATGGATATATGGCTATCCTTTTATGAACCAACTTACAGTACTTAAAGTACAGTACTATATGTTGAATTGGTAATAGTTTTTCTAAAGATGAGCACACACTGGAGAGTTATGAGATCAGTTTTTAAAAGATCCGCAGGTAAAGAGAGAGCAGTGTGTTTTGCGAAGATGTTGCATCTTTGTGTACACGTGTGTACCCAACTTTTAGGGAAACACCCCTGTGAAGCACTGTCTTTTTTTTCTAGCAGTTTACAAGTAACCATAATACAGTTCTACAGTATTTAAGTTCTGGAAACCCTGTAGCACCAAAGCTAATTCTAGAATAATCCCATGATTGTGTTTTGTCCCCTTTAGTGTTCCAGGTGAGGATAATTAAGTTGAAACGATTATCTTGATTTAGAAGGAAATTATATGGCTTTAAAATAAAAATCATTAAGATTGAGGAAACGTACAGAAGAATATGAGCTGTAATTAGAGGTATAGAATTTTCTTTCAGAAATATGTAAAAGAATTGTCTGCTCTAATGAAGTTAATGATATTGATTGTTTAGTATAACCTTTGCGTAGGAATGGTTTAAACACAAAAGACTGTGTAAAAATAGGATAGTTGAATGAGATATTGTATGTCACAACTGCGATAGCAAAGTATGTTCTCACTGTATGCAAACTATATAGGGGTCCATTTATTCTGGTCAATATAATATTTGTCTATTTATTGCATTGGTCGACTATGAAACAGTGAACAGTCATCTGTAACCATATGCAGTTCTATACACGAATGAAGTTATTTCTGTAATGTGATTATTGATAAAACCTGAACATTCCGTCCATAGGAGTGAATGAGCTTGTTTCCTCACAAGCAGTAGCAGAATATGTTAACAGATTCTAACTGTTGAATAATTCTGTGCATGGACTTGGCCATTAAGGATGTTGCAGACTTTATACCTACCATTCAGACTAATGGTTGCATGCAGTGCATATATCTGCAGATCAGTGAAGCCACACAAGTTGTCAGTTCCTTGTTATTCTTCTGTCATTTATTAGCTTAATAAAGACATAGGTTGTAAGACAACAACACAATTAGGGTGTTTTTTTTTTCAGTGGGCCAGTCAGTAACCACTTACTCACTACTGCTCTCTCAGCAAATTGATTTTTCCTCTGCAGAACACAGATTTGTCATAATAGAACTGCCAAGAGGAATTTTACCACCCCCTAAGGTACAGCAACTCTTTTCCCCCTCCTGGAAGCTTGAGTGCTGCTAAAGGGGGTGTGTTCAAACCATTGTGGGTGTGACTATAACTCTTTGGGGGGCATGCCGAACAAGTGAACAAACTCTAAGCCGGTGCTACTAAACAGCATTGGCAGATGTATATTAACATCCTCAGCAGGCAGAATATTATTTCTGTGCAATTAGTGTGTTTAAAAAAATATGGTACATTGCCTTGTAGAAATAAAAATC
>WWET01000470.1:31052-41834 GCA_011038615.1 Limnodynastes dumerilii | reverse complement strand
TATTCTATTCTCTGGAGAGTAAGATCAGATCTTGAAAAATTCTTTAAATGAGCATGAAGTTACAGGCTTTTAATCTGTAGATTGAATAGCACTATCCTTCTCCATTATGAGCTGGTGAGTAGTTTTCTGTATCTGATTATTCCATGCCACAGGGCTTCATGGATTATTCTCTGGAGAGTAAGCACAGATCTTGAAAAATTCTTTAAATGAGCATGAAGTTACAGGCTTTTAATCTGTAGATTGAATAGCACTATCCTTCTCCATTATGAGCTGGTGAGTAGTTTTCTGTATCTGATTTTTTTATTCCATGTTGGCCCAGCACATTATATCTGCAGAGTCTGATAATCCATTTTCTGTGGTTATTGGATTATGCATCCCTTAAATATACTTTTCAGTAGTAAATTGTGCTGTTTATTTATTTTTTATCATTTGCTGGGAACACTATCAGATATTCACACTGTAAACAACTGTGCTTATAGTAAACCTTCCTCTGGGAAATAATTCCTTCCTATATCTAACCTTCCATAAGAATTGAGCCATTGCTGCAATGTACTGTATAGCTGCAGTGTTCCGAATTGTTTACTCCTAAGATGCCTTCCTTACTAAACTACTATTATAGCTGTTCTTAGTACCCATTCTGCTGTCTGGAACTGTAAAAGTGTGGGACCAAACATGTTTATTGAGATATAGCTTATATTATCTACATCTTCTATTTAAATCATTTTATAATATATGGTATTTTATTAAATAACAAACATCTTGCATTTGGGGTGTGGACGTGCTTCTCATAGCTGTTTAAATCAGTATTTCTGTCTCTTGTGTATAAAATCGACACTGTGCAGTCATAATGTTATTACAGTTGGTTATTGGAATAGTTATTATATAACCCATCAAAGTTTTAGTCAATACAAGCACAGACAGAATGAACAGAAAAATACGGCATAGCAATACTGGACGCCCATAAACACCTATACTATTGGAAATATGTCCCATCTATAGTAATCAATGTCTATGGAGTAGACATAATAATATAGTTTGTAGTACATAGATTTTATCCATCCCCCTTTGCATTGACACATCTGCACATTGATAGATACTTGTGACAATCTGTGATACATATCGCTGTCAGTCTGAAATTACTTTTGGCCCTTTGGAAATAGGGCCGTTCTCAGCGACGACCCACGCTATACATATTAAGGCACAGGTATATGATTTAAGGAAATGTCATAATGTACAGAATCACCATAACACAAGTCCTCTGATATTAGCAATGCTGTACAATAGGGCATGGAGTATGTACCAGAGCCCCAGTTGGTAGGGATGGATTTGGGATGGGATGTGTTTAATGTGCATGTCATTGTTCCTATATACAGCTATCAGAGAGTTATAGCTCTGAGGTTTGGGTAGGAGCACAGCACCACATCAAGCAGGAATTCATATGAGGCTGATCACAAAGGAGTGAAGGCAGAGGAACTGGGGGAAAAAGTCATTGGAGCAAAGATTGGTAACTGGGATGGAGCAGGAAGAACAGATAGATCTCCTGTAACCGTGCAGGTGGTAACACAGATCATTCAGGAGAGGGTGATTGGCAGTTGGAAGGACAGGTAGATCTCCTGTAACAGTGCAGGTGGTAACACAGATCATTCAGGAGAGGTGGTAACACACGCAGATGGTTCAGGATATAGGAAACTGCAGGTGGCACTCAGGTAACCTGTATTTTAGTAGCAGCGCTGGTGTTACCCACACAGTAATGAGACATGAAAGACCTGCACTGTTAGGGGACCCTGATAATGGGCCTGATCCAGACCTACACCCTGGAGCGTTTTTACACTTTCCGTAAGCGTAAAAACAGTCATTTGTACTTGCTGTGTGTGCGCGAGGCAGATGTTACGCAATAAAACACTGTGCGTATACGGACGACCGAGGGGAGTGCTTCGTAGGTACGCTGGTGTAAATACGCTACGCACAAGGACGTTTCATGATCGTAGGTCTGCATCAGGCACGATGAGTTTAAAAATACAATCTAAACCTAGAAGTAAAAGATGTGCTTTGCTAAAGTTTCTTTTTGTGTGTTAAATGTACTATTTAATGTGTAGTCAGAATCAGGGTTTGGGGCACAGAAGATGAAGTCCAGGGCAATTCAATAACTACATAATTAAAGCACATCAGCATGAACCAGCAACAAGTCAATTACTGCAGGGAAAACAAGGAATAGAAGGTTGTGTCAGGGCTGCCTTATAGAGGATGGCAGGAGTGCAGCAACAGACAGAATAAATGCTCAGAGCTACAAGTTAGCAACACAGCCTATAGAAGCACTGACCCCATGTCTGCTCTTTTTCAGTCCTGTATATTTCATGATTTTACACATGTATAATACAGTACACTTCTATTATGTGTAGAAACCTCATAGATGGATCTGGCTGCTGGTATTGTAGCCTTTGGAATGGAATTCAGATATAGTCTCCAATATATATTTAATGCCATATTAGTACCGGATCGTAAGATCTCTGAATACAGCATAAGCAGTGATCTAATGGCAGATCCCCCCTGTATCTGTGCATCTGTGCAAGCGTTTCAGTAATGACTCCTCGCTCTGACTTCTGACCAGCACCTGACCTTTAGACTTCTGTCTTGTACACATATAAATGTCAGGGTATCAGAAGTCTGGGTTGGTACGTGTTACAATTGCATGTCCTTATTGTACTAACCACAGCCCCCACCCCCATCAGAAGTTCTCTGATAAAGCAGATTATGGTTTGACTGGGTCACCTGAATATTTGGGTAGATTGCAAAATCTTGATTTATTTATATTTGTATTTTTTTTTTAAGGATCCAAATTGCCCAATTCTCGGAAGTCTGTATCTGGTCCCCAATTCATTAGTACAACACAAGGGGCAATGTAAGTGTTATTTCTAACAGAACGTCATTCTCCTGTCTTTCTTTTATAGGTGGTGGCCTTCATGAACTCCCCTGTTGGACAGTACTTGGATGAGCGTCCTTTTATATCCTTATCTCTCCTGGTGTTTATTGCATTGGCTGCCGTTCCAGTTGGTCTCTTTCTGACTGTGATTGCAGGGACAGCAGTAATCGCTTGCCTTGGGGTCGTAATCATTGAAGGTAATATTCATGTTTAGTAAAATATGTGGTCAGGAATTAAATAAATGCGCACACGAAGGTCTCTAAAGCATGTTTTTTGCCATATCTTGGGTCTGGTGACTAAAGTACCTTTCAAGCATGCTAGCTACCCAGTTCTTGTCTGGTTTTGATAGTTGACTAATCTCTTACTTTGCTCTGAGGCCATAAGTGGAAGGAAACAGAGCATGTGCATGTTCATATTAATGGTCATGGTGGGTGTGGGTCCGTGGAAAGAACAGTCCTATTTCGATAGGGCCGTTTTCTCCCAGCCAGTTTAGAACTCGATGAGACATAGCAATCGATCCACGGAGCACCGAACTTTCGGTGCTCTGAAAGGTAAGGGAAAAAACTACCCCAACCCTTCCCCTAATTATAACCCTAACCTTCCCTTCCTCGCAGCCTGACCCTAATTCTCCCTCTCCCACAGCCTGACCCTAACCCTCCCTTCCCCACACCCTGGACAGGTTACTCACCTTTCCCTGCGGTAGAGGTGGCGGCCAATCGGCATAATCACCCATTCTGGAAAAAATTCTAAACTGGGGGGTATTCAAAAGGAACTTTCGGATGTCCCTATTTCAGAAATCAAACTTTGTAACCAGGGACTGGAACCGGTTCATGGCATATGATGCCACAGTATTGTGCACTTTAGAAAGGAATGGACCAGAGATAAGTAACGTTGCTGAACACTGTGTGGTAATGTACGAGGTTCCCAATTGATGCTTTTTAGAACCAACTATATATCAGTGTTTATCTATATATAGCTGTTTATTTGTCATTTGAAAATGTGTTGACAAAGAATCCTATTTTAATTGGCCTGTGCCTCAGGCAGCAGAAAAAGGTTCTCTGTTGATTAGCACATTTTGCATCCCCATGTAAGAGAAAAGAGAGGATTTTATATTCAGCAGAAGACGAGACGGAGAGTTTTGAAGAGGCAAACTATGAGTCACTACTCCTGTGGGCTGTTCTAGGATTATACCTGATCCTCTATGAATTGTGCTTTACTTGACCTGCTAAAAGCATTACACAGAATGGTGCAGCAGCCAGAATTGCAGTTCTGTGTGTAGCAAGATAAATAAAAATGTTCATAATAATAATGATCTAAACATTTCCAAAATGCTTATTTTCCACTGGCAAGGAACAGAAATCTGGATCAGGAGGATTGAAATTCCTACTGGAAGACGATGGGGCGGCATGTGTACAGTGTGTAGGCTAGGTGGAGGGGGGGATTTTAATTTTACAGTAAAGGCATGTTAAGGCCATTACACTCTGTCCTTATGCACTGCCCCATTTTAAGTAAAGATGGCACAGAAAATGTAAGGTACAGTCCACAAATCCTGTCTATGGGCTGGATCCAGACTTAAGTAAGTGCTTGAACTTAGTTACTCCTGGGCTAAACCATGTTGATTGCAAGGGAATCATATTTCATCTGTAGCAAACGTATTAGAGTTGAGAGGTGATATTTCCTATCCCAAGTCTAAATAACAGTGTAATAGTAAAGCTGGTCAGTATCTGTGTGCATACATATATATATATATGCATATATATGGGACCCAACATTGGGACTCTAATTGTTAGAGTTAGGACCACCATATACAGAAAGGCCTTGACGGTGGCTGGTGGCTTATCGCATATTTGCGCAAATATGTGTAACAGACATTTCTGTGTTTTATTTTACAGATAGAACAGTATAGTTTGTTACTGGTTTATGGCAGTGTTGCTGGGGCATTTTTTTCCCTTTGTTTCTGTGGCTAGCAGACTAACCCCCCCTGCCTTTCATGCACCTGTTCCCATTTACCTATAAATTGATTGAGCAACTTTCATTCTGTGTTTTTTACAGTATCTGTGTGCAGTAAGCAATTCAAAGGTATATCCCTTATCCCTACATGCAAAGGATACAATTAACTTGACTCCCCCTGTAATCAACATGGTTTAGCCCAGGAGTAACTCATTTCAAGCACTTACTTTATAAAAAAAAAAAAATCAGGTCGTTTTTATTGAGCTTTTTTCATAACCACATACAATTAAAACGGACAACAAAAGACATCAAACAAATAAAATGAAACACAATAAAAGACATGCATTGCACTACATTACAAGAAGCGTCTTTATAATATATGTAATTGTTAAACATTTTAGTTAAGGTTTCAGCTTTTGTGTTAATATACCTTTTCCAAACATACACAGAGATGGCCACATTATTGGCGCTCCAGATCAAACTTTGCACATGGGATGTGTGTATGGAGAAGCAGTCCGAGGAGAACCCAGGGAGCACTCCGTGGGTACGAGAAAGTGCATTGCTATACAGCGGAGGAGGGACCAATGTCACCCAGGGTATCAAAATAATATGGGGAATCCATCCAGGGAGTCCAGACCTTGTAGAACTTGTGTATCGCCCCCTGGTGGTATAAACAAATTTCTCATGACCAATAGTGTTGTTCACCAAAAAGATCCACTGGTCATGGGATGGGGGAGGTACCGCCATCCATGCTCTGGCGACTATAAACTTAGCCAGAGACATCAAGGAAAAAAGATATTTATATGTAGCAGTGTCAAAAGTTTCCACCAGTTTTAAGCCAAAAAGGCAGACTTTGGGGTCAATAGGTAGGGAGATAGACAAGGTACGCAGTGCGGTATCCCACACACCCTTCCAAAATCTCAGAACCAGTGGGCAGTTCCACAATAAGTGCCAGTAATCTCCCGGATGGATTCCACATCTGTGACAACTCTCATCCGAGCGTTGATCCATCCTAACCAGCATAATAGAAGTAATATACACTCTGTGAGAAATATAGAAATGGACCTGTTGTAGTCACACTGAAGACGTTGCAGCCCTCAAACAACCTTGCATATCCATCCAATCCTCATCATCCATACTTCCCATGTTTGCCTCCCACCGCAGCTGCAAGTTATCCAAGGCATTAGGGGAAACACCATCAATCAATCTGGAATATAGCATGGAAATAGTGCCCCTAGAAGGAGCCCCCTTCAGTAAAACCTTAACAGGAGAAGATGCCATAACCGGGAGGGTGTCTCTATACAATGCCCACAAAGCGTGTCTAAGTTGGATATACATGTAGGAGTGAGAACCAGGGAGAGAAAATTCTTCCATCAAGACCCTCTATTAACCAATAGCTGTTATACCATACCGCACCCACGCTCGAAGACCATCCAAGGTGGCCTTGCATGCAGCCATTTCCAGGTTAAGCCGGTTGATATAATTCTTCACGGGAGTGGTAGTGTCTTCCAGGATAGACACCCTTTGCTCTACCTCTCCCACTCACTCTCTAACTTTCTGTATATCCTGATGAAGCAGCGTGTTTGCACCTCTCCAAATTTGTCAGTCATCCTCTTATCCAGGGATGATATAGCTTCCAATACCTGCTGTAAGGTGTGTTGCTCGGGCTCCGCCCCACAGACAGGTCCCGCTCGGCTGGGGGCTTATCTTTAGGTGGCCCGGCATTATCCTGGAAGCCTGATGTGGATTGCCGACTGAACCGTTCCAGCTTGGCCACAGCTTTATCTGACTTCCCCATAAGCTGGACTGGGGGTGAGAGGACCCAAGGACTGATCCCTAACTATTAAATCAGTGGTAGCACTGGCAAAGGTGCGCTTTGTAGTATAGCAGACAGTGCACAGGTGATAGGAAGTGATACTTGTAAACTTGTGAGGAAGTCACTTGTAGTAAAGCAAAAAGCGCCCAGCTGTAGAAACTCAGAGTAGTAGATCAACAAGCCCTGATTATAGGGGGGTTCACTGTAGACAGACAGTCCTAGTAGTAAGGCAATAGGTGTGACAGCTTTAGAGATTCAAAGAAGGTCCACTGTAATGAGTCGGTAATGGCACACTTATGTGGCAGACCATATAGTGAATCAAAAAGTGCGCAGTTGTAGAAGAGCAACGTAGTAGATCAATAAAACCCTGAGTATATGGGGTTCACTGTAGACAGACAGTCCTAGTAGTAAGGCAATAGGTGTGCATCTGTACAGGTGCAAAGTGGGAGAACAATAGGAGCCTTGGTTATATGGAGGTCTCTGTAGACTTCAGAACTTGTCCTAGTAATGTACACAATGCACACTCAGTGTCAGCCCTCAGCAGTAAGGCAGAGCCTGCACAGGGAAGGGATGCTCCAGTAATGCAGCCCACCAGGCACTCAGATGGGGTCCAGATTTGAGGCAGCCCACCACACAGGGAACAGAGCAGAGAAAACAAGGGTGCAGAATCCACAGAGGAAGGGCAGTTGGCTACAGGCACCTGCAGCTTATAACGGACTTTAAGATGGCAGCATTTTGCACCAAAATCCCACCTCGCGGTACAGAAGCCTTCCAGGGAGACACAGCTTACTCCATGAAGCTCCCAAGCCATGCCCCCTCAAGCACTTACTGTAGTCTGGATCCAGCCCTATGCCTGTAAGGGGAGTGGTTTCCTCTTGTATGCATGGAAGGTTGGATACAGAAGAGTTCTGCCATTGGATACTAGCTGACACTGAGCAAGTCTATATGTGGCCCAATAATATTGGTACTACATTTTGTTTGGTAATTGCTGTGGCCTGGATCCAGACTTACTACAGGGAGGCGTTTTCCAATCACTAGCATCAGAAAGCGGCATCTTTTGGTATGCGGTGCATGCACAAATGGCGCATTACCAGGACAGGTCTGGGGGCTGTATTCAGCGATCCATGTCCCAATTGGTCCACCAATATACGCACAAACTTAGCAAGGAACACCCACTAAAACCCCAGTCACTCCACTCGGTAATCCATGCTCTCGTTGACCACCTTTATCATTCCGTGTGCATTCCTGTACATATATGTCCTCCGTACATGCGTATCATAATAGTCCCGCCCACATTCCTTCATTAAAATGCTCCCCCCCCGCCCATTTTTATTTAAATTCTCACGTGTATTATTAAGTGGGAAATCCGGACGTATGTATCCACGTGCGATTCACAAGTCCGTCCATGAGGCACTTCTGCACATAGAGTCTACGTGAACTACACAATAAAGTTACTACACATGCGCAGTTGAAACGTACCTAAAAATACGCAAACCCCGTGAAAACGGATCTCTGACGGGGCTTAACTGCGCTGTAAGCCCTGCTCCTTTTTCGGTCCATGAATAGGGACAGTCCCACTGCAGGGGAAGGGAGGGGTCGTTCAGCATCTATTTCTTCCTTCCGGAAGATCTTAGCGTAGGGGTGGCCAGACTTTCGGACTCGGGGATCTACTCTAAATTTAAAAAATCTTTTGAGATCTACTATAGTCCAAAAAAATCATAATGCAATACTTTTTAGGGGGCTATGAGCCAATGAACACATAAAACAAACTATAATTTCCAGACTCCATGTCTGCCCCTTGTAATGTCCAGCCTCTGTGTATACCCCTTAGTATGGTCAGCTTCCATGTCTGCCCCTCACTATGGTCAGCCTCCATGTCTGCCCCTTATAATGTCCAGCCTCCATATCTGCCCCTTATAATGTCCAGCCTCCATGTCTGCCCCTTGTAATGTCTAGCCACCATGTCTGCCCCTTATAACTTCCAGCCCATATGTCTGCCTCTTACTAGGGTGAGCCTCCATGTCTGCCCCTTATAATGTCCAGCCTCCATGTCTGCCCTTTTAAATGTCCAGCCACCATTGTCTGCCCCTTATGTCCAGCCGACATTGTCTGCCCCTTATGTCCAGCCGACATTGTCTGCCCCTTATGTCCAGCCGACATTGTCTGCCCCTTATGTCCAGCCGACATTGTCTGCCCCTTATGTCCAGCCGACATTGTCTGCCCCTTATGTCCAGCCGACATTGTCTGCCCCTTATGTCCAGCCGACATTGTCTGCCCCTTATGTCCAGCCGACATTGTCTGCCCCTTATGTCCAGCCGACATTGTCTGCCCCTTATGTCCAGCCGACATTGTCTGCCCCTTATGTCCAGCCGACATTGTCTGCCCCTTATGTCCAGCCGACATTGTCTGCCCCTTATGTCCAGCCGACATTGTCTGCCCCTTATGTCCAGCCGACATTGTCTGCCCCTTATGTCCAGCCGACATTGTCTGCCCCTTATGTCCAGCCGACATTGTCTGCCCCTTATGTCCAGCCGACATTGTCTGCCCCTTATGTCCAGCCGACATTGTCTGCCCCTTATGTCCAGCCGACATTGTCTGCCCCTTATGTCCAGCCGACATTGTCTGCCCCTTATGTCCAGCCGACATTGTCTGCCCCTTATGTCCAGCCGACATTGTCTGCCCCTTATGTCCAGCCAACATTGTCTGCCCCTTATGTCCAGCCAACATTGTCTGCCCCTTATGTCCAGCCAACATTGTCTGCCCCTTATGTCCAGCCAACATTGTCTGCCCCTTATGTCCAGCCAACATTGTCTGCCCCTTATGTCCAGCCAACATTGTCTGCCCCTTATGTCCAGCCAACATTGTCTGCCCCTTATGTCCAGCCAACATTGTCTGCCCCTTATGTCCAGCCAACATTGTCTGCCTCTTATGTCTAGCCTCCATGTCTGCCCCTTATTTCCAGCCTCCATTGTCTGCCCCTTATTTTCAGCCTCTATTGTCTGCCTTTATAGCCAGCCTCCATTGTCTGCCCTTATAGCCAGCCTTCACTGTCTGCCCTTATAGCCAGCCTCCACTGTCTGCCCTTATAGCCAGCCTCCATTGCCTGCCCTTATATTCAGCCTCCATTGTCTGCCCTTATATCCAGCCACCTTTTTCTGCCCCTTATGTCCAGCCTCCATTGTCTGCCCCTTTAAATGTCCAGCCTCCATGTCTGTCCCTTATGCCCAGCCTCCATTGTCTGCCCCTTTTTCCAGCCTCTGTTACTTACCTTTGATGATTCCTCCCTTCCTCCGCAGCGCTCTCTCTCTCTCTGTCTGTCCCATGCTGTCTCTCCCGGTCACGTGGTGCGGTAGTGGTAATACAGGGCTCCTAGAGCTCTGTAGAGCCAAATCTGTTTGTAGAAGGGCAGTGACCGCATAGGTACGGTCACTGCCATTCACAGTAAGGAGCCCTGTATTACCTGTACTGTGATGTGTAAAGCCCGGCCGCAAATACCACGGCGCAGGCTTTACAAAAAAAACTAAAACTTTGATCAGACTCTCAGGACGAGTTGTGAAGCGGGCAGGGCACTTGGGAGGTAGCCTGCGGGGAGGACCACATGATTGCGCGGGCCAGATCCGGGCCGGAGTTTCCCCCACCCCTGGTATAAATGGATGACTGCCTCGGAATATAGGTGTCATGACATGACCCTGGATAACCTGCCACTATACTCAAATTTTAAAATTTGCATCTGCACATTGAGGGAGTGATAATGGTGGCAATTTCAATCCAAATCAAACGGGGCTAAATGTGAAAGAGGTGGGCTTGGGCGTATTGAAGGCGCTGGTGTAACCTATAATTAACAGACGGTAACAAAAGAAACCAGATGGTGATAAAATAAACCAGAGTAATATAGTATTGAGTACTCTAATCTCTCAATGGGGGTTGTAGAGTTGTCCCCCCAATAGTTATAAGGTACCCAATGTTTAAGAGAAAAAGAAAGATTGTATAAATAAATTGGTGGTTAAAATAAGATTTCATTAATTTATTAACATAAAAAACATATAAGGAACATGACCATAATGACAAGAGTCAATCCTCAAATTCCACCCACTAA
>WWET01000469.1:647984-659691 GCA_011038615.1 Limnodynastes dumerilii | reverse complement strand
ATCAAACTGATTCCTGACTGCTTTTTTTTTTTTATTCTTAGCGATCCCCTGATGCCATCTTTAAAGACGACACTGAAGCTATTTAACTACCTGTCTGGTACTTAGATTGCGTAAATAACCAACTATGCATGTGTAGTATGTCATTTCCTAAATATACCCACCTAAAAAACAGAAGCTTCTTAGGTGTGAATACAGCCCAACATGCATTACCAGTACTGGTCGTAGGCTTCTATACAGAACATTCTAACCTTCAGGGCCAGAGCATGAACTGTTATACAATCTGGTTCAAAAACAGAATGATGTCACAGTAAAACAAACAGTATCAACAGCCGTCAGGAATGGTCAGAAGGTCAGGGCTTTACAAATACTTTACGCCTTACTGGTCTTCTTTGCTTCTCTTGTCTCTTGTGCAGGGAGTTGGAATTAACATAATATACAGGTTTACCTGGTCTTTCCTCCAGGGTCAATTAACTAGAATGCACATTCAATATTAGAAATCTGTCAATATACATAATGTGCTACCACATAATGCGATCGCTTATTCAGCATAACATAATTACCACCACATAATAAGTTACACAATTAGCTTAGGGGAGGCTGCTAGGCCGTTTGGCTGCTTTGGTGTATAAGTTTAAAGTGGATAATTTTAAGTGGAGTTTAATTTAGAAGTTACACCGGAGTTAAACAGGAGGAAAACAGAGGAAACAGATTAATACTCTGCCCTACAACAACTTTACCAACAACAAACATTACAATCTGAAACACCTGCATTTCCTGTAGTCTCCACTGGAAATCCTTTCCTGGATATTGTGAGAAAAACTACTTTGATGCTGCTTCTGCTGAATGCTTGGGACTTTATTGACCTTGCACTAAATTTCTCTGCCAAAAACTTTGAGTTTGATATTCATGCTCTTATTTTTTATTTTTTTTGCACACGTTTCATTTCTTAAGAACCTCTCTCCAGTTATTCTTGACTTTATCATTTCTTTCTACCTCCTTCATACTGCCATGGCCCTTGTCTCTCCATCCACCTCCCTCCTCTCTCACACCTTCTACCTCCTCACCCATCCTACTCACCCCATACCCTCTCCCACTCCTCCATCAGGCTCCCCTTTCCTTCCCATACCCACCCTTACTCCCCATCCATGTACCACCCCCTCTGCCGTGCCTTACCTCGCTCCTGCAACCCCTCAAATCTAATCCCGATCACTCCTGTTCCCTCTCTCATTCTCCTGCACTCTCTGGAATGCCAGATCCATTTGCAACAAGCTCCCTGCCATCCATGACCTCTTTATTTCTAGCTCCTACAACCTTCTCACCATCACTGAAACCAAGCTCTCAACCTCTGATACTACTTCCCCAGCTGCCCCCTCCTTTGGCGGTCTCTCATTCTCCCACACCTCTAGGCCTGGCGAACGCCCTGGCGGTGGTGTTGGCATCCTCTTCTCCCCTTCCTGCACATTTAGTGTCATACTCCCTGAGCCCTCTCTCATTTTCACCTCTTTTGAGGTCCACTGCATTCGCATCTACCATCCCATCCATCTCCGTGTTGCTGTTGTCTACCGCCCCCCTGGTCCCCCCTCCAAATTCATTGACTTTCATAACTTTCATAACTTTGGAGCCAGGCTCCCCCACTTTTTGCCTTCTGACCTCCCCACCCTTAACCTAGGTGACTTCAACATCCCCGTTGACAACCCCTCAGACCCCAGCACCACTAAATTTATTTTTCTTTCCTCCTCGCTTGGCCTATCACAGTGGACTTCAGCTGCCACCCACAACCTGGGCCACTCCCTTGACCTCGTGTTCTCATGCTCATGCTCCCTGTCTGACTTCTCCATCTCTCCGTTCTCCCTCTCTTCCTCCCCCTCTCCTTCCCAGTCACCCAAACGTATTATTTCCAGAAAGAACCTCAATTCCCTTGATGTTGCGGCTTTCACCTCTTCCCTAGATCCCTTCCTCGCACGCATTTCCACCATGTCCTGCCCCAATCTAACCACCTCTCTCTACAACAATGCCCTCTCCTCCGCCCTTGATGTTGCCTGCCCTCCCTCCTCTGTCTCCCTTCGCCGCAACAACCCTGAACCCTGGCACTCCTCGTTCACTCAGTTCCTAAAGAAATGCTCCTGTACTGCATAGCGTCTCTGAAGGAAGTCACGTTCCCTTGCAAACTTTCTCCACTTAAAGTTCATACTCTCCTCTTTTAGCTCTGCCCTCGCCCTTAGCAATCCTTCTTTAAATCCCTCATTCTCTCCCAATCATCTAACCCCCGCCGCCTCTTTGCCACCTTCAACTCTCTTCTCCCCCCCTGCTCCCCCCTCCCTCTCTCCCGCTGACTTTTCTACCTTCTTTACTTCCAAGATTGACTCCATCAGGAGTTCCATCTCCTCTACCATCACTTCTCCTCCACCTCAATCTCCACCCTCTCATCCCCTCCCTAGCCACCCACCAATGTCTACCTTTATCCCTACCTCAGCTGAAGAAATCCACTCACTTCTTTTGTCATGCCCACTTGATCCTATCCCCTCTAATCTTCTCCGGTCTCTCTCTCTCTCTCTACCTTCTATCATCTTGCCCACCTCTTTAACTAATCCCTCTCCTCTGGATTCTTCCCCTCCACCTTTAAACCTGCTCTTGTCTCTCCCATCCTTAAAAAACCTAACCTTGAACCCACTTCACCGTCCAACTACCACCCATCTCCCTGTTGCCCTTCGCCTCCAAGTTGCTTGTTTAGAAGCGTCTAATCAGCTACCTTGCCAACAACTTCATCCTGGACCCTCTTCAATCTGGGTTCCGCCCCCTGCACTCTACTGGAACTAAGGTCACAAATTATCTCTTTTCTGCCAAATCTAAGGACCATTTTTCCCTTCTTATCCTCCTGGATCTTTTGGCAGCCTTTGACACCGTTGATCACCCTCTCCTGCTCCACACCCTTTGCTTCCTCATCCTCTCTAGCACTGTCCACTCCTAGTTCTCCTCTTATCTCTTGGACCCCTCCTTCTCTGTCGTAACCCATAGCCCTTCCTCTTCCCCTAACCACTCCTCTTCCCGTTGGGGTGCCCCAGGGCTTAGTCCTTGGTCCCCTTCTGTTCTCGCTCTACACCTCCTCTCTGGGTGACCTCATCAGCTCCTTTGGTTTTAACTACCACTACATGGAGAAAACAGAAATTGTAGTCTTTCCTCCTTCACGTATCCCCTCGCATCAGACCCTTCTTAACAGAAGATGCCACTAAAACGCTCATTCACTCTCATTATTTCCCATCTGGACTACTGCAATATTCTCCTCTCTGGCCTCCCTCTGGTCTGTCTTGCACCCAGCCAGACTCATCTTCCTCTTCCAACGCACTGCCTCCACCTCCCCTCTCTGTCAATTTCTACACTGGCTTCCTGTCCACTTTTAAGCACTGTATAATAAACTTACCTTTGCTGCCTCTCCTCCGGCTCTGTCCTCCGCGGTGCGCGCTCTGCAGAATTATTTAAATATAAAAATGTTGTCATTAAAACTGAAAACAGAAACCATGATGGACTCCTAGTGCTTTAATAATCTCAGAGTGCCGCTCTTTGTATCTGTATGTATTTGGCCATTTTGTCATAGCAACTGCATATTTTGCACTTATTTATTATTAATTGTGCACAATTAGATAATTCACTACAATATTTGTGAAATATAACAATACAAAGTTAAGCTGACTGCGATAAAAAATACAGAGATAGCAGTATTCAATTATCTTCAATATGAAATGTGGGTGGTAAACACAGGAATTGTGATTTTATATAGATAGTGTTAATGCATACAAAGGTGACAGATACTGAAAATTCCTAGTGAAAATATATGATATATATGAGATTTAGCCAGTTCAAAGTTATGAGTCCATTAATGAAACTGAAACTCTTTTAATAAGAGTAGTAATGTATGCATTAATAGCAATTTTCACAATACTCCTTAAATCCGACTATATAAAATAAGGTCTGTTACTTACACTCTAGTTCTTCTTTGTCTGGGTAACGCGTGACACCGGGCACTCTAATGGAGGTTGAAGCGCATGCCATCTCTGTATTTATTTGGTCTGTCCATATTACACAAATACGTATTGTTATAGTGCCTGCTCATGAATTATACACACACACACTATATATATACACACACACACACATGCATTCACCTGTAATAAGTCTGTATATCAGGGTTGCCGACTCTCCCGGGAGAGCCAGCAAATCTCCCGCAAGCCCCACCAGCAGTGCATAACTACTGTAATCCCTAGTGTTTAGTAATGCTAAGGATTACAGGAGTGAGTGACAGAGGCGGGACTTAAGAACGCAATTTGCATAAATCGTGTCATTAAGCCCCGCCCCTTCGCAGAAACCTATGGCTTCCCCCCGGGTTCTCCCGGAGGACAGCTTTAAAAAGTCGGCAACCCTGCTGTATATGTATGCATAAATCAAGTCTTCTACCCACATATCTTACCTTATGATCCTGGCTGTGGAAAAAGCAGGAGAAGATCTCTGGTCTCTGCAGCCGGCAGCCGGGGAGGTCACATGACACACTGTGGATGAAACTTTCTCTTGCGGTGTTCGCTAGAGCTGGAGACTTCCGTCTCTCTCCCTCTGTTTGCAGCGATGACTCATAGGCTTCACTAACAGCCTGTCAGTGTCTGAGCCGGATCCCGGAAGAAAAAAACCCACAAACTGCAGAAAGTCCCATACGGTATCCATACACATGGGACAAATAGTAAAGTGTTAATTTCTGACTGTGCTTAAGAGGAAGATGTCAATCACTGACATCCATCCTCTGTCACTGCACTTTGTGGGGGCCCCATTGTGTGTGGGGGGCCCACGACGACCGCCCGGATCGCCCCGTGGTTAATCCGACTCTTGGCTAAACCTTTATGTATGTTTCAGTATTCTGCACAGACTGACTTCCGTGTGGAATACGTAATGTAAAATCCATATATTAGCCTAGGACCACACTGGAAGTGAATATATATATAGCTAAACCATTTTATTTTTTTATTTTTTATCTATACATATAAAAAAAATGGATGTATTTATGTGTGTGTGTATGTTCCAGCATAACACTGGAAGCAATTTACACCAAACTTGGTACACATATGAAAAAAATACTGTGGGGTAAGACACCCCTAGCACCCCTAGGGGTGGGGGCGGGAAGGGGGTGACATGTAAAAATAATGGAAAACGACCAATATTAGTATCGAATCATAGTTTTTGGGGTCCCTGAGATGAATAGTGACACTCCCAATGCTGTTTAAGTCCAAGTTCAGCCCCCATCAGAGATGGGGGCTGAACTTGGGTGGAGGTGAGAAGGGGTAAAAAATAAAATGTCCAAAATGACCGCCATTACTGAAATCCATAGTTTTCGGGGTCGCTAAGCTGATTGGTGACAATCCAGATGACATTTAAGTTCAAGTTTAGTCGAATAGAACGAATAGAACTCTGTTGAACCTTCTAGAAGGTTGTGGAAATGAACAGAACTCTGTAGAACCTTCTAGAAGGAATCCAACTCATTCAATTAATAACTTGAAGATTTTAACCCAGGCAATGCCGGGCACTTCTGCTAGTTTATACATAAAAAGTACCAAAGTCATTAATAATCAGTAAATGCCTGCACAAGATTTTGCTATGTAAATACTAAATTCTAGCAACACACATAATACATCTATGTTGAATAAGAATGGTATCAGAAAAATCAGTGCAAATATTTACACAGTCAACTAACCCGGAAAGTTCAGAGTTTTTTTCCTATTATTCTTCTTCAACCAAGCAATGTAAAACACAGCAAGGACAATGCAAACATCCATCCATGAGTGATTTCTTAAACCTCTTTGATAAAACTACTAGTACCTTAAACATTACATATACCTTTCCAAGCAACATCAGTATAGTTTACATACCCAGTCTTCAATCCACTGTTTTGATGTATTAGTATAATATTTACATAGAAATGTAAAAATATATTGCTTTACCTAAAATACCTGCCTTCATCTGTACAACAATAGCCTATCTTATGTTTATATAACTTTACACATACTATATGCACTGTATTACAAAATGACATCACAACTTAGAAATCTCAGTTACACTTTGTGAAAATGCAGTATAGAATATTGTCAGTTTTTGGTTTACTTTCAGGCTTTTAATTCTCATTGTCCAAAAATTCTCTAAAATGATATTTCCAGTGATATGGAATGATTGTTTTATATCCATATGTTTTTTCATCATAAAAAGAAGACAATGAAATAATAAAAAGGGGTATAAATGTACCAACACATGAGTTTGCTTGACGCGTTGCTCTTTTATTGACATCAAACTGGAACCAGACCTCCATATGTTAGGCTACTTGCGCACGCCTCATGTGTAAGTAAGCCGAACTGGGACATCTACCCTGTGTGCACCAGATGTTAATCTGCTGAATGCTAGGAGATCCGGATGACAGGACGACCCAACCCCTCCGCTTTTCTAAACTCCGCAAGGTGGGCAGGGGGACCATTTAAGTGTTACAGTCTGAGCTGTCTTAAAAGCTTCCGTGTACGTATATAGACTGCTGAACAACATGGGAGATTTGAAGTTGGTCTATAACAGCCTAACTGCTGCAAAGTCTGCATGTAAAAGAAGGATGACAGAGGAGTCCACTTGCCTCTAACGTGCAGACTATCAGACCTTTGCACGTACAGAAAGCATATGGAGGTCTGGAGCCAGACCACCATGCCCACTACCTGGTCAGTTCACTTATATTCTGTACTTGTAATCATTTATTAATGGTTAGCTATGGCTGTAGATGTCTCTGGGATCTGATGGTAATAGAACCCAGTTTTTCATTTTGACCAAAGCACTTTTCATGTTCTACATTATAGATCATTCTTTTGTAACAAGGGCTATGTGGGGATGACTTCCTTCCTCCCACTAGGGGCACCAGTGAGAAGTGGAAGTACTGGAAGTGCCCCCATCGGTGGCATGATTGTGTGAACTGAGGACTCTTTTGTGGCATAATCATGTAGTAATGGAACTCAGACCACAACGTCAGCAGAGATTTGTAGCCAGATCCCCGATGTATCCTTAGTCCTGTGCAGGGTTATGACAGTATTCCCCTACATTAAGATTTCCTCGTCATCAACAAGTAAAATGAGGATGGACAAAATCTATGTAGGGCAAAACAGTTTAAACTGTACAATTGATATGGATCTCCCTCCCGTTTAGCATACACTGTACTGTTCACACCCTGTCCCGCCATCAGAAAGACTTCCAGCACAGAAGTCTGGTTCATAAGGATGCCACATCCACGCTGGAGAAATGAAGAGTGTGCGCGTCACCATGTGTTTTGTATATCTGGATCCGTGATATCCTTAAATTAACAGTCCAGTGTTCAGTGATCATGGTCACGGTGAATAATATCTTCCCAACCCACCCCACTCTACAATGGCCTTCTCTAGTTTCTTACCACGTTTAAAGAGCAGTATTTAAAAATCAGTATTATTGTAGCCTTTGTTTAGATGGATAACTTAGGAAACACCAGCAATGCCATGTATCTATGGGCAGTGCCAACATCTCTAGATATACTTGACAATAGAAATACATAGAGTAATGGGTCCGTGTTCACAGTTACGTACTACTGTGCTACTGTAGCCCTCTAACGTGCTACTCTAAAGACTGCGCTTACACAATCTATTTACAGAAATGGTACGTAGATCTCAATTCTTAAAACAACGTATGAAAAATGAAAACTACGTAACTACCGACCGTATAACTTATAATCTTTAAGGCCGCATATATGCAATGTATGTAAGGAAAAGATATGTAGATTCTGTAAAAAAATGACTATGCATGCACAGCAGTAAAAATCGCTAAACACCGGACGTATATGTTATACGTCCGGTAGTCTGAACACAGGCCCATGGAATTAAGTTTGTGTTAACCTTCTACTTTCTATCCCTTTATGTTTAATGAATAAATGTTAATACCTTTTCTTTATAGCTTTCATTTATGAAACAATATACAATTTCATTGTAAACGCTCTGGGTATATAGTGCAAACAACTGTTTATTTAATTAATGATGCATCCTAAATATATTTAATGGGTGGTCCATTCTTTGCCGAATCTTCTGTTTAACTTAACGGTACTTTTCTAGCATTCCCAAGCCACTCGCCTCTATTATGATCAACTGCGCTCAAAGACTGCTATTTAAAACAAAGAGTTTGATTTATAACCAGTCCCTTGCCTCATAAATCACACCTGCAGTGTGCTGCCCAGGGCTGCCTATGTACTGCCAGCATTTACCTTTTATAAATGATTTGGGTTTACCTCCCATTGTGATGCAGCTTTCCTACAATCCCCAGATTCTCTGTGGATATTCACTGCTGCTGATGCTCCACTTTTCCAAAATGTCAGTAATGACTGAGTTTTTTTTAAAGAATTATTTTAATATTAATGGCCCTGATTCACACCTAAGAAGCTGTGGCTTCTTAGGTGCATGCTGACAACGCATCTACGTAGCCTTTAGGCGGCTAGATTGACTACGTGGGTCTTTAAAGACCCCACGTGCCTATGCAGCCTCTGTGGGAAGAAAGGGAAAAGGGGACTCATTTAGACTAGGTAGCCAGGGAGGGGTTGGTAATGTTGGTGAGTACTTTCCCAGCTTAAGAGGGAAACTACACACAGGAAGTTAATGTAGTTTATGGCACTAGCAAGTGCCAATAGGCAACTAAAAACGGGGCCAGAACATTGGAGGGGACGGGACACTTAAGTGCAATTAAATTCTAAACTGCACCTACGGACCCTTAAATGTGAATCCTGTCCAACATTATTATTAGTAGGAGTAGACGTTAATTAATTATTATTAGTAGAAGTACCTCTTGCTGTTATCTCCATTCAAACTCCCTTTATCATTTCCTTCTCACCCTCTGATCTGATCATTACATCTTGCTTCCTTATACAAGACTTCTCTCATGCTGCCTCTGTTCTCTGGAATGATCTCTCTCAATCTATCAGGTTATCTCCTAGCCTGTGGATCTTCAAGCAATCCCTCCTAATTAACATTTTCAGGAAAGCCTACCCCTTGTTGAGCTAACTGTGCCCCTCCTTTTTATTCACCTTTCCCTTAACACCTGTCACTCTTCTTAACATGACTCTCTCCATTGTCCCTTCCCTGTCTCCCCTCGAAGTCCACGCCTGCCCTACCCTCACTCCAGAAGGTTACTGTAGGTTGTGGAGTGTGGGCCACTAGTACTTTGCTGGTCTTAGCCATAACCTGTGGCTGAGGCAAATATTTAGCTGTAAACTGTGTGTACTTAGGCTAATGCACAGGTCTGCATTAGGCTCACTTACATAAGCAGGCTGTTATTGTACATTGACTACGTTCCTCCACCACTTCCATTCCACGAAACACCACTTCAAATATAACTGGCCACTGCAGTGAGTTGTATTTTGGTCTCGATCTGGGTATCTTCGAGTCATAACAATATATAGATCTCAGTCGTGCAAATACGTTTTGTAATGCGTTAAAAGAACTGGGATCCATATTTTTACATATAGTTCCTCATAAATTCTGACATATACAGTATACCCTAAGGTGAAATATTGTGTGGTTTTTTCCTAAGTTTCATAACTATATTTGTATATTTCCAATCTCATGACATTATACTAGAGACTCTGAAGTGTTATTATAAAAGTTGACGCACGGGGGAAGATGTATCTGAGAGTATCCAATCATATTCCAGCTGCTAGTATAACTAACTCATGGAAGCCATTCTGTACATACAATACAGTCATGTGATATTCTAAAGCAATAAAAATTGTTATCTTTTATTTTTAGTTCACATCACACAAATGTATTTGTTTAAGAGATTGTACAATAAAAGTAAATTTAACAAATAAGTTCTATGACATTGTGCTATTTCCATTGTTGTGCTTCAGTAAAAATTCTGTGACACAGATGAATAAACATTTATTATTGTCTATTGTCTCTCTTTACAATTCTGAGTTAGCAGTTTAAGCCAATTTGGTTGTCATTATGTGTAACCTTTAATAGAAGATTGTGGAGTCATTGGGTGATTTCCTCAGTAGGTACAATGTGGTAAATAGAAAGTATTATAAAGTAGTAGGATAATGGAGATATCTAACGTATCAATATAACAATCCCTTGTGGAAAAGCTGTGGATAAGCTTTTTGTTCTCCACTGCTTCTCCAAGTCACGTTCCTAATCCAGAAACCATAGGAATAAAAATCAGGGCTTCTAATAGTATAGGTGTCTTGTAAGCAGGGGCCATTCGCCACATAAACAACCCACAATAGTGAACACTAACAACAGCTGCCAAGACTCATGGTCACACATGTAATAAATGTCAGTAGTAATATCAGTGACTGACCCAGTGTAAGGAACAGTAACAATAAGCACAGGCAAATCTTCAACCGGATAAACCCTGTTGTGATGTGAGGGCTGCAAATCAGTCACTTTTTTGCAAAGAAAAACTACTTTTCTTTTGCTTGTAACACACAAATAATGATCATCTTTATTCCAGATAAACAGGGGCAAAAGTTGTCCTACTCAGGACCCATAGCAAGGAGGCAGGGCTTGAGTATAAGTGGGGCAGAGGCGAGGTCCCCTGCTGGTGGGTGTAGATGTTACAGTGGAGTGATGCGACTCCCACAGTCATGACAAGTAAGAACCTGCATCCTAGACATACCCTTAACCCTCCCCTGACCCTCTGTTTCCCCCTAACCCTCCCTTCTTGAAGCCTTACCTTAACACTCCCTTCTGGAACCCAAACACTAACCTGAGTCTGCTGCAGCCTGTAGCAGCATTCTATTTTCCGTAGCATTTCGACTATCGTACAACCACCATTCATTGGCAGCTGTATTATTGCTGGAATTCAGCCGGTGAGACCGGAAACCGCATCCCCCTTTTTTACCATAAGATCGTATTCCCACAAATGTGCCCAATTCTGACCCAAACCTTTCCATAAGTACGCTCAATTTCAGACTGATTATTGGTACCAGTTACAGGAAATGTCCAAGTCTGGGAAGATGCTGATATCCTCGCATGTATAAGTAGTGTTTAAACACTAAAGGTATGGAAACGTCTCTTATGATTTGTTCTGAGTCTAGGTAAATCAGGGCAGGAACGAACATTTTTAAATTAAATATATTTTTTATTTGATTAATGAAAACGTATTAATTTGTTCTTTTGCCTATGCCTATGTGCTCTATTTACGTATAACTTCTTTTATTTAATGAACGAAGCTGTTCCAGGCTGGCTTCTCCTTGCAGCGAGTCTGGCAGCTTCGTTCATTAAATTTACTAAAACTTACCTGCCCTGCGAGGTCCCACGATGATCTCTGGGCTCATCGCAGGACACTTCATTCATCCTTCTTATGCACAGAGACTCCCTTAAAAATTTCAAGCCCCGGTATGAAAAACTGCATGTGCATTATCTTCATATCGGGACTTTGAAACCTTCAGAGTCAGATGTGTCTTTTTTCTTTATTTTTTTTCTGTTATTTTAAAAGTAGTTATTTCTTTTTTTTATAAAAATATGATTGAGCTTATTTCAAATATTCTGTAAACCAAGTTCAACGAAAGCAAAAGTATGTATGACCAATCTGTTATATGACTTATAACTGTATCCACATATGTCATGTGACCACGTGTATACACTGTATTTGTGACATGTATTAAATGCTCCAATAAAAAAAAAAAAAA
>WWET01000469.1:634233-645289 GCA_011038615.1 Limnodynastes dumerilii | reverse complement strand
TGAAATGAATTACTCCTGGGCTAAACCATGTTGATTGCAGGGGGAGTCAAGTTAATTGTATACTTTGCATGCAGGGATATATCTTTGAATTGTTTACCGCACACTCATACTGAGCAGCTTTACGATCATACTGTTATTTAGACTTGGGATAGGAAACATCACCTCTCAACTCCAATACTGTTTTCAACAGATGAAATATGACTTCCCCTGCAATCAGCATGGTTTAGCCCAGGAGTAACTAATCTCAAGCCCAATGGTCCCGTATCCAGGGGGACAGTCATGCTTTCAGGAGCCTATCCCGCTTTCCTGCCCACTTCACGACTTGTCCCAAAAGAGCAGACTCTCAGGACAAAGTTGATTTTTTTTTATTTTCTGAGCTACAAAATAATGACCATGGCGATTTTGAAAAGTCAGAACATGTAAATCGTTGTACTAACTAATACCCCTTTGAGATCGCTGCCCCGGCAATATTGCCGAGGCAGCAGAGGATCCCAGGGTCACAGACTCCACACTACACTGCAGGGCAGACCCAAGAAATTCAGAGACCCGGGTCTGCCCTGTCGTCATCAGACAGAGTCATTTGTTTACCGTTGGCAACACTTGAAATTCAGAGTCCCTGGTCTGCCCTGTCGTCATCAGACAGAGTCATTTGTTTACCGTTGCTCTGGCAACACTTGCCAGGGCAACAGTAACAAAAATTGCACCAATCAAGTGCGTTAGGTGCTACCTGGGTTGAAAAATCCAGGTAGCACCTTTCACACTGCACCCCTACCCGTGTCGGACCCGGGAATAACCCTTCTTTTCACCCGGGTTGATATCCCAGGTCTCCTGACACGGATCCGCCGGAAGTACCCCTTTCACATCTCCACGAAATACCCGGGATTTTGCAGAGACCCGGGTTTTTGGCGAAAATCCCGGGTATTTCGTGGTGATGTGAAAGGGGTATTAGAGTGAAGTGGGAGGAGAACCTGGGGTCTATTGATAATGAGGAATGGGAGCTAATTTTACAGTCTAGTAAACAGGCCACAGTGTCTGTGAGATATCGACAAATCCACTTCTACATACTGCACTGAGTATATCTGACACCACAGCGACTACTCCATCTTGGTAGACGTTCAAATGACAGCTGCCATAGATGTAGCGGACATACTGGTTCATTTTGGTACTTACTCTGGGGTTGCTCGGTGGTAAATAGTTTCTGGGAGGGGGTGTGGAGAACTGCACTGGGCACACAGCTTATCATTCTACCTGTAGACCCGAAAGCCTGTATCTTTGGTGTTTTTCCTGAAGACACATTTGATAAGTCTACCTCTAAGTATCTCTACACTTTGTTTTCATTAGTTCAGGTTATTGTTTCACGCAAATGGATGGCTGTTACGCCTCCTCTTTTGAGAGACTGGATTACATTGGTGAATGAGTCTGTACTTCATGAAAAATTTGTTTACTCGGTTAGGAAGACCCTACATATATTTTACAAAACCTGGACTCCATGGTTAGATTCTATGTATTATACAGGTATTACCCCATATGTTCCACAATCCGATGCGGCACCTGATACTGCTATTGCTTCTGACCCCTTAACAGATGATGGTTTAGAACATAATTAGCAACTCAAGAGCTATGTTTTGCACAGTCTGCCTATAACTTTGTTGTTAATATGAAAATGTACGCCTGTCTACGCTATATTTAAACGTACATGGGTTATTTGTATTTGCGCTGCATAGAGGAGGGGTGTTTTTTGTTAGTACTAGGTTGTTAGTACTGTATTGTTTTATCTTTGTTTTGTTCTATATAAAACATGTAACATACCAATAAAAACTACTTGATTTAAAAAAAAAATATTGGCTGTCTCCACTGGCCTGTTCTTTTCAGAGCCGGCCGGCGGTTCGTTATACTTACTAAATCCCAGAGCGTAGTTTTACACTCCGCTCCCAGCGTAACAATATCAATAGTTCTGGCTGGCATTATGGGTAAGTATTTCAGTGATGTCCCCATATAACCCTCTTTTCCTCCCCCTAATAGCTGTTATTAGGGGGAAGGAAAAGGGAGGAGAGCACTGGAATACATAAGCAAGTCCCATTAATAAAAAAATAAAAAAAACACTTTTTATTTTTAAATAAGTAAAAAAAAAAATTAAAAAATACTTTAAACTCACCTGACCGGGCCACACATCCGACTGCAGAGGGCAGAGGCCTGAAATGAATACACTGCACATGTGCATTGTTTCTCATCTCAGGACTTGAGATGTGGAGTAAGTAATAGTAAATTCTGTGAACGGAGCTGCCAGGCTCGTGGTGAAGATAAGCCAGCTTCATTCACAGAAAAACAATAATCTATGTAAATAAAGCCCTCAGTTTGGTCCTATCCAGTGCTGCTAATGCCAGTACTCTGGTTAGGTTGCACACATTTTAAACAGGGCATGTGCATACCTCCCAACTGTCTCTCTTTAGGTGGGACTATCCCGATTTGTGGCAGTGGGCACAGTTTAAGTAAAAATAGGCGGTGTTTTGACCAAATATGGTAATTTGTGGGAATAATGGATGGAGCTTGATCGAAAATGGGGTGAGACTTATTTAGCCCCGTTTTAGGATTGTTAATGTTGGGAGCTGTGGGTGTGTGCTTTCACTGGATCCGGTCCTTCCTCCTTTTATGTTACTATACACATTGGACGTGATTCACATTTAAGAAACATTTTAGGAACGTCTCTAAATATACAGCCAGAGAGGTGCGATTTGCAGGTGATGTGCCGACCCTGACCAGCAAAAACACATGGCAATAGACTAGACGTGTTTTTGTGTGTGAAAAATCTAAGTGCTGCATGACTGAAAGCCTTAGCCTTGCTGTGCTGATAGAACTACAAGGGTCAGCATTGCTTAACCTTGTAATAATATCAGCGGCAGCATGGTTAGGCTTCTAACCATGCGTGGCTGCGTGTAGTGTGTGTTAAAAAAAAAATACATTCGGCAATAAACATACATTAACCCTTTACACTAAGTATGCATGTAAAAAATAAATATTCCCTAACTAACAATGTTCCCTACTGTGTGCACTTACCTCCGGTGGTCATCTCTCCTATTCTAAGTGTAATGTGTGCAGTGTGTCTTGTGTAAAAGAATAAAAGTTTGGGGAACTCACCGTTTGCTGACATCTCTCTGTGGAAGTGGTGCTGGATGTGCTGAATCTTCTTCTCTGGATTGCAGTCTGTGTTCCACTTGATTGTAGTATCTGGTCCGGTTCTCAGGGGGCACGTAGAGGAGACCTCCTTCTCAGACTGCAATCAAGAGAAGAAGATTCAGCACATCCAGCACACAGAGAGATGTCTGCTAACCATGCAGATGTCAACTTAAGAATGGTAGGGGGCATTCTTATCTTTTCCTGTGCGTATGTTAGTTTCCGCAAAGCCATCTTAACTGTGAACCATTCCTAAGTCTCGAGGAACGCCCATACTGTACATTAGTAGCTCAGGGGCTGCTCATTTGCATTAAGAGTCTTGCCCCTCTAGCCACACATGCAGAAGTCATTACGGGCCATATTCACACTTAAGAAGCTTATGCTTCTTAAGTGGGTATATTTAGGAAATAACCTGCTACGCATGTGTTGTAGGTCATTTACGCAATCTATGTACCAGTTAGGTAGTAACAGTTTAAAGACTGCATGGAGTAGTTTAAGTAGAAAGAGGCGGCGTAATGCTGCCTCGGATGTGATTAGGCAGAAGTGGGAGGGGGCAGGGATTTATATTAGAGGGGGAGGGCCCGTTTATAGGAACCTTATGGCACTTAAGAGTAACCTTAAGTATCCATGCGTAGTTTCCTTCTTAAGAAGGAAATTACGTACAGTTAGATAAGGTAGCCCTACATTCTCAAGCATGAATCGTTCCTAAGCAGCCATTCTTATCTGTGAATCATTCTTACATGGTTTAAGTGCGTAGTTTTGAGTTCTGGGCATGCTCAGTTTGACTGTTTTTAAATATAGGCCCTTAAATCCTGTACATACTTAGGTGTGAATGAGGTCCATTGTGCTCACAGATGGAGGATTACCATTGTATTGGCTGTGCACTGGCAGTAGTCAGACTAGGTTAACTAGAAAATAATGAGGTTTATCAGGTTTGATTGCTGGTGGTGGAAATAGTCTATGAAATGTTTCAATGCATTTGATTATCCATTCATATAAAAGTAATAATGTTATTTTTCCATTGTAGGAATGAATATTGCTTGCTCTGCTCATGTACCCCCCCTTATATTCTCCTTATTACTTTAGCATTAGACAGTCTACATCATTATAAATTCCTTCTCAGTATTTTTCATTTTTGCACTTACAGTATATTGAATACTTGTTTATTACAAGGGAATAACTCTAAGTCCATATTGCTACCTCAGCGCCAGATTGGAATCACTGCAACTGTCAAGGTATTCTGGAACACAGTGATCTATGGTCAAAGGCAACACTGCCAAAATCCCTCTCCCTGTCTCAGATATGATGAACACATCAGAAGCAGGAGCTCAGTAATAATGCCTGACTGCTTTGCTGAAACCTTGTCTCATACAGCTGCCTGCAAACTACTAGGACTTTTTTCACCTCCACGTTCAGTAGATCCTAGGGCTGATCCAGATAGTTGGGCAAAGGGGAGCACATCGTGCATCCTGTAAACGCCTTAAGTATAGGTGTGCGCTGTAATGCTGATCCACAAGACCACACAAAGACGTCCTTTGGATTTCATTCAAATAAGGGATGAAGCATACGAGCAGCTACGTGGTTACACTCCCTGCGCTGTAGAGTGAAGTTCAGCGTTTATTAAACTGTTTTAAAATGTTGGAAATAGTGCAAAAACATTAGATGCCATAAGAATGCACTAAACCAAAGGATATAATTACATTTTAATTTATTATATTTGAAATACTGTTTATTAATCCAAATATAAATCAACATAAGACTATTAGGGCTAGATTTACTAAGCTGCACGTTTGAAAAAGGGGAGAGGTTTCCCATAGCAACCAATCAGAGTCTAGATCTCATTTAACTATTGCAAACTTGAGAATGTCAGCTAGAATCTGATTGGTTGCTATGGGCAACATCTCCACTTTTCCAAACCCGCAGCTTAATAAATCTGTCCCTTAAAGTAATTGCAAGACTTTAGCAATGCATGTACCACTTAAAATTGTTATTTTTTCCCAAATTATTATTGTGTTTATTGTGTGCCCCCTTGACTTATACAGATTTCAGATCTCCACCTGGTAATAACCTGGGTTTCCTGCACCTAATCTCTTGCTTACCGCAAAAAAGCAGTAAACAAATTCCTCCACTCAGGTGTGTTAGGTGAGATCTGGGTTAAAAATCCAGGGTCTGCACCCTTCACACCACCACTTACCGTCTAAGTCCCGGGTCTAATGACCAGGACCCTGGTAGCTTTCAGATCACCACCAAATATCCTGGTCTCAGCAGAGACCTTGGGCTGTATTCCCACCTCAGAAGCTTCTGCTTCTTAGGTGCATATATTTAGGAAATGATAGTGGGTCATTTACGCAATCTACGTACCAGTTAGGTATGTAGATTGCCTCCGTGCGGTCTGTAACGGTTACACTCTCCGGTACGAGAGTATAATTGCTGAAAATGGGACTTCTGAAAGTTCCATTTTCGAATACTTACCGCTTTTGCCTTTTTTTAGTGAATGGGTGAGTATGCCGTTCGGCATACTCACCCATTCACTTTTGCAATTACCGCTGTCCTTCTGTCGTCTACGATATCCCTCCGCCGCACCTCCGCCGCTGTTCGCCGGAGCAGGAGCAGGTGAGTAACCTATCTGTGCGGGTTAGAGTTAGGGTCAGGCTGCTGGGGAGGGAAGGTTAGGGTCAGGCTGCGGTAGATGGAGGGTTAGGGTCAGGCTGTGGTAGATGGAGGGTTAGATTCAGGCTGCTGGGGAGGGAGGGTTAAGGTCAGGCTGCAGGGGAGGGAGGGTTAGGTTCAGGCTGCAGGGGAAGGAGGGTTAGGGTAGTAAGATGGAAGTGTTAGGGTTGGAATTAGGGAAGGGACTATTTTTACTTACAATTTAGCTGAACGGAGCTTTCGGAGCTCCGTGGATCGATTTCAATGCCTCATCGAGGTACAGCAATCGAAATCCCAGTCAGTTCGCAACTGGCTGGGGAGGAATGGCCAATTCAAAAATCGGCCATTCGGACCGGAGCCCCACACCCGTATTTAAAGACCGCAGAGAGTAGTTTATTTAGCGAGAGGCAACGTAATGCCACCTCAGGGAGTGTTTAGGTAGAAGTGGGAGGGGGGAGAAGTCCCAATAGCCTCATTGTTAATATGGCCCTGCTTCTATCATATCTCCCCTTTCCCTTCTCTGCTCCACGCTCTACATGTTTAGTTCCTAAAATGTTGCTTGGCATGTTCTGTGACACAGGCCATGGACCATTTTACTTGCTCTTATATGTACAGTCTCCAGTGTGTTTATAGAAACAAAGGGCTGGATCCAGACCTAGTTAAGTGCTTGAACTTAGTTACTCCTGGGCTAAACCATGGTGATTGCAGGGGAGTCATATTTCATCTGTTGCAAACAGTATTAGAGTTGAGAGGTGATGTTTCCTATCCTAAGTCTAAAGTGCTAGAATAAATTCCATTAGTGTAACGTTGAAAAATATGAAGATTTAAAAATATAGATGGATATGGTAAAAACATCTATATGTGATAGGTTGACTGGCTGGCTGAGCTGTGATTTGAACCGGTAACCTGCTGCACCAAAAGTGGGTGCTCTGCTGTGATACCATACGTGACTTTTCATTTTAATAGTGAAAAATATATCTTATGTGGGTCCTTCATGGACATAATAGCTGGATATAGTGGGCGCCTAAATACCATAGGCAATAAAGGTGAGAACAGCAGTAAACCGACTTATGTGAAATTTAAGCTATCTCCAATAATTTCCAGCCAAAGGTATATATTCAATCATGGTGAAAAAATGACATATAAGAATGAATGCCCATCTAAACAGGAGGGGATAAACACTCTCTAATCCATGTGATCCTTCAGAGAAGGTGCTGTCAAAGAAGTTGGATGATATTAAATAAATATTAAATAACTGTAGGGAACAGACATACATAACACACTGACTCAAGATTTAGGGTAGATTAATAGAATAATCTGTTCTAGTAGACCTCTAACCTCCCAAAATGTCCATACCGGTAGGAAATGTGACCTACCGGTATGGACATTTCACATAAGTAGGTTTACTGCTGTTCTCACCTTTACTGCCTATGGTATTTAGGCACCCACTATATCCAGCTATTATGTCCATGAAGGACCCACATAAGATATATTTTTCACTATTAAAATGAAAAGTCACATATGGTATCACAGCAGAGCACCCGCTTTTGGTGCAGCAGGTTACCGGTTCAAATCACAGCTCAGCCAGCCAGTCAACCTATCACATATAGATGTTTTTACCATATCCATCTATATTTTTAAATCTTCATATTTTTCAACGTTACACTAATGGAATTTATTCTAGCACTTTATAGGCATTTATATTATTCTAAGGTTAATGCCTTGGTTTTAATAATATTTATAAACAATCACTCACTTTTATAGCATATTTGCACTTATTTATTTATTATGTATTTATTATCATATCACTGTGTCAATTTTTCCACATCTTATGAGGAACAATATTGGTTCCAAATAAAAATAAAAGTAAAAATGGAAATATAAGACATCACCTAATGTTTAGGTACTTGGTAACAGTCTGTATAAAGATGTTACCCTTCACGGAGAATTTTCTGTTTTCCTGTTCTCTATTCATGTTAGATGTCATTCACTAATTCTGTATGTTAGGATCCGTTTGTGCAATAGATGTTAAAATTCATTTCCATTTTATATTATATGGAATTATCCCAGGAATTAGATTATTAAAGGCAAACACTGTGTTCTATTTTGTTTTTTGTTTTTTGGAGACCATGTACGATACAGTATATACAGGCGTTACAATACTGTATCATTGTACTAATAAGTACATATGCACTTTGTATCTTACATCAGATTACCAATGTTAAATATCGTGTTTTATTTTGTACTATGGAGACTATGTACGATACAGTGTGCTCAGGCGATTCTGCAACACTGTATCAGTATACCAATAACAATTATGCACTTTGTACTTTATGGACGTCTGGAGTGCCAGTATCGGGAATAAGTTTTTAAAGAAATTAGCCTGATCAATTGCACGTAACTTCATTGGTCCACGTCACCGGAGCATTGGTCCACGTCACCGGAGCATGCTATATAAACAGAGACATCCTACAAGCCGGTGTATGACTTTGAAGAAGAGCTGAGTGCAGCTTGAAACGTGTCATCGGACCGCCCAAATCTATCCTTGACGTCACTCCAGGGGACCCGTCAGCAAGACCACGTGTGCACACCGTTCCCGGGTACTACATCGCAGCGGCAGCCATCGGTGGTCAGGCTTTCCAGCTTTCCCTGGTAGGACGTTTGAAGCTCCCTTTTAGCAAAGTTTTTATTGTATGGAACTAATAAATGTTTTTTGATTTTTTTACATGTGTGCAATCGCTGGAAAAAGTCTGTTTAAAAGCATCACCCAAATGGAAGGAGCCTATGGACTGTTTTAATATATTTTAATATATTTTAAATATACACCTGATTTATTTACATACTGGCACTCCTCTACCTATGAGGTTTCCAGCGCTGTGACCTTTTTATCATACTTTGCACCTTATATACCATTTTTACTAGAGATTTGAGACATCTCTAGATAATTAGGTTACGCTGCTGGAGATATAGGTGCGCTTTATTTCTTTGAACCATCTTCCTTGTTTTTTTATCTCCTTCAGTCAGAAGCAGATAAAAGCTTGAAAAAGTCTCCTGCTGAGACGAAACGCGTTGCTGGGGAATTTTAAGAAACTGCATCCACACTTGGCAATAGACTAGTACCTGCCTAATAGGAGCACTTTTTATTTTAATTGGTTCCGGAAAACTATTGGATATAACGACCCGCCACTGAAGATACACTGTTGATTTCCCCGAGTATCGGGCTGGCCACCCGTACTACAGGTAAACAAGTGGGCGGAGAGTCAATCACTAGCGGGAGCATTGCATCGAGCAGTGAGGAGAATGTTACAAGTGGGTCTCCGGTCAGCCGACATCCAGGAACTGCAAGGCGTCTACTGGCATTTAACCCAGCGGTCTCCACACAAGATTACAGTGACTGTGCCAAATGAAGCCTGTTTTATGACTGTTGTGTCTGATGCTTCTGACTAAAGGAGATAAAAAAACGTCCCACCAAATATCAGGTTTTCTCTAATTAATTGTTTTCTGTGCCTGCTGCCTATATGATTGAATGCTATTACTGATACTATTGCAGATATTAATGCTGAAAGTGGTGCATGTGTTTTACCAATATTAATTTCAATTATAGTTGATATTGTCTTCATTGTTTTTTATAGTGTCTTAATTAAATTTATTTATTTTAATCTAAACCGGTGTAACAATCTTTTCAGTCATTGCAATCATTTTTTTGGTGTTGTAACATTTATTAATCTGTCTACCTATGTTTTCTTTCTTTTTACTTGCAAACTTGAGAATGTCAGCTAGAATCTGATTGGTTGCTATGGGCAACATCTCCACTTTTCCAAACCCGCAGCTTAGTAAATCTGTCCCTTAAAGTAATTGCAAGACTATAGCAATGCATGTACCACTTAAAATTGTTATTTTTTTCCCAAATTATTATTGTGTTTATTGTGTGCCCCCTTGACTTATACAGATTTCAGATCTCCACCCGGTAATAACCTGGGTTTCCTGCACCTAATCTCTTGCTTACCGCAAAAATGCAGTAAACAAATCCCTCCACTCAGATGTGTTAGGTGAGATCTGAGTTAAAAATCCGGGGTCTGCACCCTTCACACCACCACTTACCGTCTAAGTCCCGAGTCTAATGACCAGGACCCTGGTAGCTTTCAGATCACCACCAAATATCCTGGTCTCAGCAGAGACCTTGGGCTGTATTCCCACCTCAGAAGCTTCTGCTTCTTAGGTGCATATATTTAGGAAATGATAGTGGGTCATTTACGCAATCTACGTACCAGTTAGGTATGTAGATTGCCTCCGTGCGGTCTGTAACGGTTACACTCTCCGGTACGAGAGTATAATTGCTGAAAATGGGACTTCTGAAAGTTCCATTTTCGAATACTTACCGCTTTTGCCTTTTTTTAGTGAATGGGTGAGTATGCCGTTCGGCATACTTTACCCATTCACTTTTGCAATTACCGTTGTCCTTCCACCATCTGCGATATTCCTCCGCCGCTGCTCACCGGACCAGGAACAGGTGAGTGACCTATCTGTGCAGGTTAGGGTCAGGGTCAGGTTGCAGTGGAGGGAAGGTTAGGGTTAGGCTGCAGGGGAGGGAGGGTTAGGGTCAGGCTGCAGGGGAGGGAGGGTTAGGGTAAGGCTTTAGAGGAGGGAGTGGTAGTGTCAGGCTGCTGTTATCAAGCGCCAGCTTGCCGGCTGCTTGGCTTACTTACCCGCCTCCTGTGTCTGTGGCCGAGCTCCACCGGAGTCTTCCTCCTCTGTCCCTGTTATGCACATGGGCGGCCACGTCTCCCTGCAGGCGCGCACTGCCATAAGTAAACAAAGCGCTTGCGCCGCACAGCTCAGAAATTTAAAGGGATAGTGAATCACTATTCAGCACTTCCTTTAAATTCCTCTCCCCTAGTCAGCTCATTGCCGGTTATAGACTCTGCCTGTCAGAACTGTGACCTGCTACTCTCGTGTGCCTAGTGTCTTGGCTAGTGCTTGCCTAGTGATTTGACCATTGATTGCCCTCTTGCCCTGCCATTGCTCCTTACCTTCCCATTACCTAGTGTTCGCCTCTTGCCCGTTTCTCCCACCTTGCTGTGTACTTACCTTCCCTATTTACCTGCCTTTACCCGGTTGCCTGTGTCTGTATCTCTCCGGAGACTCTGTGTGCCTGCTGTGTGGTTGCCCCAGTCCGTCAGTCTAGTCCTGTGATCCGTCTCAGTCCTCAGTCCCGCGTTTTTGTGTACTCTGTACT
>WWET01000469.1:619424-634064 GCA_011038615.1 Limnodynastes dumerilii | reverse complement strand
AAACAGTATTAGTGTTGAGAGGTGATGTTTCCTATCCCAGGTCTAAATAACAGTGTGATAGTAAAGCTGGTCACTATCTGTGTGCAGTAAGCATTTCAAAGATATATCCCTGTATGCAAAGAATACAATTACCTTGACTCCTCTGCAATCAACATGGTTTTTGCCCAGGAGTAACTAAGTTCAAGAACTTAACTAAGTCTGGATCCAGCCCTGTCTCACATTGCAGCAGGAGGAGACACACTTCTTTTGCTGTTACTCTTAAATTTGGGATCAGCCTTCTCTGTACATGTTCTAGACACGAGTGTTGAGCTGTGCAGTTTGTTCCCTATGTTTTAGATGACCTCGTTTCCTCTGGGAATCTTATGGTAAGAAAGCCGTGGAAAGAGATGTCTGTATATAATTTATTGTGCACAAGCAATTGATTTTGAAGTTTTGGAAGCTGAATTACGCAATTAACAGGGAACAAAGTTTCAGAGAATTAAAGGGAAATATCATCTGTGACCCTGCTGTCTAGAATGTAAATATATAAATTGCTATCAGATGATGCTTCTCACTGTCAAGACACAATGTAAACTTTTCTCCAACTATCTCCAGTGAAGAAACTTCCTTTTCCCCATCAAAAAACTGTAGTAGCTGCCATGTCAGACATGCCTTGATACCCTGACACTATGCAGCTGACACATTTTCTATCATATCTCCTATTGCACAGGTCAAAAGTTAACATTATTGTTGAAATTGTCTTCCAGAGCTACTTCTTCTATTCACAATCCAATAAAGCTGAGAGAAACAGATGAGAAGATAATGGTTATAGCTGACTCCAGCTATGTCTAAGGACCGGATCCAGATTTAGGGCCGTATTCAGAGATCTATCAGTGAAAGGTCGCAATTATACGCACGGACGTTGCAAGACAGCAGCCATGACACTCCCCTCAAACGGACGGGTTGCTGGAGACATACATGTCCCTCGTGCACTCTAATCTTTTAGTTGGATTTTTCGTGCGTATAATACTTCCGTACATACGTATCTATTTAAAAGCGCCCTCATATGCTCATTTAAATGCCCCCCCTCACCCACTTTCACGTATCTTTCTCCGGGCGGATTACAACCACGCCCCTCCGTACATATGTTCCCAAGTGTGATTCACAAGTCTGTGCCTAATGGACTTCCGTGCGTAAAATCAACGTAGATAGCGCAAATTTAGTCACTACGCATGCGCAGTTCATCTTATCCTAAAAACACGCAAGTAACTCGCCGCAAAAACGGATTTCTGAATACGACCCTTAGTAGTTAAATGTAAACGAACCTCCGGCTGCAGAGATTAACTATCAGGTCGCTCTGCTATCCTAATTTGCATAAGTGTGAATGGAGAACAGGAGAGAATTACATATGACTTCACACAAGAGAAATAAGAAAAAAAAAGTTTTTTATATATTAGTGAAAATATTACAAAATAATTTCATAAAAAAATATATGCTATATAGACCCCATAATTCAGCTTGATATGTCTTCATAACTCCATATTGGGGCTCTATATTCCTCCCACCATACTGCTCCTTATGACCAAACTGTCCACAGTAATAGGGTTCTATATCATATAGACCTATTTTATGGTGTGAATATGAAGCCCTATATCGGGAAGGGAGAGAGAGGAGGGGGATGAAGAGGCCTTTTCAGGGAATATTTTGAACATAATTAAGGAGGTGAAAAACGCTTTACTATGAGTCATAAATTCAATGAGCATCATAATAAAGCTTAAATAATAGCAATCCTAGTCAGCCGCGGTAACCAACACCTCTTAAGATATATACCGCTTTTTACCTTAAATATTTGTCAGCCTGATATCAGACCAACCAACATAAACAATCAAATGAGGTATTAGTATCCGTGCTATATATCTAAAGTCAAATACACTGATAGCACTGTACCTTCCAAGGTTCAGTCTAAGTATTCAAAGAAGTCCTTAATTCAATTCAGTATGTCTCAGTGCTTTATGTCTTCTTCCTCATTGACTTTTTTCCTTTTTCCTACGTTTTCCAATTCTTTCTTTCCTTTTCTTTCCAGATTTCTCGTCCCACCGGAAAAAAAAAGGAGAAGAGAATCTTGTGCAGCAACGTCTAATTCAGGTAAATCTCATTCACAAAACAAAATGCCTACTCACATGGGCCCCGTTCCGGGCAGCAGTATAAGATCGTCTATAAAGCAGATATTGCCTGGCGTAGCAGCAGCGTAGTAACGCTGGAGGGGTCGGCCCCAGCCTTACTACGCTGCAGTTAGAGCAAGTAGGCGGGGGGAGGGAGGGTAATGAGGCTGGGAGGACGGCGTTATCGTACCAACGCAGCCGTCCCAGCGTATTTACACTCCCTTATGCCGGCTGAAGTTAGGGTAGCCTTCAACCGGCGTAAGGGATTGTAAATACGATGGGGCAGGGGGAGTCCCACGATATAACGCTGAGCATTAGTACGCTCCAGACTCCAAAAGAAATCCTACTTACACTTTGTGTGTCTTGTAAAGAAGGCTCATAGTAAAAAGTGCATAAGGTGATACTGTTCTTCTCTCTCCGTCTGTTAGTTCCGCTTCTTCAGGTCCTCCTTAAGATCTGGCTGTAAGAGAAGATCTCAGGTCTCTTCAGCCGGCAGCCGGGAGGTCACATGCTTTTGGTCACATGCTTTTCTAGTGTTGTGTAATTTAAAGATCTCACTCATTCTTTCAGCCCCCAACCCTCCCTCTGTTTTCAGGTACCTTATTGCACTTACGATTGCCATAGGGCTACCTTATTTCTCCATGCAATGTCCGTACTCTGTACAGACACTGGGGTAGATCCAGAACTACGCACTAGCGCTGATTGTATTCATGCTCAGCGTAAATAAAATGCATTCCCCCAGACACTCCCCTTTGTCGACCGTAATTTCACCTCCTTACGCTTTCCGAACCCTACCTTAACTTTTCCCATCGTAAATACGTCCGGCCGTAATTACGCGATGATCGTAACAGCCTTAGCACGCCCATACTGTACGATATAAATGCATCCCCCGCCTATATATCGTAACTGCATCATACTTACGGCTATAGTAATATAGTCACGCCCTTTCTTTCGTACTTACGCCAATGTTACAGACGACCGATTTACAACTATGCACAACAGTGAATTACGACAGGAAGTAGTCTCTGTGCGCATGCGCAGAGCTTATGTTTTGATGAGGTTACGTTTACATCAGGCGTATTTATGCCCGAGGGCGTTGTTCTGGATCTGGCTCATTGCCTGTATCCACCTCCCTCCTGCCCTCCCCGGCTAATCTTAATCCCTCCCCCCTCCCACTTCTTCCTAAAAACGCCCCAAGGTGGCAAAACACGCCTCTTTCTACGTAAATTACAGCATGCTCTCTAGACTACATGTACGCTATCTACGTACCGATCTACGTAGATAGCGTAAATGATCTACTACACATGCGCAATAAGTCATTTCAGCCAGATACGCACTTAAGAAGCAGAATCTTCTTAAGTGTGCATCAGGCCCGGGGTGTTAAGGGAAGCACATGGTGGTCATGGGAGTGCACTTGCCACTGAGTTGCGTATTTTTGCGAATCGTATTACCTTCTTATCTGTGAACCTGGCCTTCTTAACATTTGTCTACCCTATTTACAATGACTTTGCTATTTAGTTTTCCTTTCTGCTACATAATTAACACAAACTTGGACACTTTTTCCTTACATAGTAAAATTCCCCACAGTTCTACTAACACCACTGTGTCACTGAATCATACAATGAACTGAGCACTTTTACCATATAAACTGGCTGCTTCATTGGGCTGGATCCAGACTTAAGAAGACGATTGAAATTAAGCACCTGATTCACAGTTAAGAATTTTTGTGATTTTAGGTGCATATTTTTACGAAGGCATATATTGCGGATGCGTAGTAACTTTTATACGCTATTTACATTGGACTTTATGAACGCAAATGCCGTGATTCTACACTACGGCTTCCTCCAAAACCTTCTGGCTTCTTTAAATGTGGACGTACAAACTGCCATACATGTGAACACACTAAGAAAAATAATTTTACATTCTGCTCATCTGATCAAAAAGAAACATTTAAAATAAAGTAATTCGCTAATTGCAATAGTGTATATATTGTATACTTGATAACGTGTCAATGCGGAGCGATGTACGACGGAAGAACAACTAGGTCTCTTAATGTCCGCTTTATGGAACATAGACAAAATGTTCTAAAGGGAAACCAGGCACATTCGTTGTGTAGGCATATATACCAAAAGCACAATGGCGAAATGAAAAATCTTTCGATCAAGGGAACAGAATTAGTAGAGAGTACACCTAGAGGTGGAGATAGATTCACCCAATTAGCCAAAAGAGAGGCATTTTGGATATATCGCCTGGACACGATGGCCCCAAGAGGCCTGAACGAGAGTATAGAGCTCAATCATTTTTAGTTGGAAATGCAATTAGAGCTGTTTGTTTGAACAAAAGAAGAAATCTTCCTTTCTTTCTACAATTGCTAAAAACTTATTAAAATCACTAGAATTATGTAGACTATTATGAATGGTTATAGTTATATGTATCTCTCAAATATTATTTTGGAAAATTAGAAAATTGTGTGTTTGATAACAACTAGGGCTATCTACATTTAAATTTAAGATGAATCCCTCTTAAGGTGACTCTAAATTACTCTGGTTACTATATTCTGGTTATTATGTTTTGGCACAATGTATAGAATATATCTCTTATGGTTTTGTGTTCTCCGTTTTTTCTTTGGGCTCCTATCCTAATATTAATGTATTTGGTAATGTGCTTGTAACTTCCACTGAACATCTATGTCAATAATAATAATAATAATAATAATAATAATAATAATAATAGAAAAATATAAATAAAAATAAAATGAATAAAAATAAAAATAAACTAGTGATCTTTTGGGATAAGATACGGGCGGATAACAAATTACATTTAATTTAATTTGTTTTATTTATTTTAGTATCTGACTATATTTAGATATATAGCTACATGTTTATATTCAAAACCCATTGTATCTGCTTGTTTGATTATGCATTTAATTGATGTATTTATATATATACCTTTATATTTTAATGTAATGGTCTTGATTATATGGGAATTCAATACCATCCTCTATTCTTAACCGTGTTTGATTGTTTTTTGTTTATTTGAATTTCAGTGTTATATTTCTATTTACCATTGATCTAGCTGCTAATAGTGAATTACATCATAGTAAGGACGTTGTTCCTTTAAACACAGCTGGGATGCCTGCGGGCTCCTACGGGAGAACATCTGCCCCCTTCCCGCTAATTGACCACCTAGCGGGTGAATAGACCCGACCGGCAAACCTGCATGTAACATCGAGAGAGGCTCAAACACCTGCCTCTTCTCTGTCATCGATAGCAGGGGCCGAAGAAGGACAATATATCAGGGACCACCTGACGGTGAAACACCCGCACCATATTAAGATTTTGATACTCACTAACAAGTCCGTTACTTTTATCATCAAGCTTGAGGCGGATGTTACAATCTACAATATACTAATTGAGCGGCAACATTCATACAGAGCCAGTGAACGGGTTATTGCTATCTCCTCCAGAGGGGCTAGTTACCATCAGTATCCCCCTGTATGGGAGTAACCATCATCATCCAATATTGTCGCTGCTCCCGCCGTTTTTTGATGCAACATCTATACATGGCTGCAACATTGTACCTTGTCTTTTTTTGATGCAGTATTGTACATTTAAACACGGCTGCAACATTGTACCCTAATGCCAGTGGAGCTAATCATCTAATATACCACAGTTTGCTATTACCTTGAACTTTATTATTTGAAACTAGTCACGCATCTTACGGTCAATATTATTCGCTGTGCTTGCTGGCCTGGAATACTATATATTGTGGTGTCATCTACATGTGTGCACACATAGGGAATTGTTTACAATCAAATATTTCAATATTCAATTGGAGGCATCAACTTATGTGATATCAACGTGGTTGGGTGTATGGACATACATCATATTAGCAATAATCATATTTTGAAGCACTGTGATTATATATGAAGTTGAGTGTTGTTTATGGCCATATGTTTTAATTTATTCTAAATTTATTTCAATTTATTTCTAATTCTAAACAATTTTTTAATAAAAGCATTATACTATTGTATATAAAACAGCGCTCTGGTTTCAGTTTATTTTTGCTTCAACACTACGGGCCTGATCCAGACCTACGCTGGCTGCCGTTAAGACGCCAGCCAGCAGCGTAAGATTGGCTTAAAAGCAACAAAAGCAACATCTGCCCGGCGTAGCTACAGCAATTATATGGCATCAGTAGCAGTGCCGTAGTAACGCTGGAGGTGGTGTCCCCCAGTGTTACTACGTTCAGGTTAGTGTAGGTGGGCGGGGGGAGTTAGTTTAATGAGGGAGGGGTTAGCGAGCATACGCTCCTATGTGAGCGTATTTTCCCTTACTTAGGCCGGGAGATAAGAAGATTGGGCGGAGGGAAACACTTAAATGACCAAAAGAAGGCGAGGTTATCCAGACACGTTTGAAATTAGACACCCTACACACACAAATGCAAACCTACAGTTAAGGGAGCCCTATGGCACTAGCAAGTCTCCTCAAGAACCTGAAAACCGGGGGCGTGCCTAAGGAGTTGCCTTGCTATTATTTGCGTTTATTTAAAAACCTATCGCGTTCTTAAGTGTAAATCAGGTCCTAAGAGAGGATAGTTACTCTTGGACTAAACCATGTTAATTGCAGGGGAGTCATATTTCATCTGTTTCAAACAGTATTAGAGTTGAGAGGTGATGTTTCCTATTCCAAGTCTAAATAACAGTGTAAAAGTAAAGCTGGTTAGTATCTGTGTGCAGTAAGCCATTCAAAGATATATCCCTGCATGCAAAGAATACAATTAGCTTGACTCCCCCTGAAATCAACATGGGTTTGCCCAGGTGTAACCTTCCTCTCTTAATTACAGCTCCTTCTTAAGTCTGGATCCAGCCCATTGTGTGGTATATAGAACTTGCCCTTGCGTATCATTTCCCAATGCCCTCTTACCTTGTGCTTCATAACCTGATGAGACTAAATAAAAACCTATACTATTCACCCCATGTATGCAAGTGGATATAACTTGGCACAAAATATGGCCTAAATATTTTACTGCATTCAAAAAAATGTATTAAATCACTTTTACGTAGACCACACCGCACAATTAGTTACCATTTACTTTAGTCTTTAATTTCATTATAAGTCTCATTATGTTATTACAGAGAGACCCACCATGGGAGCAGATCTTTAATGGCATGGTTCCAAAGCCAGACTGACAGGGGAATCCTTCCTGACTACTTGTACAGCTGCCTCACTTAGCAACAGATCGCATATCCTCCAACAAGACCCATTCCATTAGGTACAAAATACTCTGCTTCTCAGTTTCCAACTGTCAGTTACTATGGTAACCTCCTTTGGCTGCGATTATGAATTGACAGACATCACGTCATGACGTCATAGACAGTATAAAAGGGGTCCCCCTAGTTTTGATCCACTTGCTTGAAGAAGTCGATCAATTGTTTGAAGATCTTTTTCCATCTCTTCTCCGTCTTGACTCGTCGTCCTACTCCTTCCTCTTCTGGGGTTCCGCTTCTAATGACCACATGGCCACTAGGGGGACCCCTTTAATACTGTCTATGACATCATGATGCGATGTCTGCAAGCAAAAGGACCAGATCATCTTTCAAGATGTCCCATTCTGTCTGCCTGCAACAGCTTTCGATCTACTAGCAAATCATCCCAAGACATGACTGCTGAACGGTGAGTTAATACTGCATTTTACTATTTTTCACAAATACAGCACACATTACACACAGTGGATCATTTTAGAGTGGCCACCTGTATATTATTTACTTGTAAGGGTGACACATTATTTACATTTCATATATGTTTGGGTATGTTATGTTTTTTACGGTCCGGAATGTTTGTTTATTTTGTGTAGGGTTTTTTTTTTAAGAGGGGACAGATTGTAACATGGAATTAACCCTTGCCATGCTGTCGCTTATAGTACTAAAAGGCACAGTATGACCTGAAACACATGGCCATGCTGTGCCTTCTAGTACTATGTGCAGCAGCATGATAAGGGTTACTAGATAAAAGACATGTCAATGATGTTGACATGTGTTTTTCAGCTAAAGTGTAGGCCGCTTTCTACGCTTTCAGGCCAAACTGGAGGCGATTTAGTAAAATCGCCTTTAGTGAATCCGGTCTGGGCTATGTTTGATATGGCAAACATCTGGACGATTTTTTGTCTGCAATGTTTGCCGTGTCGATTTTGCTGAATGCAGCGATGGCATAATCGCAAGCAAAGTCCCAGGACTTTGGTCGATTTTAGCAAAATCGACTTTAGTAAATGAGGCCCTTAGTAACATGGCAACGGAGGGGGAGAGACTTAAGCAAAACTTTAAAAATGTATAAAGGATGCTTTGCTATGATTTTCAATACAATGTAGTATGGTAATTTATCACAAAAATGTCAAATTGCCAAAGAGGAAAGAATAGTGTATTACTTAGAATTTTTGTATAATGTAATTAAATGTATTTTCAGAGCACATCTGATATCATTCAGCTAATGAAAAAAAAACTTGTAAGAGCAAGTACCTGTACAACAACCCCTCTGTCTCCATCTGTTGCTGCATTCTTAATTCCTACATTCAGCATTTTATATGAGATCACTCTTTGGCTGTCTCCTCACAGAGATTGAATGAGATCGTGTTCTAGAAGCATCAGCACTATTGTACTGCATTAATCTTTGGACTTTGACAGTTTCAGAGGCTCACCAGCCATTAGTTACAGTTAACAATAATGGAATTAATAACACTCTGCATTAAGCCTCTGCAGTCAAAATGCCTTGATACTGTATAAAGTAAACAACAGCAGCATTGGACTGGGATAGGCAATACTGTTAATCAGCAAAATAGCACAAGCCATACACTTTGTATTCTTATAGTAGGTAAATAAAGAATGATTTGAACAATTCAGACCTCAGGGCCTACTATCAGTGCATGTTTTCCAGGTTTCTTTGCTGGAGCTTTCATTATTGACTGACACATTATAAAAGCTCCACTGGCCATTATATCACGTGATTCTGAGTTACAGTTATTCAACATATTAACTTTTCACTAAAGAGAAGAGTAGAGGTGTGAAAAAATTGGAGCTGTTGCCTATAGCAACCAATCATATTCTAACTATCATTTTCTAGAATGTATTGAATAAATGATAGCTAGAATCTAATGGTTGCTATGGGCCACAGCTTTATTGAAAAATAAAGATATTTGATAAATAAACCCCGCTAAGAAGCCTGAATTTTTTTTGCTGTTAACAGGCTCTCCAAAATGACCCATTCCACTAGGTATAAAATACTGTTCCTGAGCTTCCAACTGTCAATTACTATAGTAACCATCTTTGTTGAAGAGTAAAATGTTTTTCAAACATCAGTTAATTCATTTAATTTTCATCTACATTCTAAGCACCCTGAGGAAACCCACGCAGACACAGGGAGAATATACAAACTCCACACAGATAAGACATAGCCTGGGAATCAAACTCATGACCACAGCACTCTGGGACACAAGTGCTTCTCACTGAGACACCATGCTGTCTACCATGTTTCTTGTACATAATGGAATGGGTCATGTTGGGGGGGTCTGTAAATTTAGGGCTGATGGTTGCTTTGATGGCTAGAACTCAAAGAGAACTTAAATAACCATAAATGCATTAATGTGTATACACTGCATTTAATAATATTATAATGCATTTGGTGATTACACCCCCATGTTTAAATTAACTCAATACCTTAATAAATAAATATTGGGCTGGATCCAGATTGCGTAGTTGGATCTGTGTTCCACATGCTGCTTTTTATTTTAAAGCTAGAATGGCAGGTTAGCTCCTGGTTAATGGCAGTATTGCTGGTAATTTCCTTTCCTTTGTTTCTCTGCAGATTACCAATGCCTTTCATGCACCTGTCTACATTAATCTATTTTCTTTCCTTTGTTTCTATGCAGAAACACATCAAGGTAATCTGTACAACGTATTCAGTTCGGCTACATTACATCTTAATTCCTGCAAAATGGTTCCATACTATCATATTTCCATTTCATTTATTGTTATTATCAAATAAACGAAATAAAAAAGAAACATTGTTATAAATATTAGGAAGAACGCAGGTATCTGGCTTATATTTCTCTTCTATTCTCACATGACTAATGCATTTATAGGCAACCTGAAGTATTTTCATTGCTTAAATTAAAAGTAATTGTTTGCTCCAAAAGTATAGGCATTATCAATGTAGATTTCATTTTAGTACCAACTGGATAGATCGATATAAAATAGATAGATAGATAGATAGATTTATATCATGTACATGATATATTTATTTTGATTGTATTTTATTTTGTACTTTGCTGAGCAACCCTGCTATGTCTGTACTGTAATTTGTTGTTGCATTTTGTACCCTGCGGACACCTTGTGATGCTTATGAATAAGCAATAATATTCAAATAATAATAACAGATAGATAGACACAAGATAGATAGATAGATGATAGATAGATAGATAGATAGATAGATAGATAGATAGATAGATGGATAGATAGATAGATAGATAGATAGATAGATAGACAGATAGATAGATAGATAGAGATGAGATAGATAGAGATGAGACAGACAGACAGACAACCCACCTTCCCCTTCTATTACCACAACCCTAACCCTCTCCTCCCTGCAGCTTGACCCCAAGACTCCTCTCCCCGTAGCCTAACCCTTAGAGTCCCCTTATACGCTAACCTGTCCAGTGTGGCGGCAGTCTGAGAAATAATGAATATGTAAGTTGCCAAAAATTAACCCATTTATAAATCTTCTAATTAGTGATAGATAGATAGATAGACAGATAGATAGATAGATAGATAGATAGATAGATAGATAGATAGATAGATAGATAGATAGATAGATAGATAGATAGATATGAAAAATATAGATATATATATTTCTATTGAAAGATAATTGACGCACATACAATTTATAATATTATATATTCTATTTGCTAAACTACCTGAGAATTATTAGCAGACTCCTGTTTCTTCCATTGAATGAATGAATGATGACACGTGTCTGCAGTGTGACAATGGCTGCAGTGCTAGTATTTAATTCATCTGAATTCATCTAGATGTCATAATAGACAAAAGATTGTTAGAATTTTTTTTTTAATAATGCAAAAGGAAGAACCAGCAACCAGTAATGCATTGTGGGTAACCATCTTAAAGTTATCCAGTAATGCATTGTGGGTAATCATCTTAATGTTAACCAGCAATGCATTGTAGGTATCCATCTTAATGTTAACCAGCAATGCATTGTGGGTAACCTTCTTAATGTTAACCAGCAATACATTGTGGGTATCCATCTTAATGCTAACCAGCAATGCATTGTGTGTAATCATTTAAATATTCCATACTACTTTTTTTAAACCAACACATCACAAAATAAGACTTAGCTCAGGAGCAGGAGGGATTTGAGGTTTCCTGTTACTTCCATAAGTAAACATTCTACTCTAAGATCCACCATTACTATTCAAGTAACTATTTCAAGTAAAAATTAAACATGGTCCACTACAGTTTAATTTCTCTCTACCCTTATAATTGACAGACCCAACACGCAGCTGCATCAGCTAAAGCCCCTATTATTCCTGCTATCTGGATAGCGTGAAGTCATTTGTTATACCATGTGCTGAAGCTTCTCTTCCACTTAAATCTGAATGTACCTATATGATTAGAGTAATCTCTTTACCATGTTATTTTTTTTACAATGGTGGAAGCTGTTAAATCGGGGCACACTTCTGTTCTGATAAAAGAGACCTGGCAGGCTGTAATTATGGCGCACCTGAAGTAATTTGACAAATTAAATGGTTATTCTGCGGTCAATGCCCGTTGTGCTGCTCCCACTTTGCTTGTCACAACATTGCTCTTTACTATGTCATCAGCACGCTGTGTTCAAAACATCCTGGTTGACAGGGCTTGCTGTGCCTTTTAGTACATCAGGAGCTAGAGTGCTATAGTCTGCCTAAGGCTATAATCGCCATCACGGCAGGATGCTTTATAAAGCATAGGCAAAGTTTGTTAACAGGTACTGTAAGAAATAACATACATTAAATGCTTTTCATTCTGCAATAGAGATATTGTAATTTAGCTCATTGTACAAATATAATGGAAGTATGATGAGATGGCTTACACATAAAAGAGACATTTAATATGGAACTGATCCACAGCTGCGCGTCCGTCCATTTTTCAGGCGGAAACGCAGCTATAAGATATGCTCAGAACTGGAGCGAAAGGTGGCCACATTGCTGCCCATCCCTCTATGTCCGCATCCGACAGCTCTGTGCTAGTGAAACAAAGGTGTTCCATGATAATGAAAAGAGAAAAAGGGTCTTTTTCTCATTTAAATATACGTAGCAGCTGTCCATTGTACCTGCGCTTCCGTGAAAAGTTTACACCATCCCAGGGGATACTGTAAGTGGGAGGTGCAGGTCCCTAGTTTCAGTAAAAAATTAAATAAAATACACATTAATAAAAAAAAATTATTTGAATTAATTAACTATCAAAAATAAATACATTGTAGTACTACAAGCACCAGCATGCCCTGTTGTGATGTTGTTTGTGTACATTCATTTATTTACATCAGCTGGGGGGAGGGACGTTAATTTAAAAAATACATTTTTATTGACATTACAAACTTTGTTTAGGCTGCGCCAGAATGACCAGGAGACAGTGCTACTATGGTCCCACCTGGGTGTGGGTCCCCGCTTAGAACGGCCCTATTTTGATAGGGCCGTTTCCTCCCAGCCAGTTTTGAAATGGCTGGGATTTCGACTGTATATGCCTTGATGAGGCACGGAGCACCGAACTTTCGGTGCTTTGAAAAGTAAGTAAAGTCACCCACTCCTTTCCCTAATTCTAACCCTAACCCTCCCCTATCATTACCTTAATTATCCCTTCCTGGCAGCCTGACCATAACCCTCCCTTCCTTGCAGCCTGACCGTAACCCACCATCTCTCGCAGCCTGACCCTAATTCTCCCTTCCTTGCAGCCTGACCCTAAGCCTCCCTCCCCTACTGCCTGACCCTAACCTTCCCTCCCCCGCAGCCTGACCCTAACCCTCCCTCCCCCGCAGCCTGACCCTAACCCTCCCTTCCTGCAGCCTGACCTTAACCCTCCCTAGTAGTAAAAAGTAAATTCAAATCAAATTCTTTGTTCTGGCGCTCACTAGTGTAGTGTGTCCCTTCCCCAATATGAATCAACACAATGTCTAGTATAGTGATGGTATAGCTGCAATATATGATATGAAGTCTCAAATAGCTGGAAAAACTTCCGGTGCTTAAGTCAGTACATGGGAAGACTGTACACACACTCTATATTAGTTCCTATAGAGAGTGTTAGTTCTCCCAGTAGGATGGAATATGGGTCAGTTGGATGTACAGTTCTATGGTTACAATGTCCCGGATATTGTTGATACAAATAGTCAATTACTTCACAAATGCCCAGTGTGCGTGTGTGATTCACACTAAATACAGTTGTACGGAGTTCATAACATGTGGCTCACGATTCTGTAGAGTAACGATCCTTGACTCGTCTGGTGCCCTTTCCTCTGTGTGATGGAAGCATCCTGCACGTGGTGTTGTTGGGTGCTCTCCAGCTCCGGCTGTAGCTTCTTCCCGTAGCTTGGCAACCAGGGTTTGTGTATCGCTGAGCCGTCTACCTCTACTCTGCTTCGCTCGTTTAGTTCACAACACCTTGTTCCTTGGTCCAAGGGGTGATCACAGTAGCGTGCCGATGTGTTGGGAGATTGAGAGACAGAGAGAGTACTGTATTGTGCAGCATTTTTAATGATAAACACGGTGCAATAAAACAAATCACAGGGTACTTACAAAGGTTACGGACATATCATACATGTCCAAATAGCACTTTTTAAACAATAGTGTGTCATGCAGTATTCAAGAATAAATGCCCGCCCTCTGCTTCTGTTGGTGCCTATTTCTCTATGTATTCCTAATAAGGGGGTTATTTTGCATGCTGCTCCTATTGGGTGGAGTTGCTAAGTTTCAGTAGTGCCACTGAATCTGTGTTAAGTTTTACCCTATTGGTCCTTATTTTTACCTTTGGCTGTGAATGATACATAAAGTTATGAGTGTAAATAAAATATGTAAATGAAAACATTGATCATATTTCAACCTACATAATGTAACCAAAGGATATTTAGGGATATTTTGCCGGAATTTAAGTCCTATATAAAGGTACTTGTGCATTTTAATGCATGAACGAGTACATGATGTACTTAGAAGTTCTCATCGCTTTTAAGACATTGGGGTAGATCCTGAACAACGTTTGCATTACGTTTGTTCGCGTAGCGAATTTTCGCGTACGTAAATTCGCACCGCTACCCTTAACACACCCCCTGCACGGACGTATTTTGTGAAAATACGCTACCCAAACCCTACCTTAACTTTTCCAGACGTAACACAATACGTCCGCTAACGGGCGTACAGACTACGCGAACGTACGCAGCTTAGCACGCCCATACTGTACACTTTAAAT
>WWET01000469.1:601621-613028 GCA_011038615.1 Limnodynastes dumerilii | reverse complement strand
CCCCTCCTCCCCCACCACCACTACCCCTACCTCCACCTCCACCATCTCTGCTTCTGTCATCGCCTCCTCTTCCTCCACCTGCTCCTCCCCTGCCACCTTTTCTAAGACCTTCCCCGCCCCCTCCTTTTCTAAGACCTTCCCCGCTCCTTTGTACCACCTCTTTCTTTCCCCTTACCTTAAAATAAAACCTTTATTCCCCAAACTGCTCTATGTGTTTATATTTAACAGATCATATGTCGTTGTCCTTGTTTTTGCTATTATCAGACCATTTATTTGAGTTCATCTATACAAATGACAAAAGTTCACAAATGGTGATGGGGAAATTGTTCATTTCTTGTTTTATTTCTTCTATAATATTTCTAGAAATAGGTAAAATAGCAGTGCTTATAAGTGCAGACATGATGCTGATAATTAAAGAAACATGTTATCTAAGTTCTAATCCTCCCATATATAATTTCTTTGTACTGGCTAATATTCTGCCAAGTAAAAAACTATATTCATGACTCTTCAGTAATTGGTCAATGTGCTTTTAAAGAATTAAATTTTATTACAATTGTTGTTCAATTATTTTGGCACTTTTTGTAAATAACAATCTTGTCCTGTAGAGACTCCACCTCAGTGACACCACACAAGTCTAAAACCGGTTGCATTCTCCTGCCAGAAAATCTTATTCGCGAAAAAAGAACATCCGAAAGTTTTTTTTGTCCTTTGTTCGAATACTTACCATCTTCTACATTTTTTTCAGAATGGTTGAGTATGCTGTTCAGCATACTTCACCCCTTCTCCTTTGGAAAAGATGATATCCGTCCTCCGCCACACCTCCGCCGCCGCTATCGCCGGACCAAGGGACAGGTGAGTAAACTATGTGCGGGGTAGGGAAGGTTAGAGTCAGGCTGCAGGGGAGGGAAGGTTAGGGTCAGGCTGCAGGGGAGGGAGGGTTAGAGTCAGGCTGCGGGAGATGGAGGGTTAGAGTCAGGCTGAATGGAAGAGAGGGTTAGGGTAGTGAGAGGGGAGGGTTAGGGTTAGAATTAGGGAAAGGAGTGGGGGACTAGTTTTACTAACTTTTCTGCTCGGTGCTCCGTGGATCGATTGCAATAACTCCTTGCATATGCGTACGTTTCAGCAGTGTTGGACTGGCCTGACCTCTGCATCTAGGAGCTCCAAGCATAGTGAAGTAATGATGCCCACTATTTGCAGACTCCCATGTGGATTTTCTCATGGCCTTTATACACAGAACCTCACAACGGCCATCTTACTGTTTTAGACGGGTGTGGGTCTCCGGGAGGAAACGGCACTTTCGAAATTGGGCCGTTCTACCCGGAGACCCACACCCATCTAAAACAGATGGCCGCCGTGAGTTTCTCTGTATAAAGGGAATGAGAAAAGCTGAACAGTAAATAAACTATTTTGAACCGGAACCCAAATCTGAAAAACAGATGGAAAGTTACACCTGTGTAATGCTGAATTTTAGGGGGAGTCAAATCAATGTTATTCTTTGCATGCAGGGAGAATACTTTGCTTTTGCATATTGCACAGAGATCCCGACCAGCTTTATTTCCCTAAGGTAGGGTCCTACTTTGGTAAATCCACATGGGAGTCTGCAAATAGGGGGCATATGATTGGAACAGAGCTTATTTTGAAATGGGGTATATCTGTGGGTCCGGATGCCCCAGGAAATGTAAGGGAGTAGGCTTCATTGATATGTAGCTTAAATTTGACTATTTCAGATATTTATGCACATTTCTGTATATAAATTTCTATTTGTTTCTACGACCTGTATATGGGTTACAATAAAGTTGTAAAGTTACTTATAAAGTTACAATACCTTAAAATAACACTTGATCAAATGGAACAAAGTTTTTTAAATGTACTGTTTCAAAGACTCGATTTTTATGTTTATTAAAAATTAGGCTCCATTTTATAATGTGGGGATTTCGTTACAAATATAATTAAAACATACACTTAACTAAGCTTAAATTAAACATTTAATGTATTCATTGGTTCCTGTACCTGCTGCAATACTCACATTGGCATTGTAGCAGGAGTGTAGTGCTCTGGGGATAAGATGGCATCTTTACACTTGGGCAGGGTAGGGGGGGGGTCCCAAGTGTCAATCCTGCACAGGGGCCCATTCATTGCTTAAAATGCCCCTGCTACTAAATTCTAATAATGTTGCGCTTTCCCTTTACTTAAAATTATCCCTGAAAAACTGAATGAGAGCTTGCCAGACTTAAATAAAACGGAATACTTGACAGGTCTGGCTCATATCCCCATTTTTAATGACAAGTGATTAAAACAACACTTATGACTACTGAACAGCCTCTTCTCTGCCACTGTGAGTACTGCATACTCATGGAAGGCTCTCTACATAAATTGTGCACAGGTTGTAAGGAGCTCCTTCTGCAGAAGTTATTGTAAGAACGCTGCTTACAGCCACAGTATATATGGCCGGGAAACATAAAGTATTATTGAGCATCTCAGAGTGGGTTAAAGTGGCATTGACCGTATTTGGGTAATTCTTGATAATGATACATTAAAAGCCCGCTGAAGTATGTAATAAACACATGCAAATATCCTTTTTCAACAAGTGTCTTCCATTTAATTTAATAGGCCTAGAAGGTACCATTAACCACTATAACATGGTATTTTTAAGCTTTTTATTAAGGCTAAGGAGCAATTGGTTGGTGGTCCTAAAATGCAGGCAGGTTGGACTTTTTTCTGACATTGTGAGCTGTTTATTAATCTGAGATAGAAGAAAACTATGAACTAAAGAAGTAAAATAGTTTTCTTCTTAGTTTTCCCTTTCTGAATCTTCCTATTTAAGATAGCTTCAGTAAGGGGAGAAATCAGTTATTTTGTAACTCATTCTGCTTACAGTGATGCTCCTTTTGGACCTGATTCACACTTAAGAATCTTGAAGTATGTAATAAACACATGCAAATATCCTTTTTCAACAAGTGTCTTCCATTTAATTTAATAGGCCTAGAAGGTACCATTAACCACTATAACATGGTATTTGTAAGCTTTTTATTAAGGCTAAGGAGCAATTGGTTGGTGGTCCTAAAATGGAGACAGGTTGGATTTTTTTCTGACATTGTGAGCTGTTTATTAATCTGAGAGAGAAGAAAACCATGAACTAAAGAAGTAAAATTGTTTTCTTCTTAGCTTTCCCTCTCTGAATCTTCCTATTTAAGATAGCTTCGGTAAGGGGAGAAATCGGTTATTTTGTAACTCATTCTGCAGTGATGCTCCTTTTGTTTCCTTATGTGGATGAGTTGCACTTTACTCTGTTTTCCTTTGTTGTGGAATTCCAAATCAGGATTCCAATGGATGGGTATTATACTTACCTGCCCCTGGGGATCCTTGGCGCTGTTTTTCCCTGCTTATATCTTTAGCAGGAAGCTTCTGATCTTCTGCAGGTACAGAGAATATTTTTGCTGCTCCCATCACAGAGAAAGAAAAGCTTTTAGGAGCTACATTTGTAGGTGAGGGGGTTTGTGATGAAGCAAATGGAGCCCATTGTTTTATTGTAAGATCATTCTAAACAGAACAAAGACAACATCACATTCTGTTTTATGTCATTGGAGCTAAACCTGATCTCCATGCATTTTCCATATGCACAGAGGTCTGCAAGTCCGCACATGATGAGGGAGTAAACACCCGTCACTGTCATCTCACGTGCGGAGTGACTCTTCCTTAATATCTCTGCACAGACCTGCAATCGGACAGCGGTAGGATCTGCCATCTGCCACCCACTTACCTTCATCTGCATGCCTATCACCGCCCCCGTGTACAACACCTATCGTATGCAACTGAGGTTTGCGGAACATCTGACACATGCATGCGTGCTGCCAGCAAATCACCCGACTTCTGCGTGCAGATTGCAGAAGTCAGGTGACATTATTAGATTAGAAACAGGCCCATTGCTATTTCTTTGTCAGTTCAAATTGTCTTCAGTGTAGCACAATACATATTACATATTGATATTTCATGCATAAAATATATATTTACACATAAAACAAATAATAAAATGATCCAGACTTTTCCCCAGCTAAGTTTCTATTGTATGATGGCCACTTTTTTGTTCTCCACATCCATAATAAATCCCTTTGTATTGAGCCCCATCCAGACTTAAGTGAAATGGCACTTTCAAAACATTGGCTCTTAGGGCTGGATCCAGACTTAAGTGCTTGAAATTAGTTATTCCTGAGACAGTACTCCTTGGTCCTGTATGAGGAAGATTGGTCCAGTAGAAAGCTGTTGGGGGGTAAAGAAGGTACCTGCCTGGTCTATTTTTGAGCAGTAAATTTTGCAAAGCATTATGCCATCCATGGTGAAAATATCCTCAGATCTGACACCCAAGAAAAGGGATATGTTATTTTAACTCCTTGTTAAACCAACCAAATGAATGCCATTATTGCCTCACCTCATTTACCTGTCATGTCAGGTAGTGCCCTGCCTACCCAAGCCTTGGTAGGTTTTGAAGGTTGAGGAAGCCAGATAATTGGTGAGCAGATATGTGGCAGTCTTCCACACCGGAAGCAGAAAGCACTCTTCTAGATTATTTCTTTCTAAGACCCTAGCTAAGCACTCCCCTTCCTTTTAATGTAACCAATCACCTTAAGCTTAAGTCTGTCCATCTTTTTCTCTCCCTCCCACTTTGCTGACTTTACCAATGTGAGCTGTCTCTGTCCTCATTAGAACACTCCCCCTACTCCCTACTTTTAATGTCTTTCAGGCTTATACAGCCCTTCATTTTTATCATATCTTCAAAAAGAATTCAGGGAAAATATTCTGCGGAAAAATATGTCTAGTCAGCACACATTTTTATTAAACTCCAACAGCTATAGTCTTCCTGCTTAGGGGGACATGATCTATAATGAAAATGACAAATGAACAAATGCGTGACATGCCAGACATTGTAATATTCTGAAACTAGCCAAATTTCTGCAGAAACAAGAGGAAAAAAAAGAATGATGAGGGTAATGTGTGGAATTAGGGAGAGCTAAGCATTCTTCCTTGATGTGCATTAACATCTTGATATCCCAGTGAAATAGAGAGCAGTTTCCATCATGTCTTAGGTGACAGGGATTAATCAGCCAAGACACAGCTGTTAGTCCTCTAAGGGGCAATTCCCTTCTCATACACTGTCAGACAATGATGTTAAGCTGTCTACTACTAATCATTACTTGCAGGACGGCTCTATGTGAGGGCTTATCAAATAAAATTGTTATTTAAATTCCCACCGCATGCTTATTCTTAAGCCATATATTTAGAACTTTGCGGAGAATGTGTGTAGAAAATCTCCAGTCCAGATAAAAGGTTGTAATTGAATTTCCTTTTGTCTTTTCTGTGCACAAACCCCTCACCCCATTTAAAGAGACTGCGTGGAATGATTCATGTTGGCCTGTTAGCTTTAAATCTCCCATGAGCCTTAATGAGATTCCTTACATAAAGCCTCAGGTGTTTCTGAGCCTGGTCTATAGGAGTGATCTCCTGACACGTACGAAAGGCTTACAATATCTATTCCTATCGGACAAGTGATTTATCACTGGAAGGGCCCAATTTCATAAACAACAACAGTTCTATTAAATAAAACAGATAAGGTAACTGATAGCTACGGTAATAAAGAAATATATTTATCATCTGCTTTGGGTTATCTGTAGCTAAGTAACTCTAGGTGACTGCTATTGAGGTCTCACTGAGAAAATTGAGTTTATGTTGAAATCTATTTTCTGGGTTTTTTGTCTGTACGTAGACTGTAATCTTTAAAGATTAGTGACTGTGAATAAAATCAGGTTCTCCTTGGAAAATTACCCATGTCTGTATGTATTACTGCGTTTAAGTATGAACTACAATATTCACAGCGCTTCCAGGAAAACAGTTTCCTTTTTTGAAGCATGTATACTTTATATGTAGTAATACAGAATAGAGACACTTGGTATCTCGGCTTAGCCTGATCTCATCCTGAGACACTGAGGACAAAACCTGTGACCTTGAATTTCAATTTAACATTTGTCCTCCAGATGCAGCCATAATATATTGTTTACACCTAATATTTTTCAAGTCAAACTAACACGAGTCAATCTTACCACATAACACTGACTTCATACCCACATACTGTGACAGTCTGGCCAATTACTTAGTTTTGCTGGCATTATGGTTGTATGTTCCGACAATATTAGTATCTGTACATGGAACCAAGCATTTTTTTTTTTTTTGTGAAAAATGCATACAGCCTGTTATGAGATTCAATATCATGTATAAAGTATTTATAGATAGTTATGGGAAATGTGGGTGTGTATTGCTAACTTATCAATAAAGGCCTTAGGGTGGATGCCTGGTTCTCAAACTAGACCCAAAGTCCTGGTGTGAAGCTAATAAGCTCAGATTTTTTTGTAGAATACACAATCCTGTGAAGATCCTATTGAGGGAAGGGAAAGAAGTAGGGTCTAAGGAGAGGAAAGTTACTTTAAAATGCCTAATATGAGAATATAGGACCAGATCCACCCCTGCACACTTTTCATACGCTCAGGAGTCTGTCCATATGAGAGAGAGAGGGGAGTGCACGCAACCCTGTCACTCCCCTTTCTTGTGCGGGCTTTATTGCAGGTTACACTGCCATAAGCCTGCCTTAAGTTCGTCATGCGGATCAGTGGTCCGTACGACCGCTGATCCGCACAAGTGTGGGAGCTCCTTCTTACACTGTACACTTTGCATGCTTCCCCCCACCCACTTTAGCAGATGGAGGGGTAGCACAGCCCATTTCCTAGGAACAAAGTTTCATACAAATGTTGCTATGCTAGGGTTATGATAGTAACCCTAGCGTAGCAACATTCGTACGAATTCTGGATCCGGCCCAATATAGTTACATTATTTCAAGAGATTTCAATTTGATTTGAAGAGAAATAAATAAATAAATAAATAAATAAAACAAGCCTTTTTGCTAGTCCCAGCACAGAAAGTATCCTCGTTGTAAACGAAACTTTCTGAATTTTTTACCCTTTTATTTTATAAGAAACTGTTTGCAATATTTTGTATGTCAGTTTGTTTTCTCATGCTTTGTATGTAAGCGTTGTGATTTCTTTTTTTTATAATTAAATATCAATTAATACATTCATGTCTCTGTGTTCTTATAAATTCACGTGTCAGATCAGCTTGGTTCTTAAAGGCTGCATAGTGGTAACAGAAGAGATCATTCTGAGTCTATGATAATTCTGATAAAAGTACATTCTGTTAGATTGGGAGCTGAAGGCCTTCAGTAAAGGACGTATTGTCATATTGGTTCATACATTAATTTATATGCTTATTAAATGGGCTCCTTCACTGTTTTCAAAACTGAGGGCCAGATTTACTAAGCTGCCCAACATCACTCACATCATGCTTTCCCTGTGCAATGTGATAAAAGATTTCTAATATAATAGATTGATTTTTCCGGGACTTATTGACGTGATGGCCGCGATGTTGCTATTGCGCCTAATAGGTCCCACACATTGATGGGAATGGATTCGGGCATTCTGAGTTCACAGGGAGCATGCAATTTGCATTAAGAGATGTGACAGTTTTTGGAAAAGAAAGATAGACCTTTCTTGTTACCTGCCCTCCATTATTTATTATCTGGACATAAATAATATAATATTATTTAAAATATTAATATAATATCATATACTAACATATTAATATAATATCAATTAATATATTAAAATAAGTTAAGGCGGAATGCCTGTACTGTACAATTACAATACCTCCTCCTTCCCACTAGTGCTCACACCTCTTTCACCATTGGAAAGGCTTTGGAATGCAAAACACTCTAAATGTTTGGATCTTGAGAATCCAAATCCATACTGAAATCGCGACACAAATTTTCCTGATCTTAGCTATTGGAAAAAACACCCATTTCAGAAGTAAGAATCTGGTTTTATAACCTAGATAAAACCAGTATATGTTTTAGTTTAGATTACTTTGTGACAGTACATTAATGGAATGGAAAAATGTTGCTTTTTGTGCCAAAATAACAGGTTATTGTCAGCTAGCAACCCACAAATCTGGTTCACCAGTTATTACCATCTGCTGCCACGTTTGGTGATTGAACACACTATTTGGGTCTCATATTCAGGATTGTCTCTGGGTTTATGATGTCAGGTTTATTGATAATGCACAAATAGTTTATTTTAAATTATGCATACATATAAACACACACAAGTATTTACTGTAAATGGTGGTAATACCTCTCCAAAGCCTAATGGTTGTGATATTTCACACTTGTAGAGAGTCATACTCAGAAAGTTGTATTAGTATGATTTATTTTGAGGTTAACGTAAATGTCTTTTTAACGCTATTATAGGAGTTACAATTTGCTCAATACAACAAACCCACAGCCTTCAACAATCAAGCCATTCCTGCATCAAAAAGCCAAAGGCACAGTGATGGCTCGCTAGGATTATCAGACGTTCAGGTAAATCTTTAATACATGAACATCATTTCACAGGTACTTCTGTCATGTTTCATTTCTCTGAAAACATAATGTGACGTGAGTTTTTCCCTGACTTTACACATAGGGCTGGTTCCAGACTTAAAAATTAAAAGTTGGGGGTACAGCGCTACAGTCTGGTTCCAGACTTAAGAAGGAGCTTGAAATTAAGAGAGATAAGTTACTCCTGGGCTAAACCATGTTGATTGCAGGGATCGGCTACGTAGATAGCTTGGCTATGATCGGCTACGTAGATAGCGTTAATTACCTACTACGCATGTCATTTCGGACAGATACGCACTTAAGAAGCCGCAGCTTCTTAAGTTTGAATCAGGTTTTTAATTTCATGCTCCTTCTTAAGTCTGGATCCAGTCCATAGATTCTGCGGAAAAAAAATAAAATGACAATGCATCTCTCTTTCCTAGGTAAAATGTTAAATCCATTTTTAATGGGTTCTATATAGCTATATTTAAGGTTTTTGTTGTTTACATATTTTTGCAGTCATTTTAAGGTGCATTTTCTACATATGCTATCTAGCATCCAAGATGTTTTATTAATGATGTCCTTGGTCATTTGTCCTTGGCTACTGACAAGTAGGGACATTGGTCCAAGTACCACCAGTGGTACCACTGGTTGAGAGCCCATAGTTTAAACCCTATATTTACTAAAGTTGATTTTGCAAAAAAAGATCAAACTCCCGGGACTTTGCTGGAGATTATGCCATCGCCGTATTCACTAAAGGCAAAGTCCCGGGACTTTAGCCTTTTGAAAAATTGACCCGGCAAACATCGCAGGACAGAAATCGTCCAGATGCTTGCCATTTAAAAAATACAATTCGCCGTATTTACTAAAGGCGATTTGACTAAAGTCAGCAAATCGCTGAAAAACAAAGCACTTTGTGTGTGGGGCGCTTTCAATTAAAGTGCCCCACACCGTACCAGAAAAACACGTCAATTTATTTGACATGTGTTTTTCTATGTCCCAAAGCCCTGCGCAGCATGTTTGGAATGCTTATCATGGCTGCTCTGATAGAACTACAAGGCTCAGCATTGCTGAGCCTTGTAGTTATATCAGCGCCAGCATGTTAAGCCTTCTAAGCATGCTGCACTGTATCCGGTGCCCAAAAAAAAAATACAGTTTAAAATAAACATACACAAATACATTTACATACATGTGTGCCTAATAAAAACATTTACACTGAATAATATTGCCCCCTACTCTGTAAAATTACCCCAGGTGGCCACACTGTTTTGTACTAAATGTATTTTAAACTAATGTGTTTTGCATACAGTAAATAAAATGATTTCACACTCACCGTTTAGTTGTCATCATTTTTGGGAATAGTTGCTTGTAATTTCTTCTTTCTTTGCAGATAATCTTCTCCAGTTGCTTGAAGAATCTCGTCCAGTTTCTTGAAGATGATGATCCAGTCCTTCCTTCTGCTCTTCGGCCTCTTTTGGCACTTGCCCCATCGACAGGCTCCTTCCTCTTCTTCGGCGCCACTACTAATGATGATTTGGACACTAGAGGGCACCCTTCTATAGAAATTATGACGGCATAAACACTAGAGCGCTCACTAGAGCCCACTAATGTAAATGACGTAATATTTTCTATAAAAGGACCAAATAGTTATTAGTAGCGGTGTCGAAGAAGAGGAAGGAGCCTGTTGCTGCGCTTGTGATTTCTTCTTTTTAAACCGAAAGCAACAGCGATTTTTCAAGGGATAATCGCTGTGTTTTTCTATAGAAAAGCACAGCGATTTAGCCCTTGAAAAATCAATGCATATCGACGGGGATTTAAAATCACGGTTAAAAAGTATCTGTTAGTGAATACCACGATTTTTGCAAAAAAATGGCGGTAAAATCGCGGCAAGATCAGTCGACTTCAAATCACTGTAAAAAAAATCGACTTTTGTAAATATACCCCCATGTGTTTGCATCCAGCTGAAGCCTGAATGATTATGCAGAGCGAGAGAATGCCAGTACTGTACTTTAACTGAAAAGGGAATGACCATTTGCACACTGCAGCCAGCCTCTCTGACACTATGAGTCCTATGGTGCCACAGGCAAGCACTAGTATTTGAAGCTAATGATGCTATTCCAACATTTGCACCAAGTTGGGGGTATATGGCTGCTTATGATAAAACAAATCTCGAAAACTGCCTCCAGAGATTTGGTACACGTTCCCTTTAAACAGAGCTCAGAAAACGAGTCAAGTTATATTCTTGTTACTCCATTCATTTTGTTAATGTGATCTCTTGACATACACACAATGTGGTTACCTTCATGTAACCTTTCATTTTGTTTTCCATTTCATGTGGAACCCTTGTTTTTCAAGAGCCGTCTAAGATGGATTTTCTTTTATTCTGGTCTTTGAATGTCAGTTTACAAGAGCTCTTTAAATTCTTACATAAGTAATTATTTCCATTAATGAGGACTCAAGAACAAAAGACTGGACAAGATTTACAGTCCAGAGAGGAACCTGTCATAATATTAAAATAAGAAACTGTTTACAAAGGTGTCATGTTTATCGTGCAAAATATATTTTGTGTATTACAAAAATATATGTATAAACCATGGTTGCCTACTTTTGAAAAATAATTTTAGGGAGAAAAGTAAAATGGATAGGAGTGGTCCCTGCTTCGCCAGGGAGACGTTCCCTGCATCTCCAGGGGAGTGGTTGTGGGGCATCGCCGGGGGGTGTGTTGTTCCTGTGTTGCCGGGGGTGGCGGTCTCTACATCGACGGGGTTTGTGTATGGTTGTCCTGCAAAGTATCCACCCCCCCTCAGTATCTCCCATCATGTGCCTCCAGCACCCCTTAGTATTCCCCATCATGTGCCTCCAGCCACCCTCAGTATTTCCCATCATGTACCTCAAACCCCCCTCAGTATTCCCCATCATGTGCCTCCAACCCCCCTCAGTATTCCCCATCATGTG
>WWET01000469.1:554806-578185 GCA_011038615.1 Limnodynastes dumerilii | reverse complement strand
TTCTACAATTCCCTCATCTCTGCTACTACCACTGCTGTGTGACTGGAGCATACAGAGCATTGAGCACTTTTGCACCCTACCCTGGCTGGTCCATTGTGTGATATATAGCACTTGCCCTTATGTATCAAACCCACTGTCCTATAGAGTGTAAGCCTGTGAGCAGGGCCCTCTTACCCACCCAGTCTATCTTCCCCAGTACCACTGCTGTGTGACTGGAGCATACAGAGCATTGAGCACTTTTGTCATACACCCTGGCTGGTCCATTGTGTGATATATAGCACTTGCCCTATCAAATCAAACCCACTGTCCTATAGAGTGTAAGCCTGTGAGCAGGGCCCTCTTACCCACCCAGTCTGTCTGTTATTCCCCAGTATTGTTATAAAGATTGTAACATTGTAAAGCGCTACGTAATCTGTGGGCGCTATATAAAAACCTGTTAATAAATAAATAAATAAATTATACGTACGTCCAACTAAAAGATTAGAGTGCTTGAGGGACTCGTAAGTCTCCACCAACCCGTCCGTGTGAGGGGAGTGTCATGGCTGTTGCCTTGCAATATCCATGCGTATCATGGCGAACCTTTCACTGACGGATCTCTGAATACGGTCCCAGATCTTCAGATATATTCTCTGTTTATAGGCTATATTCTAGATCGGAATCTACATGACAGCATTGCAAATCAGAACGTTTATGAAACAATGTGTACGTGCTGTGTTCAGGCTTGTGTATTACAACAGGGAAGCATACTGAATCACAGAACCTTACTTATTAATATCATTAGACTGAAACCCCAATGAATGGTGCAGTTCCCTAAATTGACAGCTGCAGTTCTATAACAAGGACAGATCTTGTGCAGCAAGTTCATGGAAAGAAGTTATCCCTTCCCCTTTCTCAAAACACCATTATTATTTTATGTTAGCTCAAGATAATTATTTTTACTCCAGCTCTGTCAGCAATCTCCATTCTTTATATTACTTTCCTCAGCGTAGAACTTCCACATTGAATTCTAGCTATCTAATATGAAGGAGATTGCTGCAGAGGGGGTTACCTGAGGCAGAGTGTCCTATAAAATAGGATTTATTGCTAGGGTCTGTATGCACAACTGGGGGATCGTTTGAAATGTTAGACGAGAACACATGACATCACTTCACTCTTCATATAACCATCATGGAGATCTTTAGTGAGTTTTCCACCTTTTCGCTTAATACACACCTCATGTGAATGTAGAAGCAAAACTCAATTTCCAGGCTGAAATAAATCTTCAGATGAGTCGAATCACTTAGATCTGCGTCCATCTGGAATGTATTGGGTCTCTGACTGTTCTACACTTGAGAATCAAAGTTATAGCAACTTCACGGTCACAAGAATATGAATTCTGTTGAGTTAAGGGCTAACATGTCAACAGAGAACCAATGGTAGATATAAAGATGGCTTAAAACAAGTAAGAGGTATTAGATATGAGCATGATAGCCTCTTTTGATCCAGGAAACCTTAGGTAAAAGATAAGAGTTTTTATGTTATATAGCTAATAACTTAGATAACATTTTAAAGGCATACATGGCCAAACTGGTAAAGTTTCTGTAATTACAAGAAAATTAACTCAGACTGTTCATAATCCAAAAATGACAACCAATGAGTGTTATGACTTGGCTCATGCTACCCACATTGATTTCCTCAAGCAGCCATTGCCACAGGTTTAAGTGAAGACCGATGATCTTTTCTTATATCAATTAAAATATGCCAAAAAAAAAAGTTAAGAAAATTTAATAAAAGGACAACTCTGTAAATTCACTCCCATATGGAGGATCTAAGTTGGGATCTGGGCTCCTGTTCAGACTAAGCCTCCCCTCCTCCACTTAACATCCTCACCGCATCCTACATCTATCCCTTCTTCTCCTTCCTTCCCCCTCTCCTCTGCTCACACCTGCAGTCCACTTCTTTCCCTTCCTTATGTCTACTGTAAGTTCATCCCTCCCACTTAGTGTGTTAACTCACATGAGCAGGGCCCTCAATCCCAGTGTTGTTTCCTCCTCCACCACTCGCCCCTCACTTCGTATCCTCTTGTCCCCCTCTGCTACCCTTTTACCCCGTCCCCACCTGGTGGCTCCCTCTCAACCTCTCACCGCGGTCTATCCCCTCCTCCCTGATCTGCCAAGTTTGACACCTTGCATTTTGCCTTGCTGTCTGTGCTTGCTATTTTTGTAATAATTTTATATTTATATTGTATTTTATTAAGTACTATGCTGTCCATCTCGGCCCTGTATGCTTTCACTGTATCTTGTTGTCAGCATACTTACCCATTCCCCCCCCCAAAAAAAAACATTGACAATGGCTGCCTTTTCAAAATAGAGACAGATGAAAATGAGTTTTCAGCTGTCTCTACTTTTAAAAGACAGCATTCGCAGCAGCGATGTGCACCATTCTCAGAATCCACCCAAAAGTCAGACATTCCCAGATACCATCTCTGTTCATGTAAGTCAATCACAGACCCAGATAGGGTTCAATTCTTACCCCAGTTCTTCAGACTTTGTATTAGAGACCCTGTATGAAAGATGCGATAGCACTGTCCAAATTAGAGCACACTTTAATAATTGAGGTTACATAGACATGTGGTCTGAGAGTAATACTCTAAAGTTGACTTTAGACCTTGCATAGTCAAAGATCTGGTAAACACTATAGTATGGAGAAGGGAGGAAGGTGACAGGCTCAGGCCCCATAGCAAGGAGACAGGGTCAAACCTGGATGGGCAGGACTAGGTGGAGTCAGGTGGAACTGGGGGTGGATGGTATTGCTGCCTGATAGATGCTGTCAGAGCACTCATAAATGGAATGGCGAGCGTTGTTTTAAGCTGTCAGCCTCTGACAGCTTGCTTTACAGTGAAGGGGCTGTGGCTGCCATGGGTTCCACCAAGCCCCGTAGCAGTTGCAATTCTTGCACCCCCTGTAGTTACGTGAATGTAAATAATCTGAATTCCCCATCATAGTTATTGTCCAATGCTGGTAAAGTGAAAGGAAGTTATAGTCAAAATCAGTAACTAGCTGATAGCTAAGTACACTGTGTTGCAGTATAATAGGAAAATGATTGCCAGCAACATCCTCATCCCAATCTAAAAGCCAGGATATTGACAAGTGTATCAACAACATTTGTCAGCCATCTGTTTGTAAAACCAGGCCTAATGACATACATAGCCACTTGTGCAGGAGTCCATAATAAAATAGATGCAGGCAGAGACACATGTCTGACAGTTTTACAGAAGTCCTGCCTTAGAATAGCCGCAGTATCCAATAACTAAACAAAGTAGGAACATGAGGGATCTTTACTGCCACCTGCTGGGAACATATAGTACCACAGCAGCAATTATTTTTCCTCTTTAATAGGCCTATTTAGTAACGTAATTTATAACTTAACTATCAGAAAAGTGAGTATAAAATAATGATGGAATGTTTAGTAGTGGTGTGAAGGCAGGGCTGAATTGAGGGGTCAGGCCAATTATTATACACTATAAAACACATTTCAAAATATTTGTAAACCTTTAATGTCACTATGGACCGGATTCATACTTACGCAAAGTGTGAAAGTCGGGTTTCTAGACAGAAGTGCACATGCGCCGTTGGACCTCCTATCATACGGAACTCAGTTCAGTACGATAGGAAATCCATCCGATGGGCAGGCCTTCCCCTCCCCCCACCAAAAGAATGCAAAGTGGGTGGGTGGGGGGAGATGTTAATTTTACAGTACAGGCATGTTTAGCACATTTCACGCAGATCAGTGGTCGTACGGACACCTGATCCGCATGACACAGTTAAGGCTTTCTTATGGCAACTTAACTGGCCAAAACTCTGCCCTAGAGGGGAGTTACAAGAGCTGTTCAGTCCCTACTCTGTGCGGAGAGAGCTAATGCATGCGGTAAACGTACAGAGATCAGGATTCGGTGTTATGACGTTACAAAATAGATTATAACCCATTATGAGTCATAATTGTTTACAAACATTGTAACACACTCGCTACCATGAACAATGCCTCTGGCCTCCAAAGTGTCCCACAGAAAAGGCCTCAAAGTATTTCAGGGAATGTATGTTTTAAGCTCTTGAATTTCAAGGGTTTGTGTCATGCAATTTGTGTGAGACCCCGTTGCGAGTGGACCTATTTTGATAGGACTGTTTGCTCCCAGCCAGTTCCGAACTGGCTGGAATATCGATTGCTTCCTAACTCTAACCTAAGTCTCCCCCACCACAGCCTAACCCTAAGTCCCCCAAACGATGGATTTTGTGGAAGGTTTAGTCCAATAAATATTTGTACCAATACTCTACAACCCATCACTCTCTAAGGCACACCAGCCTTGGTACTGATGGGTCAGGTGTGGTTCACTGTTGAGAACGACCTTTTTTGAAAGGGCCGTTTTCGACACCCCATTTGCAAAGACGCAGCTTCCTGCCCTGCCACTGACAGGTAAGCGCCATTCTCTATTTCCCCAACCCCAACCCTTATGCTAATTCTTACCCTAACCCTACCCTTCCATTACCCTAATCCTCCCTTTACCGCAGCCTAATCCTAAATCTACCCCCTGCAGCCTAACCCTAAGTCCCGGCGGCGGTGCTTCTGAAAATGAATGGGTGAGTATGCGAATCGCACACACCCATTCATTAAAAATAAATTCTGAAACAGCTTGCATTCGAAAAAGGGACATCTGAAAAGCAACCTACGGCTGTCCCTATTTCACAATGAGAGGATTCGCAGCGGAGACTCGCAATGTTATGCAATACAAACAAAAATGCAAAAAAAAGCAAATGTGGAGAATAATGGTGACTTACCAAGTACTTCCGATCTGCCGTTAGTTTACTGTACTCTGAAACACAGAACACAGAGACAGAGAGTTCTGGTCAATTATTATGCGCTTCTAAAACCATCACTATTCTACTGATAAAATATTAGGTGTGCTGCGCAGACTTGGGAAAATCACAGCATCAAAGAATGTGACTTAAATAATTTATCTTCATATCACAGTAAGGAGCTTGAGGGAGGTGTGATTATCTGATACAATCACATTTCTGAGGAGTTATCAAGAAAAGCTCACATGTGTTTTACACTCCTCTCGTCATGCCCTGTGGGTGTGATTATGAGGTATCATACATCAAAGAGCTCGCTGTCAAATATTTTATAAAATACACTGAAAAAATTATTTATTAAATGGATTTAAAAATCTGACAAGACAACTGATGTGTTATGCGTGATGAGATCCGTACAATGTGACTGTTAAGGAGAGAGTTCAAAGCACATTAAGTGGGATAAGTGATAAAGATACGATTTTACAAGGTAACGTTGTATAGAAGGTAAGAACAAACACGGCATTTTAATTCCACATCAAAGTCTGTGCTATGGGAGGATATCTTCCATTGTTCCCAGGTTGTAATGGTGAATGTTATCTAATTATATACAGCATATATTACTGAGTTGTCATTTCAGTTATTTCATTTCCCCACAGACTCAAAATATTGTCACTTGCAGGAATACACAGAGTGACATATAAAAGGGGATAAGGGGAAGAGTCACTGGTTACAGAACAGATTGAAATATTTATCAATTTATTTATATAGCATAAATATGAAAAAAAGAGATACAAAATAAGTAAATAAAGGTACTCGTTTACAATGCCGAATTGTACTCTCCTTGGCGAAGATGATTATGGTTCGGCTGCTAGAAGGTGATAAGGTCAGGGTTTATATTGCATGTCTAAGCCCCACCCCCTGGTCATAAATGCCATTTTACATAGTATTACTAGGGATGGGGACGGGTCTTGATGATGCAAATGACATCATAAAGTCCCGCCCTGTCCCTTAGTAACACTAGAAATAGTAGTGTTGCTAGGCAGGGGATCAGCATTTGCATGAAACCACGGCCTCAAGACAGCTGCGGGTGATTTGCAGGCTCTCTCAGGATACCAGGAGAAATGCTAACACTTCAGAGTCTCCCGCATATTCAAGGAGAGTTACAGACCCTCCATCATGACCCATTCCATTAGGTACAAAATACTCTGCTTCTCTGTTTCCAACTGTCAGTTACTATGGTAACCACCTTTGTTGAAGAAAGAAATTGTTTTTTTTAAATATCAGTTAATTCATTTAAGCCAGGTTAGTGACAGTTGAAAGCTCAAGAGCAGAGTATATTGTACCTAATGGAATGGGTCATGTTGGAGGGTCTGGAGTCAGCAACCCTGAGTGAGGGTTAGGCTGATGGAAATATTACCTGTCACGGCTGGAACGATGCTGTCTCATCGCAAATGGGCAAAAACTGGCCATGGTCATCATTTCATTGCTGGGATGTGATTGGTCGAAATGCAGATCATCAATACGGCGAGCCACACCCAGTGGGAATGGAGAACCCAGTAATGCTATGTTGAATTGTACTGGTTTAATATGTCTCCCCTCAATTCATCATGTTTCACTCAGCTCTACATTTATATATTACTCAAGCTCTGGATGACACACCAGATATGGGTCACATACATTTCAGATTTAGGTGGAAGCAGGGCCGGACTGGCCATCTGGCAGTTCTGGCAATTGCCAGATGGGCTGTTGGAGGTATGGGTTGGTACTTTGATGCAGAGAGTGGCTGTTGCAAGCAGCTGAGATTCTCCCTGATACTTACAGTGTCATTAGTATACTGCAAGAGCTCCGCATAGAACTTTCTCACAAGTCTTTTCCTGGTTCCTGGTAATCAACCAATCAGGTAGCAGATAATGCAGTTGTGAAACTCCCTGATTGGCTTCTGCTGCTTCTATGCACCACCCAAACTTCCTGTACAGTCCTTCTCAGCACAGCTCTCTGCTGACATAGTAAGTGTTTGTGTGTGTGTCTAAACTGTGATTTGTGTGTGTGAGAGCCTAAAACTGGTTGTGTGTGTAACTAAGTTTTAGTTTTAAAAGGGTACTACTATATTTAAAGTCTCTGAAGTGACTTCTTTTCATCTGGACCTGCATTTACTTTCTAAGAGCACACAGAGCAGTAGCTTTCATAGAGGAGTGACAGTATTACATGGAGTGTGTGTGTGGAAATATATAGCTGTATTTACCTATAGTTGTGTGTGTGTGTGTGTGTGTGTGTGTGTTTAGATATATATATGTAGCTGTAGTTACCTATACTTATGTGTGTGTGTGTGTTTAGATATATATAGCTGTATTTATCTGTGTGTGTGTGTGTGTGTAGATATATAGCTGTATTTACCTATGTGTGTGTGTGTGTATCTGTGTGTAGATATATAGGTGTAGTTACGTGTGTGTGTGTGTGTGTGTGTGTGTGTGTGTAGATATACACTATGGATTTATAGCTCTTTTTTCTTTTTTTTACCTTAATTTCCCAAGGACTATGGAGCTGATGCCGCGCACATGGCACACCTGTAAGTGTGTGTGTGTTTTGCATGCATGTAATGTATGTGTGTGTGTGTGTGTGTGTGTGTGTGTAGATATATAGCTGTATTTACCTATGTGTGTGTGTGTATCTGTGTGTAGATATATAGCTGTATTAACGTGTGTGTTTCTTTTTTTTCCCTTAATTTTCCAAGGACTATGGAGCTGATGGAACGCATACTGCTGCGCACATGGCACACCTGTAATGTGTGAGTATTGATTTTTCTCATATTTATACCTCTGTCTTGCATTTGCCAGTTCACTTGCCGGGACCTCTACATGCTTGATGGGGCTACCTCTTCTCCCATAACTAAGGCTACTCGCCAAAATAGCTATCGGGATTGCTGTGGGACCTCTATGACGGACTTATATTTTGCTATGTATATGGATTTTAAGTATTACTTTCCTTTGCCTACATTTTCTGCTATATAAATTATAGAGTCTTTTTTTGCAACAAGTATGGATTTTATATTTGCACTTTTTTACATGAATGTACTAGGGAGTACTCTGCCCTATGAAAGGATTCTACATTTGCACTTTATGATATGCATTACGCTATTGGTTGGCTATTTTTTGTCCCTGGCTGCTATTTGTTTGTATTTTTTGTACATTTTACTATTTTTCACTATTTTTGTGTTTTGATGTACTGTGAATAAAATTGTCCAAAAATGTTTGTAAAATAACTTTTTTGATGTTCGGACTTCTCAGTTGAGTATTACTTGACAGCATGATATAGATATAGAGATATAAAATATATATGCTTATTCAGATTACTTGGTGTGCCTTTACTCATGAATAGGTAATTTTTTTTTCATGATAATATGAACACTAAGTTTGATGTAGCTGCACGTACAACTTACACAGCCCCTTGCTGAATGTTTGTTTCAGTGGCCGTGTCATTACTTATGTGATTGTGCCACTTAGCAACCGATGCAGTCGTTCAAGTAGTCTGAACCACAGAAGGTGGGCGTGTGTGCGTTGAATGCCAGGGCAGATTTTTAGTCCCAGTCCGGCTCTGGGTTGAAGTGTTGTGATATTATTGCTGCAGCTTTTGTCAGTCACAGATCGTAGCGAGGGAGGTAACTACAGGGTGTGAAAGGGGGGAAGCTGATACGGTGCCCGGAGGAGAGTTGGGCCCGCGGAAGCCGCCACACTAATACTGTAATCAAGCTATAAGAGGCTGACAGCTTCTATACGGCAGTGCTCGGCACACCAAGTTGCTCTTATAAGCTGTAAGTCTCTGACAGCTTCTATCAGGCAACGTTTCTGCTCAGTTCCTCCTCCAGTCCTGCCTTTACATAGTAATCTGCCTTCATATTATAAAGTGTTTACTGCTGTTGTTGACATTATTCACAATCCTCTCTGAGGATAAACGTACATATATAATAGCAACTTTTTTCTTTCTTTACTCAAGATAGGAATGTATCATTCTGGATTATACAGATCATAGCTTATACAGCAGCGAATTTACTATACAAATATATGGAAATATACTGTATGTATAGTATACATAAGGGATGATAATCATTAAATACATAAAGGGACATTGATAATAATTTTTTTAGAAATCCTAAAATTAATATTTATTTGTTTACATTTCTTTAGTATTTATATCATATCTCATTACAAAATAAATTTAATATCGCATTACAAAATAGAATAGCACCATCAGGAACTGTGTTCAGATTTATGATAATGATTGAATAAGATAAGCATCATGGAAAATGCTATTTTAACCAACTACCTTATTTTAAATAGTAATGATCAGATAACTGTATATCCTGTATAAGACTGATTAAGATGACAAGAAGGTGTTGGTATCATAAATGAGGTTGTTAAAAATTCTTCAGATATTACAGTTTTAAAATAAGATTTATATTTTTATTATTATTATTATTGTAAAATATGCAATTTAATATTATTATTATTATTATTATTATTATTATTGTTGTTGTTATTTTATTATTGTTCTTATTATTATTTTCTGTTACCTAGCATGTCATTTATTAGAAAATAGTATGTGTGACTTTAAGGTATTATTAATTTGAAAACATTGGGTCATAAGGTTTACAATTATTTTGATCTCTATTTTATAGTGTATAATTCTTGTGGTATTATTTAGCATTATCAGTGTGCTGTTCTATGTACATGTGCTGTTTATGCTGTTTTATATACAGGATGAGAAGGTCATTCTATTCATTGCCACTTTTATCAAAAGAATGTCTGTTTTGCCTTTTATTGACTTATAATTGAACTATTAATAGTGTAAAGAATGATTGCCATCGATTTTATTAATCATAATATAATACTGATTGGTTAACAAGGAGGAATATATATATATATATATATATATATATATATATATATATAGCTAAGAGGATAGATAATGCAATATACAGAAACGCCATGAGCTGTGATCATACACCAGGAGACATTTATCAAATATTCCCTTTTTTATTCATCAAAGAAAAAGAGAGATTTTTCCATGTCAGAGATAAAACAACCCATGACAAAGCTGAGTCCATGGCTGGTAAAGATGGATTATTCCTCTGGGAAGCTACTGCCCATCTGGATGTTGAGAGTGCGCACAGAAGACATTTTGATGGCTTTCATTTTACAAACTGTCCAATGGTTAATCCATTCCTTGTGAAGAGCAATGTCAACCCTATCAAAAAGCTGATCAAAAACAATGTCAAAAAAGTTGGCCACATAGGGTAGATTTGTTAGTTAAATAGTCTTCCCTAGCTTTGTTCACTTTTCATGGCTTATGTCCAACTAAATACTGTACAAACCCCAGAAGCTGCATACTAGAGGTTGGATCTTGCTCAACAATCCAGTGGGAACACATACTGACTAATCCAGACTGAAGAGCATCATAAATCGCGTCATTAAGCCCCGCCCCCGCATGCGCCGCAAGCTTCTCTCCGGAATCTCCCGAAGAGAAGCTGCAAAAAGTCGGCAACCATGTTATAGAGCCGCCAGCTGTTTGACGTTATTATAAGAGTTACTATTAAGAATGGTTAATTCTGGGCGTGGCTTGGCAGCTAATGGAGTAGGTCGCACAGGACTCCAGCTCCTCTACATTACCCGGATAACTCACCCATCTGTGGCCCTAAGCTGTACCAGGTGCAGACAGAGACAGGCACCGGCACTTTGTTACAACCGCCGCATCAGCTGATCGTGCCGAGGCAGTGATTCCCGCCAACCCCAGGAGCTAAGAGTCTGTAGCGTGCCTGCGGACCAGACTCTCTCCTCCACACTGCTCTGTGTTGCTTCAGGCTGCCTTGTCGGCGGGTCAGCGGCAGGCTCCCGGCTCCTCTACCAACCCCACGCACCTGAGGCTGCCCCTGGAGGTAAATCATATACCCCGGTGGATTGGACCCTAAGGAGCTGTCTATTTGGCGAGAAAACACGCCATTTTAAGGGGCTGTACTCCTGCCGCCGTCTTATACCCTGCAGGGGAAAGAACCTGGTGTGTACTGCCTGCTGGTAATGGCATACTACATTCAAGTTTGTCAGTTCTAATAGATATACTGGCTGCAATCACCTCAGTACCTAGGATTTGATTCTCCAGCACTTACAGCATACAGTAGTGCTTTCCACATTTATCCCCCCCCAGTGCTGCTTTCACCATCTGAGGCTGTCTGTGAGTACCTGTATATTTTCACTTGCTATTTGTATACCAACGAAGTTATACCTTTACAACTGAGCTAATTGCCAGCTCTCACGTATACTACAACCCCTATCAGGGTTACTCTGAAATACCATACATCATTTTGGACGCTGGTAACTCCAATATTATTTCCAGTACCATTATATATCAACAATTGTCACCTGTTACTCTATGATAGAATGGGCAAACACAACAAAGCAACAGCAGCTGCTGCTAGACTGGAACGCTTTCGCAGACATTCCACTAGTAGCTCCCAGCAGGAAGCTGTGCCAAGTCCCCGGAGCTCGGGGCCCGTGGAGGGTAGCCTTCCCTTCCCGCTGATGACTCTCCCACTCTGCAACAAGCGCTCCTTGCAATCACAACATGTGAGAAAAGATTAGCTGACAAAATGGGAGAAGTCCAAGCTGATATATCACTACTGCGGCAGGACCTCCAGCTTACGAGGGAGAGAGTGGGTGAAGTGGAACACAGAGTCTTAGCACTTGAGGACACAATTGCTCCGCTTAAAAATTATGTGGTCGAGTTTAAAGAACAATTCTGCACCTGCAAGGCTAAACTAACGGATCTTGAGGGGAGGCTAAGAAGAAATAATCTGTGTTTTGTAGGTCTTCCGCAGCACACAGAGGGTAACCAACCAGAGTCCTACTTGGAGAACCTGTTGCTGAAAGAATTTGGTAAAGTGGCATTCTCTCCCCATTTTGCTGTAGAGCGGGCACACAGAATTCCCTCACAGGCTCCAGTCCAAGGTGCAGCCCCTCGCACATTCATAGCAAAGTTTCTTCACTATAAAGACCAAGATGCTATTCTCCGCCTAATGCGGCAACATGGCCCCATCAGGATTGATAACACTATAGTCTCAGCATTCCCTGACTATGCATTGGACGCTCAAAGGAACAGAGCTCAATTCACCCAGGTTCATCGAAGGCTACAAGATCTCCAGCTACCCTACTCCATCTTGTTTCCAGCCCGGCTACGGGGGGGTGGTGAATGGCGAATCCCACTTCTTTTCTACTCCGCGTGAAGCTGAGGCATGGCTGGACCGTAATCCACGGCATAGACCGTCACCACCACATTAATCCTCGAGGACCTTCAACACATTTCTCTTGGACTTTCATACAAGAGTCGGTTAAGTTTCTGTCTTACTTGCACTTTAGTTAATACTATGGAAAATACTTAGGTCACTTAAATATCTCCTAAAAAAATGTAGGGGAACTGTTTTCATAGGCTTAGCGTCTACCCTTCTGGTTTCTCTTTTTTTTTCTTTTCTTGGGGGGAGAATAAGGAATAGGTTTAGGGGTCACTTTTGAGGGTCAAGATATACCTAAGTTACAAAGGGTATATGGGGTGGGGGTTGGTTTGGGATTGTTTAAATCTAAGTTTGCTTCCTATTTATGTATGGTTCTATGTTTTTACTTGCTGTAAAGTACAGAGAAGCGATGTGCCATGGTCTCAGCTGTGCCATGTCAAGCTTTCCAGGGTTATTAGGCATGTCCTCTTCGAATGAGTGGTTTCTGGTCTGGGTTTTATCCGTCGGTACAGTGAGTACTATTTGCACCACATGAGTAGTCACAACCAACACAATCTATCCTTTATGGTGTGGAATGTCAGAGGTTTAAATGATAAAATTAAACGTTCACTGGTGCTCAACTATGTTAGGAAAAAAACCCCGGATATCATTTGCCTCTTAGTAACTCAACTGGTAGGGAGTAAGATCTTACCACTGAAATGCCAATGGATGGGATGGGCATTTCACTCAACCTTCTCTACTTACTCTCGTGGTGTCTCTATTCTTGTCCATAAAGACCTAAGTTTTAAGATGGAGGACATACATATAGACCCGGTTGGTAGGTTTGTTTACATTAAGGCACTTTTTGATACCTCCCCCTTGCTTTTGATGGCACTTTATATACCCCCACCATATTTTAACTCCCTCATGAAAATGGTGGTTATCTATCTGGCCAAGTTTACAGATACCCCAGCACTCCATTGTGCTCCTTCTATAAACCCCAATTTAGATAGATGGAGGGAGACTGACTCTCCCCGAGAGCGCACCACCTCCCCATTCGCAAGATTAGCTGCTGGATTGGGTCTGGAGTATAAGAAACGTATCGTTTCGTTACGTAGATTGCGTATATGCGGTCTTAAAGACCGCATATATGCAATCTAGAGAAGCGATGTGTCATGGTCTCAGCTGTGCCACGTCAAGCTTTCCAGGGTTATTAGGCATGTCCCCGTCGAATGAGTGGTTTCTGGTCTGGGTTTTATCCGTCGTTACAGTGAGTACTATTTGCACCACATGAGTAGTCACAACCAACACAATCTATCCTTTATGGTGTGGAATGTCAGAGGTTTAAATGATAAAATTAAACGTTCACTGGTGCTCAACTATGTTAGGAAAAAAACCCCGGATATCATTTGCCTCTTAGAAACTCACCTGGTAGGGAGTAAGATCTTACCACTGAAATGCCAATGGATGGGATTGGCATTTTACTCAACCTTCTCTACTTACTCGCATGGTGTCTCTATTCTCTAAGTTTTAAGATGGAGGACATACATATAGACCCGGTTGGTAGGTTTGTTTACATTAAGGCACTTTTTGATACCTCCCCCTTCTTTTGATGGCACTTTATATACCTCCACCATATTTTAACTCCCTCATGAAATGGTGGTTATCTATCTGGCCAAGTTTACGGATACCCCAGCACTCCATTGTGCTCCTTCTATGAACCCCAATTTAGATAGATGGAGGGATACTGACTCTCCCCGAGAGCGCGCCACCTCCCCATTCGCAAGATTAGTTGCTGGATTGGGTCTGGCGTAAAAGAAACTTATTGTTTCGTTACGTAGATTGCGTATATGCGGTCTTAAAGACCGCATATACGTAATCTACGTATCGAAACGATACGTTGATTACGTACAATAGCTACTACGCATGCGCAGTAGCTATCTGTCAGCAAATTACGGCCGTCTGTGGAAGACGGCCATAGTTCTAGATCCGGGCCAATGTATCTATTGTTAAACTGTATGCACTAGTTTCATTCTCACAAGGTACTTAACAAACATCATGTTGTAATAGGCACAATGAATTTATTATACTGGTATATTGTGAAGTGATATAAGATAACTTACCCTTAGATCAGATTGTATTACACTAGCACATGATTTTATTGCTTCTGTAATGGCACTATCCATTTCTCCTGTATTTGTGTTTTGTTAGTTTTGTTTCGATTGTATGTAATATAAAATTATAAGAAAATGTTCAATAAAAAACACTTGATATAAAAAAAAAGAATGGGTAATTTTATAACTGTTCCTGATAGCAAGAGGCTGCAGTGGTGGTTAAGATTTCAATAAGGCAGGTATAAGGTTAGGATTAGGCTGCAGAGCATGGGGTTAGAGTTAGGCTGCGAACCATTGACAGTTAAGGTTAGGCTCAGGGACAGGGAGGGTTAAGGTTAGGCATGGAGGGTTAGGGTAAGGGGATGCTTAACTTACCTTTTTCCATTGACATTTTTTGAAACTCAGTCGGCCGCTGGCAAGAAGTATTCTTTATGAGGATGTCTCGCGATGGCATCCCTGTCATCACTTCTCATTCTAAATGGGATTTTTCGGAAAGAAGCCTTTCTAAGTGGCAAACTACACTCATACCAGACTGGACGGAGCACCCGACTGAGGGTTCACTTGTAGTAAATTTACAGGATAGGGTTTCCCTCTTATTACATACCAGTATAGACTTCCGCCCCTCTGGGAATTGCTGTGTGCGTTTGTCAGCAAGTTTAAGGCAGTTGTTCCCATGGCAGTAGGATAGGTTTAAATCTTTGTCATAGTTATCAGTCAAGCCTTCTATTTAAAAGACAAAGGAAGTACATTACAAAACTCTATCAATTCAGAAAAGTAAATCATCCCATCAGTAACAGCCATATGCAATAAGTAACTATTATCATTTTTATTAATAATAATATAATAATAATTATAATAATAATAATTATAATAATAATAATGTACCTATTACTCAAAAACTTGTTCCCAAAAGAAGATTTAGTTAAATATGTAATGAGTGACATAGGACCATATTCACACTTAAGTAAGTGTGGAATCTACATGCGTATTATTACGATCTGATAAACTGCACATGCCCAGAACCCAAATATATGCATGTAAACTATGGCCGACTGATTCACATACGTGGACGTTTGACAAGTCCTGCATGCGTGGCTAGAGGGACAAGACTCTTAATGAAAATGAGCTGCACAAGGGCTACTAACGTACAGTATGGGTGTTCCACAGAGTTAGGACTGATTCACAGGTAGGAGAGCCTTGCGGAAACTAACATATGCACGGGAAAAGTTAAGGTAGCCCTCGATCACTTGTAAGTTGATGAACTGTATTGTTTGCTGTGAGGCCATGCATCTTCTCTTACTTAGTTCAGGCCACATATTCTGTGTGTTTATACTCAATGGATGTGTGTTTTTAAATGAAACAAATAAAGGCTCGTTTTTCTTTATTTCACATTTTGTGCAAGACTTCAATCTTGTTAAATTGCTGTTATTTTGGTATATTTTGTGAAGGTTTATTTTGAATATTTATTTACTTTAAATTTTGTGAACAAAACTATTACTATGACTTATATTTAACTGTATTGGTTGTTTCTTTTATTTTTAAATTGTTTATTTTTTAAATGTTTATGAAAGTCTTTTTACAGTATGTAGTGGATCATTGTATTTCTAACTTCTTGCAATATCTGTTTATTTTTATTTTGAAGTATGTCATGATTATTCATCAAGTTGTATTTTTAATACTTAATTTTGTTTACATATGTTAATGAGAGCACTTGCTGTTTTTAGTAAAACATTTCTTTACATTTCCAAAGCCTAATCAGTGCGTTTAGTTACGTATCTTTGAATCATAAGCAATTTTAAGTACCCAAACGCATGTCCGATTCACAGCTAATAAAGTCAGCACGTACCTCATTATACGCAGGAAAGCCTTACATCGTTATGTGGGGGAAGTAGTTAATCGGGTTCTTTCTTTTCTCTGAATCGATATTGCAGATTTTTCACGTGTGTATATTTAGGTAAGTTCACAATTTTACTCTTTACTCTTAACTGTGAATAAGGTCATAAAATTTATTTTAAATGATTACAAAAATAATACTGGTGCAGTAACATTAAGATTTACTAACTGATTTTGGTAAGTTTTATTGTGCAATATCTACTGTTATATTTAGCAAATCTGGTACCAGATTTTAGTTATTTAAATTTTTTTGTTGGTAAATAAACTATTGCTTTATATAAATACACCCAGTAGTTTCTTAAATATATTTGTGTATCTTAATATTAGAGCACCAGTATTATTTTATAATTCTTGCTTCTGTTTTCAAATGTGGGTCTCACTAACTCAGAATACGGGCTGTGTTTGAATTTTGAGATATAATTTATTTTTATATAGAGAGAGTTTTTTAATATATATATTATATTTTTTTTTAACAACCTTATTTTTGTTTTTATTAATACAATGCTAAATCTATTAAAGCATCTAAATAGGTGAGTAAGAGATGTTACCCACAGCTACCAATCAAATTCTAGCTATCATTTTATAGAATAGACTTTAGAAATGAGAGACAAAATACGATTAGTTGCAGTGGACATAATCTCAAATTTTTTGGTTTTTTTATGAGGGGAAATTCAGAGTTATGAGAATTAGCATAAAAGGAGCAAATCTGCGCTTTGGCAGAATAAAGATGTAATGTGAGAGGTGCAAATGAATATACATGTTTTTGCATGCAGGAAAAACATACTTGCACTTCTGCAAATTTGAGTTGAGCTAGGAAACTGCCCCTCTTATCTCTACCTCTGTTTTAACACTTTAAAACTTGCCTTACTCCCTTGGTTTTCCAATGTGCATATTTCCCTGTGTTTCATGGGGTGTGGGTCCACGGAAAGAACGGCCCAGTTTCGAACTGGCTGGGATTTCGTTTGCATATTCCTCGATGAGGAATAGCAATCGATCCACGGAGCACCAAGCTTTCGGTGCTCAGGAAAGTAAGTAAAAAAAGTATCCTAATCCTTTCCCTAATCCTAACCCTCCCCTCTCATTACCCTAAACCGAACCCTCTCTTCCCCGCAGCCTGACCCTAACCCACCATCTACCGCAGCCAGTCCCTAATACTCCCATCCCTGCAGCCTTACCCTAACTCTCCATCTCCCACAGCCTGACCCTAACCCTCCCTCCCCCGCAGCCTGACCCTAACACTCCCTCCCCTGCAGCCTGACCCTAATCCTCCCCTGCAGCCTGACCCTAACCCTCCCTCCTCTGCAGCCTGAACTTAACCCTCCCTCCCCCACACCCTGGAGAGGTTACTCACCTTTCCTGCAGTCTGGCGGTGGCGAAAGAATATCGGCGGCGGCAGCGTTAGTTGCGAATGAGAATGGGTGAGTATACCGATTAGCATACTCACCCATTCTGGAAAAAAAATAGAAACTGGGAAGTATTCGAAATAGGGACATCCGAAAAGGAACTTTCCGATGTCCCTATATCGTAAATGAAAGTTCTCACCGGGGACTGCAACTGTTTTTCATGTACTCAACCATGAATTCTACTATCACTAGAAAACATCACAAACAAAGACAACAAGGGCCACAACAATATAGCTATATTAGGTTAAGATGACCTACAAAGACAAATCTTCCATTGGAAAGTGTGCAACAGCCATATAGGAATCAGGCTCCCAAAATAAACTCTATATTGTGAACTATGTATGTGCTGACACATAGTGGTATAGATTGGATGGTTTCATGCGCCAGACCTGTTTTTTGTTCTTTTTTTGTACACATTTCACATTCAAATTTGCTGTTGGGAACTGGAACCTATTACCCCATTCACTATAGCGAGAGGTTGCAGAAGTTGCAATGGGTAGATTAGATTTTGGCTGCAGTGGCTGCGGTGGGCTAAGGTTAGGTTAAGGTTAGGCTGCAGAGGATGAAGGGTTAGGCTGGGGAGCATGGAGGGTTAGGATTAGGCTGTAGGGCATGAAGGGTTAGGATTAGGCTGCAGAGGATGAAGGGTTAGGGTTAGGCTGGGGAGCATGGAGGGTTAGGTTAAGGTTAGGCTGCAGAGCATGAAGGGTTAGGGGTAGGCTGGGGAGCATGAAGGGTTAGGGTTAGGCTGGGGAGCATGGAGGGTTAGGTTAAGGTTAGGCTGCAGAGCATGAAGGGTTAGGGTTAGGCTGGGGAGCATGAAGGGTTAGGGTTAGGCTGGGGAGCATGGAGGGTTAGGGTTAGGCTGGGAAGCATGGAGGGTTAGGATTAGGCTGTAGGGCATAAAGGGTTAGGGTTAGGATGCTTAGATTGGAAGGTAGGGTTAGGGCTGCAGAAGGGAAAGGTTAGTGTTAGGCTGCTGGAAATGAAGGGTTATGAAAGGGTTAAGGGTAGGGTTAGGTAAAATGACTTACCTTTTGGCAGATTACTCTTTTTGACTAGAGGAGTCGCTTCACAGAGATATGCTACGTCATTGGGTGGACGTTCACCCAATGATCAGTCCTACAGATCAGAACAGAATAGGGAGTAATGTTAGGGAACATTGTAAGCTGAATGAACTATTTAGGGGACACTATTTTCTACGTGTAAATCTGCATAACACTAGAATGTGGTTATTTTAGGAGTCTTCTAATTAGTTTATTATCAAATACAATCGCAGTATGAAGGGAAAAGAATCTGACTGTGAAAGTCATTAACTCACCACTAATTCACGGGCTGTGGAAATAGAACCCAGTGACAATGTGCTAAACAACTCCGGGCATTCATCAAGAGGTGATAGATTAATACCATCGTAATCCTGAAATTAGCAATTAATCAATCTCATGTTTACCATGATACGAGACTGCTCCATGTGTGACAGAGGGAGACGCAGATCAAACCCAATCAATCTCTTTAACTTGTTGAAAAAATATGTAGATTCCAGCAAAAGGCTAAAAAAAGCATCATACCAGTAACTTGTAATTAGATGTAACTGTGGGATTTAGTTGCCAGTATGATAGGCCCATTTTCAACACTTATAAAGCCAACAGTTGAATTGCGGATGTATCAGTGTCTAAATGCTTCTAATTTTTACTATTGGGAATGAGTACTTATAGCGAATGGCCGTATTTCCCCAAGTACCTGTTCCCAATAGCAAAATGTTCTCTCCCTGACACTATGGAGAGAATGGGGAAGGGTTGTGGCGGCCTGTGGGAATGGGTTTATAAAAGAGAAGGTTAAGGTCATGCTGCAAGGCATAGAAGGTTAGAATTAGGGTTAGGCTGTGAGACATGGAGGATTAAGGTTAGGGTTAGGCTGCGGGAAACGGAGGGCTATGGTTAGGGTAACAGAAGGTGAGGGTCAGGGTAAGGGATCAGGTAAAATCTTAACGGTCGCCATTGCAGCAGCTGGATCTTCCCTGGATTGCTGGAAAGAAAGTGAGCCACTGCAATATGGGGATAAGCTACAATAGGTCAAGGCACCTCCTGTAGACTAGTTCCCAACTTGTGTTCCAATATGTGTTCTTGGAGAGTCTTTGGTAAGATAAGTCCTCCATTTTAACAGATGGGCGGCCTTGCTGAGCTGGAGTCAGGATCCTAGAACAAAGCAGTAATTCGTAAGCTCAGGTGTAGTAACAAGATATATATATAAAACTGCAAGTGTGTATAAGGATGTCTTACAGCCCTGGCTGCTCAGTTTTTATTGCACACCTGTATAGAAATCAATATTAAATAGTGCAGAGGAGTTTAGTGACAATTCTGGTGGTTCAAGCTAACAACCATAACCCCAGTGCCAGTGCTACCAATAGGCAGGTTTAGGTAGCTGTCTAGGTCACCAGGTAGAGATGCCACCACCACTCAGCTGAATACCCTGAGGCAGCTTGTGTGTTCAGGAGTGGAGGTTCAGCTGATCCCCTGCAGTTTCACCTACTTGTACTACTTAGCCAATCAGCTGTCAGGGACATGACAGCTGAGCAGGTAAAGTAAGTGCCACTGGTGATCAGGTGACCCGCAGCTCCTGCATAGCATTGTACTATTCAGCAGTCATGGTTCAACTGAACCCCTATGCCAGGGGTGGCCAAACAGTCGATATATCTCTGTGTGTGTATATATATATAGGTCCAGAAGAAAAGAAGTCACTCCAGAGACTGTAAATATAGTAGAGATCCAAAGGTACACTTTTAATTCATAAGTGCAAAATGTAAGTGTGATTCGACGTTTCAATCGGTATTAGCCCATTTTCATCAGGGATAATCCACAGGGGGATGCGGTGCATCCAGGTGCCATGCTGGAAAGGCACTCAACCCCCGCTCCCTGCACTGCAGTACTAAGATGGACGCCGCTGTAAAACAATGTAAGGTGCTCTCATCACTTTGATGAGAGCTTGTTAAAGAGCCTAACAGTGGCGTCCATTCACTTCTGCTCTGCCTGTGTGACAGGCAGATGCAGAGTGCAGCAGCGCCTCCCCCTCACTGATGATGCTGGAGTGACCTGAGGTTACTTCAGAGTCATTCAAAGCAGAGCCCACCGCAGAGGAGAGGCAGCGGCGGAAGAAGAGAAGACTTCAAAAGTAAGTAATTGTATAGGGCTTAAAATGGGAATACTGGGTGCTGGACAGACATGATGGAGGATACTGGGTGCTGGAGAGACATGATGGGGATGCTGGGTGCTGGAGAGACATGATGGGGATACTGGGAGGTGGAGAGACATGATGGGGATACTGGGTGCTGGAGTGACATGATGGAGGATACTGGGTGCTGGATGAGAAATGATGGGATGGGGAAAGAAGAGAAGACTTAAAAAGTAAGTAATTGTATAGGGCTTAAAATGGGAATACTGGGTGCTAGATACACATGATGGGGATACTGGATGCTGGATACACATTTGGAGGATACTGGGTGCTGTAGAGACATGATGGGGATACTGGGTGCTGGTTACACATGATGGGGATACTGGGAGGTGGATAGACATGATGGTGGATACTGGGTGCTGGAGAAACATGATGGGGGTACTGGGTGCTGGAGAGACATGATGAGGGATACAAGGTTCTGGAAAGTCATGATGGAGGATACTGGGTGCTGGAGACATATGATGGAAGATACTAGGTGCTGGAGAGACATGAGGGGGATACTGGGAGCTGGAGACACGATGGGGAATACTAAGAGGTTGGAGAGACATGAATTGGGTATACTGGGAGCTGGAGATACATGAGTTAAAAGAAATATAGTCTGTATTGTGTGGCAGTTTTTAGGATGAAGTGGGAATTGTATAGCAGAGGCTAGAACACTGTATTGTATAGTGGTGACTGTGATTTGCATTGTTTTATTGTGGTTACTGTAGTGTTGTATGATGTTTCCACGCTTACTATATGCTTATTATAATCTAGGATGGTCACTGGTGTTAAATTGTTAAACAGAAGGGCACAAAATTAAAGTTCACAGGGGGGCAAATGGTTCTTACATAGGCAATAATTAACAAAAATGTAATGTGTAACATATCCACTGTTAGTGTTGGGACAGTTAAGATATTGATTTCTGTTGCTATGATTGTGCAAAAAATAACAGAACAATATAATTTCAACAATAACTTATTTTGAATCCCCAAAAAAACTAGAACCCATTCATACAAACGGTTCTTGCGTGTACGCAATCTACGTTGCAAGAAGTAACGTAGATTACGTTCCAAAATTAATGCGCATGTGCAGTAGCACTTTTCGCAGAACTCCGGCCTCAATTGCATTGCGGCCGGAGCTCTGAATCCGGCCCTAGAACACTATTATATAGTGGTTACTATGATTTGCGTTGTTTTATTGTGGTTACAAAATCAAGATACAGCTGTATGACTGATGAACATTTAAAATACTGCCTTCATATGTGCCTAACTAACTTGGAACCGTCGTTTAGCAAGTTAACACAAGACATGCAGCCTAGTGCATCAACTTCCTGTTGCCAATAACTTTGGGCCGTATGCGCAATCTACGCAATCTATGTTGCAATCTACATATACGCAATCTACGTTGCAATAAGTAACGTAGATTATGTTGCAGAATTACTGCGCATGCGCAGTAGAGCATATCGGAAAACTCTGCATACGGCCCTTTATGTGCAAAACACCCTTTACTTTAGCTCATAGCTCCCTATAAAGTATTGCATTATGATTATTTTGGACTATGGTAGATCTCAAAAAAAATAAAAATTTAGAGTAGATCCCTAAATCTGAAAGTCTGGTAATCCCTTTCCTATGCCTTTAGAGCAGTACAATTAATGTTAAGCATTGCTGGGGACAAGGGAGTGGCAACAGGCTGAAGCTAGCTTTTCCTAGGGTGTCCAGAGACCTAGCACAAGCCCTGAATAACCTCCCACTCTATATCTATTTAAATAAATCCTCTGAATAAACATTTATTAACTGAAATGCTTCTGGCATTGCAAGTAGAAATCTGCATAATTACAATATCGCTATATACTAAACATCCACACTTTGTGCTGTTATCACATCTCTGCAGCCACTAAAAGGCTTATAATAATATTTGGGACACATTTATTGGGTAACAATATTTAGCATTTAATTTTTGTGCGGAAATCCATTTCAATTTGCATTTAGTTTATTTTTTCATTGTGTGTGTATGTGTTTGTTTTTTTTTTGTTTTTGTCGCTTGCTGTGAAGATCTTCATTTGCAGCCATGCAGATGTTTTGGTGAAAGGGACTCAGAGGGGTTTGCTGGTAACTTTCTCGCAGAGTTGTACAATTCATTGTTTGTTTGGACATTTCGGCTTGTGAGCATCGCACAGCTGTTCGGAGTGTGTGTTTTTTTCTCATTATCTGCAGATGAAAGAATCATAGCTCTAGTCTGCTGGGTTATTATTATTATACAAAATAAAATCTTATCATCTCAAAATGGGGAAAGAAAAATGTGTTTAGATAAAAACAGTATTAACCTTACACATACCTCCTCCATTCTTTGGATATATTAATGTTCCTAGATTAGATTGGATCCACAAAGGATATTAAATACATATATATTAAAGTGCACTTATCACCTACAAACAGTGGAGTTGGCTGTTTTTTTATGTGATCCATGAAACTGCAGCTTCAAATGGGTGACAAACTGCAGAATTAATGGTAATACATAATCTGCGTTCTATGTAATCTATGTTCTATTGACCCCTGACCCCTAGTGTAAATAGTAATGATGATGATTGTACTGATAAGAATGGCCTGGATCCAGACTTCCAATTCCACTGTGCTTGGGGGTCTGAGAGCAGTGACAGCGGGCATATGTTGCCGGATTCC